>BLKM01000436.1:1556058-2031058 GCA_013340265.1 Coptotermes formosanus
GGGTCATCTTCAGGGAGAACTTTTTTGTTATCTTTACATTAAGGTTGCACTTTATAGTTGAGTGAGAATGTGCTGTTGACTGTGTACTGCGTTGTTTTCAGAGGCGTGGACTATCTGTGGTCCCGGCCTGCAGGCCGGTACCGCAGAGAGTTCACGCCTCCAGTACACAGTACACAGTCAACAGCACATTCTCACTCAACTATAAAGTGCAACCTTAGTGTAACGACAACAAAAAAGTTCTCCCTGAAGATGACCCAGCAGGGTCGAAACATATAGGAGTGTGTTATGACTGATGATAAAACTCTCTTTGTGCATTTCGTGGTGATTAGTGTTTTTGTATAGTAGACAAAATTAATTTCTATCTGTATTTTTACAGATTAGCTGATCTGATTGATCGAACTGGGTCTGTGTGCTTCTATCTGACGACGGAAGCAGATGCAATTTTCGAAACTTTGTGTACGTAACGTATACCTCAGACAATGAACAACGTACAACACAAGATTTGTTTAATGGATCAAACATCGTCATTATTAAACTTTATACAAACTGTTTGTACGCATCTCTGATCAGACCCACGCAAATAAAGTGCTGATGTGACATAAGGGCAGAAAAAGGAATGGCCACCCTACGGTTGTTAGAAAACACGGACAAGTTTGAGGACGAACTGCGACGAAATATTACGTGACCTCTCTTGTAAGAGATTCTGTAATCCTTTCTTTCAGCATTTAGTAACTATTCTCTCGTACTTGTCTTCTTATTTCTGTGTTCATACACACCTAAGGTAATAGTCTTTTTATATTAAAATTTTCTTGTTGTTGTTACACAAAAAATACATTTGAAAATTCATTGTAAATGTTACATTCATGGCAGTTTGTCAGAGCTTCTTGCGCAACTTTCAGAAGTTCAACAAGGATACTTTTATGCTTTCCGGAATGGAAGAACTTGGTCCAGATATGGCAGTGTGTATCCATCCATAATCCTACAATGCATCCAAACAAAGAAGAATATATTCGGAAAAATAATCGCCTTTAAATCCTGAAAATCTTTGTGTTAAATATATGTAGGTCAAGGAGCTCTTCAACCAAAGTAATTCCCCTTCAAATTCGGGGGTTTCCAGCGGCAGTAATTCCCCCTCAACCTCGGACATTTTCAGGCGAAATCATTCCACCTCGACCACGGAAAGTTTTAACCATACTAAAGAACCATCCGCTGAGGAAGGCTTCAGCCAGTGCGAACACAATATTTGCGGGATCACCTTCCGGACAACCATCCGAAACGTCTTTCCTCCCAAAGCACTACTTGCAAGACGAAGCCTCCTTCCACCAGCAGCAAAGGGCCTTAACACAATCACGCCAACAACTCGGACAAGATGATAAAATCCATTAAGATAACCACGCACCCTGCCGCAGTACGTAAGGCGCTGTGCACACATTCCAGCTATAAGCTGTAATGGGCCTCTAATCGGAACTTAAATCTTACTTCAGACTTTGAAACGTGACGACTTATTCAACCGATTTTTCAAAATTTTAGTAACTTAATTTAATACAAATGTCGCAATGAAAGTATGTATATTCACAACTGTAGAATGCTTCTTTAAGTCTGTCTAGCTAAATCAGTCACTAAGACCAAAAATGCATGTTTGTGATACTAATGTGTAAGATTGTTTGGATAAGGCAGTAATCTACGGAAACGCACCATCCTCCTATATCGCGGCTTCACTATTTTGCCACCAGGTTATCATGTTTCTGTCGAGGTTTCCTTCGAAACTTAAATTTTCACGTGATGTTAATGGGGTCAGATTGAGGCAGTCTATTTTTTTCCCCACAAATTGCAAACCTCAGTCACAATTATTAAATTTAACGACATCAGAATATTAACAGTAACTGTTGGCTTGAATAGCAAGCAGCAAGCGCCATGTTATATTCTGAACGTGACACTCAGTTATGACGTAACGCACAAGGATAACTGCATGTCTTGATATTACTATGTTGCCAACTTTACGCTATTTGCCGAAATAAACCATCCACGATTATACTGAAATGGTCCGCCCCGTGGCTGCGTCTATGACGACACGCACTCTCGAATTCGCCCAGTCACGTCTTTCTCTCCCCCAGCGCCTCTTCGCAACTTCAGGGTCATGATGCTTGTCAAAAAGTATAATTCAGTATATCTTTTCAAACAACAATGTGGATGGTGGTAATGGGAAATGGAGCAAGTGGGCTCGAGTTTAACCCACTGCGGTAGAGGACTTGGCACAAGCGGTAAATTTCTGGCTTGGGCGGGGGGGGGGGGGGGACACTTATCTCGACCAGACCACCCACCTCCTGGTGGAGTGTTTCGTGACATTACTTAGTGTGTACAGATAAATTCCGGGACATTACCACAAATTAGGATACGGCCACTCCTTATCTTTCCCAATTCTATATAGCCTAGTCTACTGAGAGTTTTTTTAATAAACCTAAAATAAATAAAGAAATTCCGGCGACATTCTGATTTAAGAGTAGTCTGTTCTGATGTCAGTATTATGCTATCAGTTGACAGAGAGAGAGTGAGACAGACAGACAGACAGACAGAAAGGCAGGCAGACAGGCAGACAGACAGAAAGGCAGGCAGAAAGGCAGGCAGACAGACAGACAGACAGAAAGGCAGGCAGACAGACAGACAGACAGGCAGCAAGGCAGGCAGACAGACAGACAGACAGACAGACAGAAAGGCAGGCAGAAAGGCAGGCAGGCAGGCAGGCAGACAGACAGACAGACAGACAGACAGACAGAAAGGCAGGCAGCAAGGCAGGCAGGCAGACAGACAGACAGACAGACAGAAAGGCAGGCAGAAAGGCAGGCAGACAGACAGACAGACAGACAGACAGACAGAAAGGCAGGCAGACAGGCAGACAGACAGAAAGGCAGGCAGACAGACAGACAGACAGAAAGGCAGGCAGAAAGGCAGGCAGACAGACAGACAGACAGACAGCAAGGCAGGCAGAAAGGCAGGCAGACAGACAGACAGACAGACAGACAGACAGAAAGGCAGGCAGGCAGACAGACAGACAGACAGACAGACAGACAGCAAGGCAGGCAGAAAGGCAGGCAGACAGACAGACAGACAGACAGACAGCAAGGCAGGCAGTCAGGCAGGCAGACAGACAGACAGACAGACAGACAGACAGCAAGGCAGGCAGAAAGGCAGGCAGACAGACAGACAGACAGACAGACAGCAAGGCAGGCAGAAAGGCAGGCAGACAGACAGACAGACATGTAGCATCACAGGTGCACACACGCACATCAGGGTACGTAACTTAAAAAGACGGATTTCTTAAATGTTCCTCACAAGAAAAGCCATTTACATTATCGTAGGTCATGGACGATGCATTTTGCTTGTAAACAGTGTTCGGCTGTAGCAGTGGCTTTGACCTGTGAAATCTTGACCTCCCCATAATTATAATGGGCTTTAATGCGGTCACTGAATGTTATCAGTTCATGCCGATAGAATGTCCGTCTGGTTTGGGGTTAGCAATTATCTTCATATTGACGCCATTTAGTCTAAGCTACAGACATTGTCGTTAAACAAACTGTAAGTAAACAAACATATCGGCACTCCCGACGACCTCGATCCCGTCTGTTGTTTCTGTTACATAGACTATCGCCGTAACGTTTCGGCATCTTCTTCAGCATACATGTAACGCGGGACAGTATATTTGAGCCACAGGTCTAAGTTTGCTGAGGTGGACTGAATCGAAACATTAAAAGTTGATCTCAATGGATTTCGACATATCTCACTTTTATCCAGATATGTTCCCTACATTCTTTATCCAGAAGTAATAATTTATCCAAATCCAGTGGACCAGCCCATTACGGAAGTTAAAATTTTTGCCATATTATTTTTGAAATGCTGTACACACATTACACTTCTGTCTGCGTAACTATCTTCAAGTGTCTTCTGTCACCGTTCATCCATATTTCCTCTTAATAATGAGAAGTATGTTTTATAAACTCCAAATTGTACATTTTAGGGATTTACACTATTAGGTAATTATATATTTTTGCTTGTAAATCTTCAGATCTCAAACCTGAACTACAGCTGTAAAACATACCCCCCTTTTGTATTCTTATAATCAGGTCTGGTGATGGCTAATCATTTTTAGCCAAAAAACATAGCCTCTCTCTTCCTGCATATAACCGCTGTGTTGGCTGATTGCAACATTCCTTTGTAAAAATAAGGGAGTATCAAACAGAGTGACAGCACGTCTATGAATACGTACTCAGTGAATGGACAGACAATGGAAGGTGAATGATGTAACCGCAACTTAGACACGTGAAAAGCAGTCTAATGCTGTAAATAATTTGTAACGAAGTTTTAAGAACTACGTTTGTGGCCGGACACGTCATCAATATGCATTTCTCCCGCCGCTTTTACTGTCGTTTCCTGGATTATATAAAACAAACACGTTTCTCCTCTCCGGAAGCTGAACTGCATTTCATTGACGAAGAGATGGATGCATTCCATCACGACAACAAACTGGCTGTCAGCAGCGCAAGCTACTGACGTCATCAGAGCATACAATCTTCTGCAAGGAGTCTTCACATTGGCTTTCAGTTTCAATTATTGACTTGTGTGCTTACTGTGAATGATACAAGGCCAGCTGCGGTAAAAGTTGTTTGTATTGCTTCGTTTACAATGAAAAATGTGCAAGCACGCATGCACACAGTGCAGTAAGATGTGATGAGTGTGACGGGAATGTAACATTATGCAGAGACATTAAAAATCTCATTTCTTTGCTGTTTAAAATATGATATTTCAGTTGTCTTTACGTACCTTAAGGAAGCCAAATGTCGAAACTTACAGTGACCCTAATGAAAAGACAATTATTACAAACCTGTGCAAGAGGACCAAATTAAATTATTCCGTTCAGCCTATCATTACGTTGAAATGTGAATCATAAAGCTGCAGATATGTAAATATGTACTGCAAATTCTGTTACTAATGCTATATTTAGAAGCTTAAAACGTACAGCAACTCTTCGTTCAAATTTAAGTATTCACACACAACTCCGTATCAGGTTTGGCTCCTTGTATAAAACATACTGTCGATACTCTACGTCAAAACTACAGTTCTAAAACTCTGCTGTAGAGGGACATTTTTTAATGGCCCCACGCATCGGTTCGGCCTTAATTTTTGGGCAAGTGGCACCCATGCACAACACTTATTAAACTCGATCTGTCCGTCCATTCATGCACCTGCAGGTGCGTCTTAACACCTCACTAACAGCTAAGCGGACCTTCTTGAAATGTGATATTAGAGAATGTTAAAAGAAATTGTCGGCCTATCCAATTACCGTTAGAATCTGACCAAATTACGAGCAATTTACATTAAGGCATATGTCTGTGAATTCCTCTACACAGACCTACCCATTATTCTGCGCAAAACATTAAAGAAAGTCTTTAAAGCAGCCTTCCCTTTGTCCACAGGAAAAATGATTGTTGTCTGTATTTAGTCTGAATTATAAAGACGATTAATTCTTAAAGGTTTTGACGATGGTGTGTAACATTGTGTGATGATAGGTTTCTGCACTTTATCCATCGTCTGGACAATAATATTAAAATAAGCTGGCTGACATGGGTTGTCCAGGGATGGAGGCTAGCTCTGTCTAAGGGGCCCAACCGAGTAGGTGTTCTTCTCTTCTCCTCCTCCATTCACCTGAATACGGAAGCAGAGCTAGCTTGCGAAACGTTGTGATTTTCATATTGCAATATTTTTAATATTTTAATATTATTGTCCAGACAATGGATAAAGTCCAGAAACCTATCATTACACAATAGAAAGACGATTGTTTTATTGCTTAACGTAACGTTCTATTAAAATACAAATATTAAGCTTCATTCCTCACAGTTATTAAACACAATGCAAGTTCTAACCGTACTGTGGCAACAGCGCGATAAATGGTAAATCTGTTTTTAATAAGTATGAGATGTACAGATTGCGTTCTGCAGAAAGTGAAACGACGCTCAAAGTAGACGCGCCTGTCAGCGGTGCGCCTGAAATCGTCAACAGTTAGCATTCAGGAACTGACAAATTGGAGGAAATTAACAGGGAACTCGTCAGAACTGTTACATTACTGTGAAATTCTCAGTTTGCTATGATCAGAGCAGAATGTTATTTGGTATAATTTATAGATTATAAGTGGTAATAAGTGTTCTTCATATATTTCGAGGGCTTAACACCATACACAGCCATAAGACCACCAATTATTGTGTTTCTATGCTCCCTCCGTTAATCAGTAAATCATACTACAAGGCTTAGCACAATATAAATTGGGATTCTCTTTAGATTTCCATTTTATAAATCGCATTAGTATCAAGTGACACGAAAAGTTGGAGTCGATGCCATGGAAGTTTCATTTCTCTAGTGCAAATATGCATCCTCTTTTCGCTGTCAGTTCATGGTTCCAGTAACAGATGGGGCCCATGTCACCAACGACTCCTATCTTGAACCGGTTTAAGTAACTGTGGTCTCGTTATACAACGGGGAGTATATGTAGAACTGTACGAGGAACTGCAGCTCCAGAACGCTCTGAGCATGGCGCTGGGAGCGCAGTGGAGGACTGGCTGGCGCAGTTCCGATCTCAGCTAAAATCGAGTCCCTTTCGATGAGAGCAATTATTTTTCCTTTCTTTGCATTTTTTCTAATTTAAAGCACGAAAATGGGGAGGGTTCGTCTTCAAACTGTATCTCGATTGCTCATACCGAGCATTACGCAGGCATGCTCTGGGTTTGATCATTTTCCGTAATTTCATGAAAATACTTCCGGTGAAATTCGCGCTTTCCATGAGGACGAACTGGCAGAAACTTGTGATGAGGCCAACCGGCGTTTTTCGCAAATGCTTTGCGAAAGTGCGTACAAGAATTTTCTTGATGATGATGATGATAACGTTTGTGATAAATTTTGCCAAACACAATACACTCTTTCTAATAATCTACTTGTCAGCTGTTACATTACTAACAGCTTATTTCTACGGGCATTTTCCTGACTGCGTACAACTTGGGCAGAGGAAATTCAACACAAACTAGGAGAGAGCGAATTTTTACCACACATTTCAGAAAGACTCTGCAGCCCACTCGACCTGCTGTTAAAGATACTTAGAGATGCCGGAGCAGGACGCGGACTACTCATCTCCATGTAGCATTTACTATAGAATGCATTAGACTTCAATCGTTCTTTACGTCTTCACGTATTGGCGGTTATTTAATCTTAGAGAAATATTTAGTGTGCTACGGTTTTAAAGTCAGCTTCTAAATACATAGCATATAATTAAAGCATAACCGTGACAGGAAAGTACATAAACAGAAAATAGTATCACTATTTAGATAAAAGTTGTTCTTGCCTTCAGTGGGTTCCAAGGCACCAAAGATTTTCGTTTTGCAAAATACGAGAGAGGTAATTTATAACTCTTTGCTGTGGATCTAAGTGTGAGTACCTTCAGAATAGTAAATCTGCAATAAATGAACATAAAGATTAGAAAGTTATACAACATTTCAAATAAGTTACTTCGAAAATAGGCCTATGGGTAACCCAAGTTCGGAACTGGTTAAAATATTCCATTTTATATCATCAGGTAATTGATTTTCGCTTCACGTTATCAGTGTAGTTTTCGTGAAACTGCTGTGTGATGTACGTAAAGATAAAGGATCACTGATGTGAATGAGCGGTACTGAAGTAAACAGTCAATGAAAATATGAGTAGCAAAAAGAAGTATGTGCATAATACACTGTAAAGCAGTAAACAGCACGTCTGGCATGTGTATGTGTGTGCAGCGGGTAATGTTTGTAATTTTCTGAGAGCAGACAGGTTTCAGTCTGTGACGTAAGCGAAGCACCGGTGTAATTATAGATCAGGAATTAAATAAAGAAAATTGGCAAATATTGTGCAGTTAGTGGATAGTTAATTTTCCTGCATCATTTCATACTAAGAGGCATTTCAAGGAATATGCCTACACAGCGTGGTAAACATAGGAACAAGAGAAATTCAAACAAAATATAATATGAATTTCAAGTCTTCTGGAACGTTATGGTGAGCAGACTACTAAAGCACTACCGAAAACTCTAAGAACAGAACTGCCCTTCGTGAACTGTTTCGCTCTTAGCATGAAAGCATTACGCTTCTCCGAAACGTCGGTAACTATTTACCACTAAATACAGCGTCAAATTCCAGAAGCCTTAACTCTCCTATATCACCGCTCTGAAAACCTAAAAATTTTCAAAATGTAACATTTATAAAAAAAAACCTCAAGGCGAAATTTCTTGGTCAAAGGGTCAACGACCGAAATTGTTTTCAATTTGGAGACAAAATCAATAAACAACAACGGAGTAGGAAGGCGTCCCATACGGGCGCTACACTTGAAGTCCTTCAGGACAGAGTCTTTTGATTGGTGTAAGTTTGACGTCATCTGACGAGCTAAATGCTAACCTTCATAAATAAAATGGCATTAAGCTGTCCAGTAGCCTCAGGCAGAAGAGAAATAATGTACTGTTTACATAGAAACTTTTGCACAGGTCCCTTACGTTTTATTAATTTTGACCTTCATTTAATACTGCATTTGTCGACTTCAGTTTCTGGAAGCGTGAAAGTGACACGGTACGAATTTAAAATAAGCATTTACCTTGTGACTACAAATCGTGATGGGATTCTGTACGTACAGAACACGATAAAAAACATCCTGGAGGAATTACTAACTTCAAGATTGAAATAACAATGCTTGCACATCAGATTTCATAGCGTCGAACAGTAGGAGAACTGGTAGATGATAAATTGGAAAATACAAATATGTGGAAGGAAACGCGCTCCCGGATAAAAACCAGAAATGTTACCGCTTGAGCGAACTCACACGGGTTGCGCTTTTTAAGGGCACATACCTTGTAATATTCTTAATTAGGCACCACATAATGAAGACGTGTGGCGAAGTGGAGTGTAGTTCCATATATTCTTAAGTTCCATAAAGATGAAATTTTCTGGTCACATTTATGATTCTCCGGTCGGCGAAAACCCCGCATGTAGCCACTCAATATATGGGCCCTAGAGCCGGTGTCGACGCGATGACCTCCTAGCTTTGATCACAATCATTTTGCTTAAATGCTTCCTTCAGGAGTTTCACTTTTAACTCACCGTGCATTTTATATCAGATGAAAAAGCCTCAGGATGGCGTCTTGCTACGCCGAAACATGTAGGGGAAAAGCAGAATAAAAAGTTGAATAAGTAAGTACAGTGCATTTGTTGGTTGCTTTTTCAGCTTCCTTCAGGAGTTTCCTGTGTCATCAGGATATTAACAGCTAAAGACAAAAAAAAAGGGTTTGCTCTGCTTCCACAACATATCACCAGACATTAAAACGACCACAAATACACTTCTGCATGGCGTAATTTAAAATCGCAAAGCAACGAAAAATATAATTAAAGAACATAAGATGAAAAATATATCGTTTAAAAATTCCAAGAAGGTTTGTATTTAAACCAGCTGATGGACTTCAAGATTTGATTTAGTCCTCCAGTTAATGGCTATATCATTAGGTCGTGTATTCCTGGCCATTAGGTCATAATGAATTCAGCTATATACAAAGAGCTTAAGAGTTTATGTTCCGTTTATGAGTTAGGTGAAAACTAGGTGAGACATACCAAACGAGGCGCATTTCTTTATTACTTCCGGTAATTCGTGTTAAAGTGAAAAAGAGAACGCTATTAATCCGTCAAAACAACTCATCGCAACACGTTTCTCTTCTAACTGGGTTCTGCAATACTTTCGTTATCCACAAATGTCAATTATTTGATTGTACTGAACTAATTGCCTGATATTTTCAAATGTGGAGCAGTGGAACGAAGAAAACACTTTGAACGTTCTAAACGACACACATACATACATACACACGTACATGCACTCGCACTTGCTGCACACATGACCAATAAACGTGCCTCACGGAGTTCCTTGTGGTTCTTTATATTTCCATACACGTCATTGATAAATGAAGAACGCCTTGCGGATATGCTATTCAGTCTTTGCGTCTGTGCTTTGGTGTACGTCTATGTATGTATCCATGCAAGCGTGACGTGTGCGTGTGTATGCACATACGTACTGATATCTGGACATGCATGTCTGTTTACATATGCATGTGACTAATATAATACATGTCTCATCCTTATGTCCACTTGTAGATAAATGCGACTTGATCGTTTTGAGCTAATGAGTACTCTGACAAACGTTTACGAAGTATTATGCATTTCAAGTGTGTTTTTGAAGATGCGGTCAATTGCGAAGGCTCCATAGGGCTGATAATAGATGAATGAATGAATGAATGAATATGGAGTACCGGTGAAATGATACTAACGGGAAAAACCGAAGTCAACGGCGAAAACCTGTCCAGTGCCAATATGTCCATCACAAATCCCAAATGGTTTGGCGCGGGAGGAAAGCCGGGTCTCCGCGGTGACAGGCTAACTGCTAACCCTGAGCCATGACACAGCACAAATCCTGGTGTTACACTTGAAACTAACAAAGTTCGTGTTTTTTATCTTCCGAGTTAAAACTTAATGCCGCAACCGAAACCTGAAAAAATATTTATTTATTTATTTATTTGTGGTTTCTTTGACCTATGTGGAGATGAATGAGAAAGTAATTGGGAAAATGTGGAAGGAAGTGGTCGTTGCCTAATTAGAGGAATTACATAAGAATTAACCTGGAAGTACTAAGGAAAACCTCGAAAGCCTTCAGTCAGGGCAGTCGGTGTCTCAGTGGAAATTCGAACTGGGCAACTCCTGAACACAAGTCAGCAGCGTTACCGCTTTGGTTGTCTTAACCCATTCCTTGCAAGTAAGATATGCATGCGTCGTCGAGACCGAGATGGTCAAGAAATTCCGCACCATTTATAGAACCCCACTGTTCGTCATAGCGTTCACAAGAGCCCAGAAACTCCGAAGTCCTCCCGAACATTTAGTGGCATTTTACGACGAAGACTTTTCACTCCCGTTCGAGGTAAAATTTTGATGGACGCCCTCCTTCCCATACCTGTTGGCCTGCCGTTCCTTTACCCGCGAAATGTGGAAGCACCATGTCGTGGTGAAAAAAAACCTCCTTCCTAGATGCTTGTATCACGGCATTAAGTTTTTAAGGTTTACAATACTTCTGTCTGTCAGAAAACAGGCTCATATTGTGTATAACTTGAGTTCTTTGCTTTCAGCTCTAATAAGAACAGTTCTAATTTAATCGTATGGCGGCAGGATCAGCGTGCGGATTTGCCAGAAATAATTACGAAATGCCTTGATATAACCACAATAAATGCATTTACTTAATTCAGTGTTATTGCTGTCCTTGTCATAAGTCTCCACTCTGTACGTACTTTGTACATTTGTGTTAAATCTTCATCATGGCTGGACTGTCGAAACTGAAGGATATTTACAGATATTAATTACAAATATCTGGGATAGAAAAATCAATGGAAGCTACTTGTGAATATGAAAAAAATATCATATGTTTACAGATATGAAATATATTTAGGAATATTTTCTTTAAGCAGAAATATTTGTTAGAATTTACGTGTCATTTGTTGGCCGGAGGTGTTGGTTGACCCCAAGTTAAAATACAGGGTATTCACAGCGATGTTGCTCGGTGATAATATAGGCCTACCTTGTAGGACAATAAGTTTGCTTTGACGCTTCGGAAAACGTGGTGCCTCCAGCTTCAAGGATACTAAATCATGACCAATCGGCTGCCTTCAGAAGCATTTATAGCACATGCACTTAAACCACGTTTTTAAATGACTCAAAAATCAATGAGGTGGTGTCAATAGGATATGTAATTTCATACACTTACTTTGTAAATCACGTACAAAGCGACTAATATTTACATTAACACAAAACATAGATGAAAGCACAAGTCCATATAAAATAACTAGTGTAATAATTTTAAAATGCGAGATGATCCTCGACTAACTGTTCAGCAATAACTGCGGTTCTTCAGAAGAGAGAAATAACAGCCATTTACCAGGAATGGTGCTAAAACTTAGTTCCACCATGCACTCCGGGTAGACAAGTGCACTTGCCTTCACTCAGGCCGAGTAGGCTATCTGAATGAAGACGTCGTCGTATATATGGAAGTCACTCACGCACCTGCCACTTACTCCCCGAGGAAGAAAGCGGGTGGAGTTGATTGTCCTTTCAGGCCTGTTTACTGACCCCACTGCACGGAATGATGTAAGGTCATCGCACAGAATTTAAACAGGATCTGGTGTGTAGGTTACTCAGAAATATGGAAAGTGCGGACTGGTGTACTAACTTAGTGTAGCCTATTTCAAACAGGCTGCAAAGTGGTTTTTTGCGTGACACCAGGAGCACTGTTTCACCATGCCACTTTTGCCACATCCGTATATTTCCTTAATTGTTTTCTGTCTTCCCCTTCATTTGTTACGTTTCCGGAAATCGAAAGCCTTTATATTTAATCTTAGAAAGAATGTACAAAATCACAATTGTTAAACCACAATTATGGTTCGTCCAGTTTATTTATGGTTTATGTAGCAAGCTTTCGTTATTACTGGGCCCCATACTGCCAATTGGGCTTACCGCTGCTTACGGTGCTGCGGCCAGGACTTTCTGGACTAATTCCCTTACAGCTCCTACCTCGCGCCCATTGCCTTCCATCTATTTGGGCCCCTTAAGTAGCACCTGGTTGGCAACTGATTTCCAAAGACGCCGGCGAGAATCAAATTGTCGCCTCCTGGCTGCTGACACTTAACACCGATACCTTCTACGCCGGCAGGCAAGCCTTAGTGCCATGGTGGATGAAATACTTAAATGTCAATGGTGACTTCATGGAAGTCTGATGGGTACTATGTGCTACACATGTGTCATGTATACATCGAAGGAATAAAATTCTCGGCATCGGAATGCTTGATGTGTTATTCTTGCTAAAACTCCTTCGCAGTTATATAGCAAAATTTGAAACTTCCGGGTGTATGCAGGCATGCACACACACACGTAAATTATAAACTTCTGTCAGAACCACCTACCAGAAGAAATACCACTATACTAAAGCAAATAGTTAAAAAACAGGAAACAAAATTTTAATTTGGTTCGGGTGATGCATTTGGAAGTAACAGCCCACAAGGCAATAGAATGTATTCTTTGTGCCGGTTAAACTGTCATGAAAGTTAAGTCATATTGTGTACTGTGCATCGTAGCTCCAGTTACTCTGGCAATAATCTCAGAGAAAAGGAACTGCTTCAAATCTAGGCATTGCATTTCGAACAACAGAGAAAAGATATCTTCAGAAGGTCGCTGTCACCACGGAATAGCGTGTCCTCAGGTTGCGAGCGGAAAGGACGGCCTCCAAATATAGAAGATAGCTGCGAATACAGAACTAAGCAGTCCACGGCAGCCGACAATGGGTAGTCCCCCAGCTTTGCAGTTGGGGAGGAGCTAACAACTCCTCATCATGCAAAAACCAACATGTCACGAATCGTTGCACAGGTCTTCGGGCTTCGACGAATTCTCTGGAACGGCCTACGGAACAGGAAATGGAACGACCTACGGAACAGGAAATGGAACGACCTACGCAACAGGAAATGGAACGGCCTACGCAACAGGAAATGGAACGGCCTACGCAACAGGAAATGGACGTGAGGTTTAGAACGTGGAACGTGAGAAGTATCTAAGAAATATGATGGAAGAGTGTAAAGTGCATTCATTAGGATCAGGGCACGAACAAAGACTAACAAATCTTCGGGTTCCACGACATTCAGGAGTTTCTAGACTGGCTGTGGAACTGTCAGCGTCTGAAGAAGGATTTAGCTCCACGGAGCCGGAAGACAGGGCCGAAATTACGATCCTGGTATTCTCTCTTTGGAACTGGTTCATTCAATTTCTGTGGCTGATCCCGGTGCGTGGGAGGGAGTAAGCGGTGCCGAGACCTGCATTACGAGTTCTTCTCCCTGCTTGTCGTGTACGCTGATGCCAGTGGTAAACAAATAATGGACTGCTCCACTCTCAAGATGAAAAAGAACGGACGGCGACCCTTGGCAATTCCGGAAGCTCTTTACCAGTCGACAAGGCCCAATAAACCAAATACATAAACCTTCACCTTCCTGCTTCTTTCAAACCCAACCCATGTTGCTGAAAAAGTCATTAAATAACCTAAGAATCATCATGAATTTTCTTCTGGATATTGATGCCATGTAGTGAGTAGACAAGTACTGACGTTTCGGAGGAACTTGATGCCTCAAACGCAATCATGAAAAAGGAGGCAACAGGTTTTTGTGAACAGTGGATACTTGTGTACTAGACTACACGGTGTCATATCTCAAAAGGCTTAGGAATCGTCGTGAGAACATCTAATTTAACATTAGAATGAAATAATTATGCACATTGTGAAAATTCGTCTATTTTATTTAGACATACGCTAATTAGCGTCGATTGGTATCGATGGTGAAGTTTTTCCGTCACCTGCTTCAGCGCCCATACTTCTTATTTACCTCCCGTACGGTTTAAACTTTATGTAGTACAAATAAGGTAATTCATGTTTGACAATAAAAACAACAACAACAGTGGCACGTGAAGAGGTGAACGACCGACCTGGTGGAGGACGTGGACAAGTAGAAGGGAGTACGGCCAGTCATGCAGCTCGGTACATCCCCTTCTGAAGGAGAGGCAGTGGCGACTCCTGTGGCAGCGCGCTGGCTTTTCATGTACCAGTCTGCCACACACGTCAATGGCCGGCAGCACCTTTAGTGCTTCACGTAAACACTTTGAAATGTAATGAATTTGGCTATTTAATGAAATCATGAATTCAGATGCATCACTTGAATGAAGCTGGCCGCAGCTAATTTGAGACAAATGAGACGAACAAAAATTGAACTTGGCCTTTCTCAATAGTACAAGCACAATAGACTATTTTAGGGAAAGAAATTTTTTTCAAATAGTGGTATTTTGGCTCTGATATTTTTTACACTTGTTGGTATACACTGACATTACTGGGGAAACATCCTGCCTCTTTCTTCAGGGTTGAAAAATTGAATCTGGATAGACACGCCAGTGGCTACCTGTAATCAATTCTTTCAACAGTGAAGAAAGAGGCAGCATTTTTCTCCGAACTGTCTGTATCTGCATATAAACATTCACGGTGTCAAAATCCAGAGGATTGCCATTTCAAAATTACTGGCCCTGTAAGCCTGAAACCCCATGTAATTACATCTTTGTGTCGTTATCTCCAAATTCACTATCATCGTTGCCACATTTCTCCAATTGTTAAACCATTTTTTTTTGCTGAAATACACAGATATCTGTCCTCGGTCTCTTTCATGTGGAATTCAATTGTGTAGGTCTGTATCTGTTCACTTGACAACTTTCGAAATGAACAAAGCGAGCTGGATCGCTATATCGAAAAGTGTGATTCTCCGCTGCTTATGCACCCGCAATGCATTATACAGGCACACACACACACACACAGTATTACCATTTCAGATGTAAGTAGCTGAATATGATAACACAGACACCAAAACAAATTATGGCTTACATAAATAACGGTGCAATTTTTATTTTTACTTTGGATGTATTTTACATCGATATGAGTCCGGTTACTCGACATGCATCAAAACCATAATTCAGCTGTACCCATGTACGCTCCAAAGTAACTGTAGCTGTGTGTTAGGTCCTTCCGTTTAACTGCTGTACCAATAACACATTTGAAGAGGACGTGTTGAACTTTACATAGTATTCAGTTATTCGGATACTGGATACTCGATGCGTGCCACACAATGTTAGTGACATTTGCTGGAAGACAATCACAGTAGGTCCCTCAGGCTGTGATCAACCGTAACGTCTGTCATGGCCAAACACACACAACGTCTACTATTTTATCTGTTCCTTCTATATAAAGCTATCATTTGCATGCTGTCGTGTTTAAACAGTTTAACAAATTGTTATCATAAGAACCGCCCCTAGAGAAAATAAGAAGGGTCAAGCACCAAGCAAAACATTGACATCTCGATCCTGTGAAACAGACACACATTGGTTGCATTTTTTCAGAAATGTTTGTAACTGACTACCAAAATGCACGGCGTCAAGTCCCAGATTACAATAACCGTCAATTTGCCCTCTTGTTAGTCTAGTACCACACAGGCACTTTCGTTTAGTGCAGCGGAAAGAACAAAGTCCAGTGTCAGGCAATGCAGAATCAACACACAGTATTTGCTGCAGAGAGAAATCCCTAATCGTATAAAATTGATTATGAAAAGCATACTTAGCCTACTATTTCTATTAAAAAAGAAATTTTAAAAGAAAATGATCAATATCTAAAACGCTGTCTTTCACAGGTGGGCGGGTCACTTTGAATTATGGCAGAAGGCGAATGGATTTCTACGCCAAAACTTGAAGTTCGCATGGAACAGGAACAGCAACAAAAAGCGAAAGGCTACAAAAGCCTGACCTGAGATTTATGAGGTAGGAAGACTTGTTAGAAACGTGCTCCTAACTACCTGCTCTGTAACTGATCAGAGTCACAGATTCCTTTCACAAAATGTTTCTAACTTTTTTGTTTACTTGGGGTTATCCGCAAATAAGGATACTCATTAAAGCACCTATAAATGTCCTTAAACAGTCATCAGATTTCAATGGTTTATCTTTTTTCGTAGCATAAAAAAATCGAAAGGAACTGACCCAAAAACTAACGTAAGAAAAGCAGTGGTTCATCTCGTTGGAATGTCTTTACGTTTATATTTTGACAACCAATAGATTTTAATTAAGCTTCCTTTTCAGTGCAGCATTTCCAGCTTGCAAAGTGTCCTATAAAATGTCTTCGACTTTCAACAGCTGCAATAAAACTGACCTTTCATGTCTCTCGAACTGCATATAAACCGTGCGAACATAAACACGAAAAGCCGGCATTATCATTCTTCGAGCAGCTCTTCTCTTTATAGCATCAGGTTTTTTCACAACAAATTCTCGTTTTTCTACAATAAATCTCATTTACAGCACTTCTTGAATGTAGAAGCGTACCAGACCAGAATAATGCAGAAC
Source organism: Coptotermes formosanus (assembly GCA_013340265.1). Lineage (NCBI taxonomy): Eukaryota > Metazoa > Arthropoda > Insecta > Blattodea > Rhinotermitidae > Coptotermes > Coptotermes formosanus. The sequence continues at coordinate 1,573,105 of BLKM01000436.1, forward strand.
GAATTAGTTCTCACGAACACCTAACTACGCTTCTGTCAAGGAAACGTGTACGTTAGAATTACGTTTATTCACGAGGTACATCAAAACCCCGTATTTCCGCAAGACAAAATTTGTACTTCTCAAAATATGGCATAATAGCATATGACAGGCAAATAATAATTTAAAATTTCCACAACTGTTTACTTATTTACCATTGAAACGATTAAATATTAAAGAACATCAGTTAGTACAAAATTATATCTCAGTTAAAGAAATACATTCATACCCAACCGTATGTTCTGGCCTCTCAACAAACCACTATGAGGCTAATATAAATTTTATAAGGAATGACTGTATTAATTACAACACCATTACTTTCTTAAAAACGTCGGATACTATCCTTTTTAATTACACCTTCCGTGAAATGGAAGGGATAAAATATTTCTGAAAACATTTTTAAATTTATCATTAACATTTTACTCTTACGAATTTATTGCACAACATGAGTCCAATAGAGGCAGTACAGTCGTACCTATTGATGTAGCCGCATATAAACGTATTTTAATTAACCAATAAATACTGCTGTGGTGATTGTGATTATTCAATACTTAATATAATCATCTGAATATTTGCACAACACCAAAGGGCTAACGCTGATTTTGTAAAGCATATTAGCGGATGGTAAAGGTAAAAGGTAAAAGGTTCACCCTAGAAGAAGCCATGAAGGCCCAGAGGGGTAGTAGATGTGCAGCTGTACTGTTTCTTCAGACCCGGGGCTAGACGCGGGTGGGTGGTCCGTGCCACGCCCCGGCCACTTTGTCCCTGGGAAAGAGACCCGGTGCCCATTGTACAGGAGGCTAGGTGGGCCCCAGGGCCAGTGCAGACGGGTGCGGAAAATGTCGCCCCCACCGGGATTCGACCCTCGAACCGTCCAGCCCGTAGCAAGTCACTATACCGACTACGTTATCCCTGCCCACGTATTAGATAATCAGAGGACAGTATTGTTTTCAGTGAGCCTGTTTAAATTAAAAGTAAATATCCTGAGGACATTATGCTGGACGGCTTGTGGCAAAACTTTGAATCTATGCTTTACATACGTTTAAAGCTTTCTTTTGTATCGAAGATGTGAGTCTACGGTATAAACAAATTCACATTTAGGTTGGACGTAATTTTATTTCTTGATGTAAGACAAGATCTTTCTAATGTTGTAAAGACACACGTACGCTTCAAAACGTGATTATTAGAGGCTTAAATCGTGGTTTCTATAATATGAATTACAGTTAGGTTATACATATATGTTAAACGCAGTTACAATAAGGATAATGTTTCCTTTTCTAAACATCGGACAGGCCACAGAATCGAATATTTATTAATTTATTGGAAGGGGGAGGGTGTAATCTTGTCCTATTTATTGTTAAGTGATACACATATATCTGTGGCAACTTAGCAGTGTTGCAGCATCGACAAATCGCACAAAATATTCGTGTAAAGTGTACTTCTATATAACGTACATTTAAACTGAGTAAGCCCATTTGATTTTATTTACCTTCGCCATGTACAATTATGCAGAAACTGAAACGTTGTGAAATAAAATTAATATATAAAGGAATACGTATATAAAAACTTAAACTAAGCGCGTAACAACAGGCATTTGCCATTTAAACATTTAAAACCGAGTGGTTACTATAGGTACCAGCAGATTTAACCTTAAAAACCCTGTGTTTTGTCCCACATACTTAATTTATGTATCCAGTCTCCTATAACAAACAACTATTATTTCAATGCGCAGCATTAAACAGTTCCTGAACACGCTTGTTGTCTCTGGGGTAGGAACTGAAATTTCTGTGCCCACGTTTACGTATCATTTAGACGAATGCAAGTTTCATGGGGCAAGTTAGTCATGTTTACCAAGAAGTGTACAGTTTATAACCTAAAACCCTAATCAGCTACTCCTGAAATTATTATTGTGCTTTCAGACAGTACTATGGGGTACAAACCGCACGGATTGAAGCTTCCACAACAGTAAAACCTGACGGATTAACAGCATGCTTCACAAATCATTGTTTTAAAAACAGGTCCCATTCGATAGTGCAGGTTCTACTATATTAGATAAGTTCCATTTACCTGTATGAAATAGGTCAAGAAAGGGCATTCGGTATATAAGAGTGCATTGTAAGAATTCTGATACTACACAGCGAGGAGCGTGTAACATATTGTACCGCTGCTAAATAAAAAGACGCCATGTTACTTACCTTTCATTCCTGGTACCGACAGGCTGGCGCAGTTTGGTGACCAGCTTCCCACAAGCACCACACAATTACGTCACTAAGGAAATGCAGACCTAACGTCATTTGATTCCGGACACACAGATGGAGTAAACACACTGAGGAATGAAGTTTGACTGACAGCAGAACACAGAACGCTTAAGCAGTGACGTCACATCCTTTCCACCCCCGATGCAAGGAAGCAACACTCAATTACCACAAAAGTCAGCACTTTTCAGCTCCGTCTTATGTAGGCGTCTGTAGGAAGATACTTCTTAATGTCTGGTTTTTCTCTATAATTCGGCGGGGTGTTTTCAAAACTCAATAAGAAAGGCAGTTCGCAACTTCGAGTCATCGAATGTAACCGGCGCTTCTGCTCTGAGTTTCCGGGCCTCGGACGACAGATTAGTCCGTCGCAGAGACCTCTACCTTACAACACATAAACACTCACAAGAGACAAACATCCATGCCGGGATTCGAAACCACGATCCCGGCAAGCGCTCGGCCGAAGATCCATGCCTTAGACCGCGCGGCCACTGGGATCAGCATCCTTATGCCAGTACTACCCCGAAATTTATGACAGTGCTCTATGAAACCTGTCACCGTATCCGACTTCACTGTGCACTTTGATCTCCTATTCCTCCGCTTCATATTGTGATATGACTTTACGAACTATTTGTAACATTACGTATCCGAAGTTGTCCCTTCTCTTAATGCTTTTAGGCGTCTTATATCATAAGAAGTAAAGCTGTCCGTGTACGGGCCATAAGTCATACACACAGGAGGAGCACAAGTATATGTTCGGTATATCACAACCGCCTCCTTCCAAATCCATTCCAATTCACCATTCGTCTGTCACTCAAGCATCGATGCTATATATTCTGTGATAATGAGAAAGGCGTAAAATACACCACAAAAATCTGACCTAATTTCTTAGCACCTCGCTCTTTTACGACCTTCCAGTTTTCGCGTTCCTAATTCAACGACTCTAATATTCTCGATGAAAGTACTTGTGATTTATCAAACATGCAATGAAAGTTGTGCATATTGAACATGTATATGCCAGGCACTCCCACTGCAGTGTGGCGCGAATTAAATAAAGCATCACACGGGTCTGGGTCTTCCGTGCTTAGGCCAGGTCAGGTGCTTGTCAGAAAGTCACGTCAACGAGGATCGAATTCTGAAGTCATCTGTTCTAGCAGAATTCATCACTAAGCTCAGTCACTCCAAAGGATTGGGGGGAGGGGGGGGACTTCGCCGGTGGTGCCAAGGGATTTTCTCTTGTCTACAAACCGTCCATAAGGGCCATGGGGCCCACCCACCCTCTTCTACAATGGGCACCGGCGATCTTTCTCGGAGGTAGAGCGACCGGGGAGTGGCGCTGACGACCCACCCTCATTTAGCGCTGAGGTTAAGAATGAATAGATTTGTACCCGTACCCCCCTACGTGCCTGCATGGTATGTTACCGGGAGACTTTACCTTACTGAATTTTCGGTTCAGCAGTTACGTTAGGACCCAGGATACATACATCTTGTTACACTTCTTCAATGCTGCATGCATTTGTTCTTCAGTTCAGATTTCTCATTGTCTCGACAGATGCATTAAGACACTTTGGAGGCATCGTAACGTAAAATATTTACGGTGCAGGGCAGTCAGCCACACATTCTCAGTGAAGGCCGAGTGCATACAACATTCAGCACCTGAAGACATTTTTTATCTGTAAGCACAGAGTCCGTCCTTCCATGGCGAAGAAAACCACTAGTGGCCTGTGTTATTTTCGCTAGTCCATATGCAACGTGTCCTCCAATGCTCCCTGTAAGAACTAAATATTAATTGTTAATCAAAATATCGCTTAGTTTTCAATCACAGTTTTGGAACACACAGTTTTAGCGACCATTATTCGCAGAAAACTGGTTCACGTGGATTCATGAATTATACGTTGCTGTGTCATAACTGCGGCTATGGAATTTGTTCCGATTAGTGTACGCCTGGCACGTGTGGGTATTGGAATCCGCTACGTTGAATTTTTACTTTGCCCCCATGCCACTGAAGACACAAAACTTAAAATGCTAACTACAACAGAGCAGCTACGCAACTGATGTTCACAGATTTTGGACGAAATTTGAGGTGAGGAAAAAGCAGTTAAAGTAACAGATACAGTTGGCCTGTGCTTAATTAACAACCAAGCCACGAAGGCGTGAGTGCTGTGGAGGTACAGTTACACGCATTCTTTATCGCGGCACTAAACGGATTGAGTGGTCAGCTTCACGTCCTGGCCGCTTTACCCCCAAACAGAGGGGTTCGACGCTCATTAGATAAAAAGCTGGGCGGACACTATTCTCTAACTCTTTGTCATCAGAAGGACAGGAAACGTGAAAAATCCGGTCGGTATTGAAGGTGAGCCTCCTGCCTTATCCTTTCTTTAATAAGACGATGATTTCATCGACAGGTGCTGATTTGGCGTTTCAAAGTCGAGAAGTATTCTGTTATAAGAGAATAGGAATCTCGCATTCAGCAAAAACGAGTCTTCGAGTCATTTCACTTGGCGTGACAGACATGAATAGCCTTATATCTCCATTCTCGAGTTAACCACGACAAATTTCTTGCTTCAGAGATCAATGACCTGAGATGCAGGACAGAGAACTGAAAGAATGAGATAGACATACAGGGATTTTCTCTTTCTTCCCCACAGACATACAAACACACAGACATACTACACTTCTCACAATTCCCCCTCACTCCCTCCTGTTGTAGCTTAGTACACGTGAACTGGTCCAGCGGCATATATAGTGATACCGGGATTCGCCACGGTCCTTCCTTACCTCAGTTGCAAGTACAGCTGAAACACACTGGATGTATGGAACGTATCACTCCTGTTTCGCGTGCCAGAGGTCCGCGATTCGAACCTTGGTTGAAAGAAAAATATCTAGAGGTGCCCCACGGTTTTCCTCTGTCTCTCTGTATAAATGCAGTTTTACAGAGTTACAACAAGACGCGTCCGGTTCCTTCTACATTGTAAAATTCGACGCTGCATTTGGACAAGCGTTTTTATCTGGGTGCCAAAGTTATGGGCCAGAACCGTGAAAGAAACAGCCTTCAGTCTCCGTCCATCACGTACGGAGAGTATAAGCGTTGTGTGTTTGTGGTGGTGGTGTTACTGGCGACATGCGACAGGTCGCCACCGCTTTCATTTTTGTTGCCCCTAATGATGCGCCCGAGGTTATGAAGACGATGTGTGTTCTTAAATTAATTCAATTTTAAACTGGATTTTTCAACACGTCGTGGTGCAACAATAATGCTAAAATTAAAACTAGTTTAAACAGTCAAAAGAGAAATGAAATGCTAAACGAAAAATCAAATTGCCAGTCGGATATTTATATCACATTTTGTGTCTTGGAAAGTAAGAGTGGGGCAGCATTTAGCCCACATGGCAGAAGAATGAAATGTAGGCCCACGTAAAATTTGAGACGCAAAAGGTGAAAGGAAACCACTTCAGAAACCTCGAAATAGAAGGAAGGATAATATTAAAACGTATTTTAGAAAAATGCGATATATGGGTTAGGCTGAGGTTATTTGGCACGTGCAACAGAGTCTGGTCAGCACGGTTATAAACGTCCGGCCCTAGGACTTTCAAACGGAAGGCAAACTTGTCTAAAAGAGTAAATGGTATCTTCTCAAACAGAGCTGTGTAGAATAGTTATTCAGCCCAGTTGACACAAGTAGATGCGAAATATGGACGGGGGTTTAAGCCCTCAAAAGATTATACTTTAAATTTGGTGTTTATGATTGATAAATTACAAAATATTAGCAAAACAATATCTATTAGTCTAACGGCAAAACTAACACCCATATATAGTGGTGAGATTATTCAGGGATTGTTACCCTACAAATATGGTGACATAATTCAAGCACTGATGAATGAAATATCCTATTGTTCTTATTGTACGTGTATTGACGAAAGAAGCAATAGGCATCTCGATACGGATACGGTCATATAAGGTGACAAAACAAGCTGTAACTGTGGGCGACAGTCATATGTTTGTAGAGATTATACCTCTATACAGTAAATATTTCATATATACTAACTTCTTTACTTCTGCTACTCACGGCTAATTTTATGCCCTTATCAGATCCACAGAAAAACATTTGTAGTTGTCTTTCTCTGCTCGTGCACCTCTTTAGCATGTACTGCACATATGATTTGGCACTCTGCCGAGATCGTCTTTCTTTCCCGTATTGTTTTATTATTTATTATTAAGGAGATAAGTAATTCTTTTCTTATACGTTCGTCTTTAATTTTGTTTAATTTGGTGCATCCTGTGGCGATTCTTTAGAATTTTACTTCGACTACTTGAATTTTGTCAGGGACTTTACTCTTCTCAGCGCGACGCTTACTGTCATTGCCATCACGTTACAAAATTTGACCTCTGCTTCTTTCTTATACGGTCTATAACGTGTCAGCTAAGGAGAAAATGCGCTTAATTTTCAAAATGTATAAAACGCGTAAGTATGAAATGTGTTTTAGGACGAAAAGTTTAAAATAAAATGACCCGAAGGGTCGCTGAGAGCGTGTGTCATTATGGGGATGTTACGTAGCCTTGGTTGATAGTTAGTTATCGACGTTTCAGGACGGCCTGTCGGTGCCGTCTTCAAGGATCAAGCAGCCCAAAAAGAACTGCTTGATCCTTGAAGGCGAGACAGATGCGCCGTTTCGAAACTACGGTAACCAACTACCAAACAACGCAGCGTAACATCTCAGAAGAGTGTAGGTTTCAACATGCAGTGGCCGAAGCCTGAAACCGCACTGGTTATATCATTTTTCACCAAAATTACAGAATGGCTCTGGTGCCCAGGCAGAACAACAAAATTATTTGGGATTTTCTTCAGAAAATACATTTATCTCAGGGTAAAGCTGATCATTCACCTGGAGTTTACATCATGGTTAAAATATGTGTGGGTTTGCTTCATCGCGTGTTGTGTTTGTCTCCATGAAGTGACGCGTAAGGAGAGGTTTAGATGTGTTTCCTAACTTGCCTGAATGAGAAAAAGTGCACTTTAGACTTGTTTGAAAGTACTTACCTATCTGTCGTCATTAGATGCGACAGGAAGAATCATAGATGAATTGTTTGTGTACATGTATGCACATACACTGTGAAGAGACAACAGCTTCTACCACGGAAAATAATCGTGCTCTAAATAAGGGAAGAAAGAAGAAAAGTATAATGTAAGAAAGAGGGAAAGAATGCAAGGAAAAATATTATTGTGTTTTATGTAAGGTGCATTTCTAACAAGTCGAGACGAAACAAAAATAAGCTAGAGAGAAACAGACAGATAGTTGTTTTATTTATCGGCGCTGTCACTCGCTAAGACTTTGTCAGAACGGTACTAGATGAAACTTATGGAGCATTGGTGGAATGATACTGACAGAGGACTACCGAAGTACGTGGGGAAAAAACTGTCTCATTGTCATTTCTTTCCTTACAAATTCCAAGGGATCGAAGGTGGTCCCTCGCAGTAAGAAGCTGACAACCAGCCACCTGCGCATTGGTAAGGACAAACATGAATTATCGAAAAATGTGTATGGGACACCTAAGCACCAAATTTCGTAAAAATTCGAGCAGCCCAAACGTGTTGCAGGCAGAGGGATGGATCGACGTTTCCGATGCAACCTCTTTCGTTTTATGCAGATGCACAGGCTATAGAAAGATATGAATGAATGAATGAATGAATGAATGAATGAACGAACGAATGACTGAATGAATGAATGCAGAACTTCTAATATAACCTTATTATATCCACCTAGGCAGCTGTTAACAAAACCGAAAATTTTAGTTTTTTGTCCATAGACTTCAGTGTATACATATTTTGTCGATAATATTCATTTGGTTGGCGCCAAGGTGAAAGAAGGGGTACAGCTATGCGTCTACTCCCCCTCTGTGCCTTCATGGCAGGTTACAGGTGAAATTTACCTTAATATTTACGTTGTTTAAATTGTGGGATGGGTTCCTGAAAATGTGTAAAAAGCCAAATTAACGTACAAAATGTAAGCATATCTTCCGAAACGTACTACACCTATACCAGATTATACGATGTCACAACACAAAATACCACAATATCAATTTTCACCGCTGTGACAATTTTAACTTGACTGTTTTAATGTCTGCATAGTCCTTCTAGAATAGAGACCTTGCGCTTTGCAGTTTGTAGCTTTCCAACGTCTACAGATGCCGGGTGGTCCAGGAGCGGAAGATTCCAGTGTTTGTAAACATCATTACATTCCAGAAGGCCTATACAAAACTTGGAGCTGTGAGAGTGCCGCTGATTGGATGTTGTATATAACTTGATAAAAAAATTGTTTGTCATACAAATGCGTCAATGAGGGGGTACGACTCATTTTTAAGTTATTTAAAAACTCTAACCTCAATAGCGTTAAATTAGATGTAGGCGAGATTTCGGAAATTAGGAAATGAAGCGGAATGACCCGTGCGCAGATACTGAAGTCAAATACCTTCAAAGTATTGAAATATATTTCTGCTTATACGTTTCTGCGAACGCAAATGGGGCACTTACTTTATACTTTGTACACCGTGCATATTATTCATTTCTAATGTAAACCAACAAATTTTAAAATCACTGTATTAAAACACCCCTACACATGTTTCGGTAACATGATGGTAACTCGCTTACCGAAACAGAGGTAGGGGCGTTTTAATACAGTGATTTGAAAATTTGTGCATTTGCTGGTTTACATTAGAAGCAAATGATGTACATTAATCCTGATATAACCTGACGGCAGTCCAACCTGAGGCTTTACGCGTCGATATATTCTTGTCAATTTCTTCGGTTATGTTATGTGGCAATGCTGCACCAACTGTGATAGTTACGAGTAATAAATTGAGGATGATTATATGCTGAGTTAGGAAGAAAGTAGGAAGAAGTGGTCGTGGCATACTTTCACATCTTACACCTACACCAGCACTAGTATAGAAGAGCTGCGGAGAACTACATGGGTATGAGGGTCACTGTTTTATGACTGGACTGGAACGTGTTATACAAGCATTAGCATAGAGGTACTGAGGAAAACTACACGGTTATCAGGGTCACTGGTTTCCAGACTGGACTGGAGCGTTTTCGACATTGAGTGACGAACTGGAGAGAACTTTGAAAGATGTGTGGTATATTTTAAGACCGCTCACACTTAGGGATCCTTACAGACGGCACTACGGAACACCATGGAAACCATATCTACTCGGGTTTGTCGTTTTTTAGACCTACGTTTGAACCCAAGACCTTCTGCTAACAAGTACTGAACAAATGCCTAAGGTATATAAATACTTCCTTTACGAGGAAGCTGTAAGGTAATTTGTTCATTGTGAAATTGAAAGCATCCTATGCGATAGACGACAACATATCACACGTATTCATGTAAAAAGGGGCCAAGAATATCCCCCTGGCTAGATGAGAAACTGTTAACGTCTGAAGAAGGACTCTCCTCCAGCTGTTTAGTTATATGATTCAGTATTTACAGCGGCTGATCCTATCTGCGGATGCGATAAACCGACATCTGTAATTTCTACATTTTGTCACGCGTCGTTTCCATTTTTGTACAGCATGTTATTTGGAATCCTCCTTACAGTGTTATATATAGCCTAAGTGCATGTCAGGGGTGCACACGTCCCGGGCGCAAGGTTGCCATGGTCACTAACTTCCATTTTGGAACTGTGCAATCAAAGGCGCTCGGTACTAGGCCTTGCACTAACCCAATTGCAGATGCCATCTTTTTCACGCGAGGTTTACGTAAAATTCTTAAGAAATACAGGTTACGTCAATAAAATAAATGGGGAAGAGTGAAAACAAAACCTGGAGCCATGAGCTCCACTGAACATTTTTATTTTCGCATTATTTCAGTATTACCTACGTAACAATGACAATAGCGTGACTATAAATATATGTGTCCTTAGTATGAACTAACATGACGGTATTAAATTCAAAACGCCTAAAAAGACCAATGTTTTATTTGTGTTCACTATATCAAACACAAACCATACGTAAGGTAATCTGGGACGACATTAAATAAATGCCCATGCAGCTTAGCCTCTTACCGAAATGCGATTGGGCTAACATAAAAAAAAATCCTGAAATTGAAAGCAGCATTATTAATGTGGGGGAGAAAATGGTATACCTACGACAAAAGAGCAGAAGAACCACTGGGACGTACGATCTCGGCCTACAGTGAAGCTGACCATTCGCCTTCATCTAGTGCCGAGGTCAAGAATGCGTGACGCTGTACCACCACTCCCCCCATATACGTGTAGCTTTACGCGTGGACACGAACAAATGTACCTTTACCTACAGTGCGTTACGCATACACCAGAACAGTTTTGTATTTTCAGTTATGTTCTGCGACGACTTTGAGGAAGGCAAATGTGGCAGAGGGTTCGAGTGGGATCTGTGTACATCTCGCAACGCCCCCGTCGACAGCCGGCGCGCAACTGAGAGTGACTGCAGAGATCGCGTGCGTGGGCAGCTGCCTCTCAACCACGGGGGTACAGAGGTCTGTTCTCGTTGGCTGTTCCTACAGTATTGAAATCACGATCCGCCCAAACCATCGTGGCCCCTAACACTTGAGCCATTCAAGACAGCTAGACCCGCCTTCTTTCTCCCTTCCCCTGGCTGCCGCCTCACTAGCGAGAAAGAACACTATCACCACCACCACCACCAACCTCAACTCTCCCTCTATCACGACTGTTTCCCTTAAACTCCCGAAAAATAAAAGTTTCACAGAGATGTGTTAAAGCAGACTATCTTCCCCACCTAGTACAACCCCCCTTCCTAGGTAACCCAAACCCCATACGTCTGGGAGGTCCTGCTGATGACTCACTATAAAAGACAGCAAGGACAGTATAGTTGTATGCCAGTCCACTACTCATTCTCCAGTTGCCTGCACACTCTTTTTTTTTAATTGCTATTTCATCGCCGTTTTTGTGTGAACTCTGATACGTGTGTGTGTGTGCGTGCGTGTGTGTGTGTGTGAGAGAGAGAAGCAAGCAGCATGAAAGCTCCAGGCCTGCAGTGGAATCTCCGCAACATGTGGATTCTCAGCACAGTGTGGATTCTGAGCATCGTGTCCGAGAGTATGCAATGCTGCTTGCAGTGGATTCACAGCACTCTGACCACGGGCCTCTACAACCACCTGCAGTGCATCAGAGTTGCGGCTGACGGCGTCTACCGTAACATCGGTATCTGCGGCGTTCTGCTCGTCGTGTTCGTCCTCGTGCTCACATTTGTTCGATCTATTCAAATCCTGATAGAAAATCGCAAATTTCCACCTGGACCATGGGGATTTCCCGTCATCGGTTATCTGCCCTTAATGAAAGGCGTCTCCCACCTTCACTACAACGATCTTGCCCGTAAATACGGCAGCATGTTTAGCACGAGGCTGGGGAACCAACTGGTTGTGGTCCTTAGTGACCATAAGATAATCCGTGAAGCATTTCGCAGGGAGGAATTCACAGGGCGTCCCCACACGGAGTTCATGAACATTCTGGACGGTTATGGTGAGTACAGCTTTGTTCAGTCCGAATGTTAATTGTCACAAGAATTGCCTTTCACACAAATATGTATTTATTATGTGTAATTATTATAAACGCAACGGGACGTCGTCTTGTTAGTCGAAAGCTAGTTTTTTCTGTCTTTATTTATATCACATTATTTTCTTAATCCTTCTTCGCTAAATTCACAAATATTCTGCCGCTGATACTTTTAAAAATTATGAATAGGGCCTACCTGTACTTTTAATGTTAAGTCTTTACATTTTCGTGTCGCTATTCGCTATGATTAAAGTTACGAAATTTTAATACAGTGATTTCATTCACCCAGGTACAATCAGTAGATTTATTTTAAAATTTTTATTTTAAAAGTCTTCTATAATCCCATCCTGTTATACTTAAAATTTGGGGGTGATATTTCAGATATCTTATTCATAGCAAATACTCGTTACGATTTTTTCCATGAGTTTAAGTAAAATGTTTAGAGCAAACTTTTTTTGTGCCGCTTCTAACCACGCGATGACTGTACTTACACCATTCTTGCGATTCACACTGACCTACTTGTTGCTTGAGTGACGCTGCAAACATGAAGACGTAACGATCAAATTTGCCGACATGCGTTCACATTCCTTGAAACGCTGGCTACTCTTGATATATTTAGGCGACAACGCAATGGACTGAAAGTGTGGCGAAATATGTATCATGTCTAGACATTAATTATGACGTGGGATTTGAACGACAGGCCCCGAAGCTTCGAAAGCGGGCGAAGCTCCTGAAATTGTTCTTCAAACTTTACATTTAAAATAATTAATAATTTCGCTCTTTTAAATGTGTCATCTTGCGGTCTAAATTGTAACTGATAGGTACAAGTGTCTGGCGCCACTTGTCCATAATAATAATAATTGATACGACGTGAAAATATCACTATCTCTCTCTTAAATTATAACTGCAAGGATAATAATTAGCGTGTTAATATGTGTTTGTTATAAAACTGTAATCATTAGGGTGTAAAATTTTGACAGTCACTAAATGAGGTCATATTAATTAGGTTTCCTCTGCAACCACGCATTCAAATTTCCAGTTAGAAGTGTTGTAAATGCGTGTAGTAACACATCGATACATATGTGTGTTCAATATTTATGGTAATTTCATCTTTTTTCCCTACCAGGTATTGTCAATAGTGAAGGCCATCTATGGAAAGAGCAGAGGCGCTTTTTACACCAGAAGCTGCGACTGTTCGGAGTAAAATACATTGGTGCTGGTAAAGAACACATGGAAACCAGAATCATGGTGAGTAACCCTCAATTATCAGCATGCAACTTGCAAATGTACAGTATATGGAAGAATGTTGAAACACAGTAATGGGTATTTTTTATTTTGTAAGAGGATAGGTGCGGGAGGGGTTGGCGGGGTCTAAAACACGGATTGAACAATTTTAGTATAGTAAAATTCGGAATCTAGCACAGCGATCCTACTTCTGTGCAAATATTGTCAGTTACTATATGTTATATATATATGTTTTTTAATATAAGCATTTAGAGTGTGGAATTATATTAAATAAAAATCTAGAATTACTGAAGAGGTTGGCGAAGTATTAACAAGTATAAGCAGCTTCGATGTATATCCAGTTCGCATCCTGATCAGACACAGGTTAACTTTACCTAGGTTCAGGATTTTATTCAGTACGCCCTGGTCACTGAACGTATGGCACCATGAGGTCACACCAATTTCCGTTACCCATAATTATTTTCTGCTCGTTAGAATAGTATCCCATTATTTGACTAAGAATAGTATTGCTTTTGAGTGAGTGTTGTTACATAAGTTGTTGATGTCGTTGTATAGAAGTTTCCTTTTAAAATTTGCTGGGAATAACCAAACAATTAAGACACTGTTCGGTACAGATTAAGAGTAATGCTGCATGTTAGTGTACGTACAGACACACAGCCTATACGTACGTATATAGGACTTAGCCCTGTGTTTGATGATCCCGCAGGAGGAGGTAGACACTATCCTGAAGACTCTGTGTCGCCTGGAAGGGGATCCCACAGATCTAGGCCCGGTTCTCGCCATGGCATCTAGCAACGTCATCTGTGCCCTTACGATGAGCGTGCGGTTCAAGCACAAAGATCTACGCTTCCAGCGCTTCACAGATCTCATTGACGAAGGCTTCAGGTTGTTTGGTTCGCTGGAAACTATCAACTTCTTACCAGCTATGCGATTCATACCTTGGCTGCAGACAACTCGTAGAAAGCTAGCCAAGGTAAGCAAATAAAGCGAACTGCCCAGAACTGATATAAGAACTGTAAAGATGGAAAATACTTTCAGAGATTGATGTTAATGGAAGAAATAACTTCCATTACTTGCTTATATTTACTGATGGCGAATGTTATGAATATAAACTGTATGCATCCGGACCACTTCAGTATAATTTCAAACACTGGGCCCATGTGGACACAACTATAGATATTCGTGTTCCATAAACGTGGGGATTCTTTGTTAAGGTGAGCGACTGCTAGTTTCTGATTGCGACACATGAAATTAGCTACTAAACATCCCTCAGTATCTTGATTTACATATCATCATTTAATGCTGTGATTTGATTGCTGAACTAAGTTGCAAAGTACGTTGTTCTGGCTGTTAAGGAATTTAATTGCCAACTCTGTAACAGTGTTAGCATAAGGTTTAGGGGTGGGGGTGAATTATTCATAAGTCGAAATAAAAAAAAAACTCTTTAATTTACAGAATCGGTTAGAAATGGGAGAATTCTTCCAAGAAACGATTGACAGTCACAGAGCAACCTTCGATCCAAGCAACATCCGTGACCTCATTGACATGTACCTGGCAGAAATTCAACGAGCGAAGGAAGAAGGCACAGGAGAGGCACTGTTCGAGGGAAAAGACCACGGTGAGACTCAATTACAATTAAACGGTGGATTAAATTAGACTCGTGAATGATGATGTCTAGAACAGTTACACACATGATACAGTTGTATCATGTATGCATGTATCATGTATCATGTAGTATTTAAACAAACTGAAAGTTATGCTCTTTGAATAGGTTTCTGACAAAGGTATTTCATGTACGCAATCACTGATAAATAAGTCCAAATCCTGAATGATTCCAAATGGAAAATTTCTGAAATTATACGATTTGGTTAAAACCTGAAATGTTTTGTCGAGAATGAAATTTCGGACATCCAGAGCATACTGTGGTAAAAGGCAACGCTGTCAGTGTGCAGGCCATGTATAATATGGAGCAGTGGAGATGCAGCTCCACCTATCCTTATCCTCGGCACTAGATGGAGGTGAGTGGTCAGCTGTATGCCCCGGCCGCTTTATCTCCTGTGAAACAGTTTCCAGTACACATCGAATAGCAAGCTAGGTGGGTTCCACAGACTGTCTGGACGTTTCGGAGAAAATAAAATCTCCTGCCCTTGTCATGAATCGAAACATGGTGCGTCGGCGATGCAGCCCGTACCTTAGTCGCTAGATCGACTACGACATCTGGGCTCTTTGTCCAACACACATTTCGATTCTGACCCTTTCTATTTAATCGAGTCGACCACTTCACCCAACATTCTGTTGTTCTTTCCAGATCGACAGATGCAGCAAATTATCGGCGACCTATTTTCCGCTGGTACGGAGACTGTGAAGACGACGTTATTATGGGCCGTGGCGTTCCTGCTTCACAACCCGGAAGTTACGAAGACTGTACAAGAAGAACTGGACCAAGTGGTGGGCCGAGGAAGACTTCCAAACCTTGAAGACATTCCCTACCTACCTTACACAGAATCAACCTTACTGGAAGTTCTAAGGCGCTCCAGTATTGTACCGCTGGGCACCACACATGCTGCTACTCGGTAAGGTTACATGGACACTTGTTGTATATCCTGACACAGTTCAAGCAAAATCTGAAGGGACTAAGGAGACGCAGTTTTTAAAAGTATCGTGATTTAATTACCGGAATTCTGTTCAACGGCTCAAGGTTCACGTCAGTTAATACCATAATAACATGCTGGCTCACCCATCCACCTGTTATATGGACGATCCTTCCCGAGGGACAAAGACGGTGAAAGCATGGAGCTGAACAATTCACGTCCGTAACTGACTATGTGTCTACACCCTTGACCGCTACGTGCTATGAAACATTCACGTCACAGAAATTAAATAGAACATAAGATAACTCACCATTCTGTCATTACCTTTCGTGTAATAGTGCTATAAAATTAGGTGGAAAATATACTAGATTAGATTACCTTATCCCTGTACACTTCAGTCCAGCTAAAAAAGGTATCGTGCAGATTTCTTATTAAATTCGGTACACACATAAAACCGGGTAGTGTAGTCAAAACGTGTTTAGGCAACACCTGTATAGGTAAGCACTTGTCTGCTTAATTTCATATTCAGATTTGCCTGAAACAAGAAGATGATTCATCCTTATTTATTTTCAAATTTGCTTTATGATGTATCGTTAGGAATGTTCAAGGACTCAGGTCAGATCGACAGTCAATGGAAGTTACGAGCCTCTGGCCCAGCCTGTTTGTGTTAAATTACCGGACAAAAATACACCTGCCGTAAAAAGCAAAGAAGCTGTATTACTTGCTATGTAGGACACTGGGCTGGAAGCAGGTGCTAAGAAGTCTCAGAATGTATATATGCATACCCTGCCACAAGAATGCGACCAAAAATCACAATAACGGAATAAATCTAGCCAAACTCATTCTAATATGTTACACATTGCAAACAGATTAATTTAGTAAAGAAAATAACATGTAAATTAATTGGGGGGCGGGGTGAAATTCTTGCTACCTTTCAGTTCAGGATCTTTTGTCTTTTGGTTGTAAGCTATCAAAAAACTAGAAAGTTAAAATATATCAAAGGGTAGCTTATCTGATGCTATTCTGCACCCTCATGTTGCCTCACGGTTTACTCTTCTATTCTGAAGATGGAAGCATTATGTTTCTTCTTAGCGTTAGCACCTGCTTATGTGACTGCAAGGCGTCACACCCCAGCAGAGCGTAATCCTCATAGACACCGCCTTGCGAATCTGCCCCAGCCTTCCAGAACAAATCCTGTTATATGACTGTTACGGAACAAGGCGAAGATTGAAAGTAAACACTGGACTATATTTGCAGCCATGCCAATTCAGTTTCTTTCGTACCTGCTTCTTTTCGTCTTGAGTAAGCCTTTAAATGAGTTTAGTCTTCACAAAGACGAAAAAGAAGGAAATAAATCCGCTAATCACTGAAGGTTTTAGGTGGATTTGCAAATGTTGTATAGGTGTTAGTTTCTCGTTTGGTTTGCCACAGTAATGGTTTTTACATATTATTATTAATTAATACGATGGCATCTGCAAATAAAAATTATGTCAACATTACTCTTTATATCAAGAAAGAAGAAATATTTTGAAGATAGCAATCGGACCTGTGAAAAGCAAAGAATTGACATTTCCACATTTATGACACTTTCCCTAACTTGCTACAAGCTCGTTTAGTACCCCCCCCCCCCCCAACACACACACACAAAGGGTATCTTAACAACTCTATACGATGTGGTAGTTTAAAAATTGCCGTATTTTTAATCCATTTTGAGAGCAGCACGATTCATTTTGTTTCCTTGCTTAACACGTGGCCGTCTTAAGTGTAGCAACACTTGAGCTGGATAGTATTGGCACATGTTGAGTACGTTCAGCTATTTCATATTCGTCTGTAAAATTAGCAAGCCAGGTAGCAGAAAGAAGTGAAAGCCAAAACGATATGCAGATTAACTTGACCGTGCCTTGCTACCACATTCGTCTGATATTGGTCATGCGTAAAATATCAGGTCAGTGAACCAATAAAGAAATTAATGAAGCCACATATACACAGGCGTTTTAAGCAATACGCAAGTACAAAAAGTGACCACATTTATTCGGGTCAACACACTGCAAATCAAACTTTAACCAAGCATGTAAAAGACCAAAGTAAAATCGATATATAGATTACAAAACAATAACTCAAAAAACATTTCTAATAGTGACAAAAGCAGTTCTTAAATTTAGTGCGGTATGTGTAAACATGCAGCATGATAATAGATTTCCCAATACCCTTTAAGAGGATACATTGCCGTTTGTACTAGTTATAGGTATACCATGCAAGTTTATGCAGGTCTACTCTCATTCTATTACATGAATATAGTCAGCTATTTATGTGACAAAGCAGAAAAAACATCGAACTGTATGGCATTGATGTGATAACTACAGTTCTGAATAAATTGTCTGCCGAATGGTACGTTTTTATCGTTTAAATTGCACCACGTTCGACAATGATGTTCCCTGAACAGACAGTAGCGCAAGGCACCGTCATAGCATCGCGTTATCCGGGTTTTGAGATTTCGCAGCGGTGTACCTGACAGTTTCGTTGTTTTTGGACATGACGCTGGTTCAAGGTTAATCTGATCGCGACGTATCTAACAAACGTAGTGCCTTCTGACCACAGATCAATAAGTGCGTGCAGACATTACTGTACCTTGAAGGTAAAGACAGCACGTTCCGTCGAAACGTCGGGATCCGATTACCCCTTGAGGCAGCGTCCTATTACAGAAGAAAGTCATCCTCAACAACGTTTTGCTTTCTGAAGCTGCTTCTTGTTCAACTACTATAAACTTTGTACATTGTAAGCAGCTCCGACCCTCTTTAGTTTATAAAGAAAGACCAGGGAGAGCGCGTTTTTCATTAGTTGAGCTGGAATTCCGTTCTGGTTGTTGAGCTGAGGGAAAAATGTTACGTCTTTGCGAAGAATCGAGCTGCAGCTGAAAAAGTCGAAAGGCGCCACTTTACGAACTGATGCAGTATTTCCTTTTTGCAGAGATGTGGTCCTGAATGGATTTAAAATTCCAAAGAATACACAAATCGTACCCTTGCTCCATGCTGTTCATATGGATCCAGACTTGTGGGACGAACCAGAGAAGTTTAAACCAACAAGATTTCTCAACGCAGAAGGAAAAGTCACCAAGCCAGAATACTTCCTGCCGTTTGGTGTTGGTAAGCACAACTTCAAATTAAATAAAAAGTCCTCCTCCCCACACAAATTAGGTAAGACGAGAAAGACTTCTATATATATCTGACGATAGCCAGAACTAAATTTGTGGTTCCCAATCGTTTCGAAGGAGAAAACTTTTGTTTTCAAAATAATTTCGTTTACCCCCACATGTTACCAGCTGTAATTTATCACAATATGAATAGGCCTAACAGAGGAATCAAGTACCTAGATAGAGCAGCAAGACCTGCTGAGAAGCTGTGTAAATTTTCAGCCTCGGAATAAACCCCCCCGTTTCTCCGGAAGACGAAAGGGAGCGGGTGGGTGTCAGCGGCCCACAGGTTGGGAACCACTGGACTGACAGTACAGGTCGCGGCACACCATGCAAGTGCAGTTGCTCGCTAAAGGTTTTTAATGAAAAATGTCAGTGGCATATACTCACTGTAGAAGTACTATATACCAGCTGTGATTCTAATCACTAAGTATTTCGAGCGATTTAATAAATAGTCTATCACTACGAAACGTGCGAGCCGAGTCTCAGTCATTAGGTCATGAGTTTTAGGAATAACAAGAAACAAAAGTTTATAATACGTGATGTGAATACAGACTGCGGCATTTTGGGATGTGACGCCGTGTACGTTAGTGTTCTTCCTCTATCATCACATAGAAGGCAGAGCCTACCATGATGATACAGAATACATCTTCTCTTGAACTTTGGTGACGATTCACCAGGCTCCACGGCATCACATGCTGCAGTGCCATAATATTAAGACTGGAAACAGACTCTTTGAACTAAGACACATAAACCTACCTCTTATACGAAATAATTATTCAGGAAAGCCTCCCCTTGAATGGGTAGAGGTGTCTGATTCCACGAAGGTAAATCGGCGGAAGCATGAAGCAGAGTACTTTCCAGCACCTAGTGCTGACGTTGATAACGCGTGGAGCCACAACTCAACTTCTCCGTGTGCCTTCACAGTCTGCTGAGGCACAGGTCTATCTGTACCTGACTTTTACACTCTAGTTGATGGTTAATAATTTGTTTAAATTTTTTCTTTCAACATACGATTTTTTATTTCAGTAGGGACTTGATTCTGAATTTTGAGTTCTTTGTAAGATGGTTCTCTGTTTTTGTATCCCATGTATTTCGTAACTAAGCGAATTTAAATTTAGAGGTCATAAGACCATAAGTCCTGACACTCAGAATCGAAATCAGCACGTATTAACGACAGACACGATATCTTACGAATCTGCTGTTCTGTTCGCAGGCAGAAGGATGTGTTTGGGAGACGTGCTGGCGCGAATGGAGTTGTTCCTGTTCTTTTCGTCTATTCTTCACGTCTTTCATTTAGAACTGCCCAAGGATCAACCGCTGCCAAGTCTTCGGGGCAACGCTGGCATCACAGTCACCCCAGACACATACAAGGTAGCTGTCACTAAATTATGTGTATGATTTGAATTTCTACAGTTTACTTCATGATACTCACTGATATTGATGGATTTCGGTTAGCTGGCAGAAAGAACCTTCAAATGTAGTTCCAGATGTGAATACGCGGAGTGTAAAATTAAGAAGGAAATACATTTTTTATTTCTAATCTTCCATAACTTCTTATGGATTACATGCGCCAAAATTATATTTCGTCACGCTAAATAACCAACCGATTAACTGATTCAACGGAATAGAGTCCTTTTTGAAAAGTTAACAGGTCCTAAGCTAGTCAAGAGTTCATCCGTATTTTATGGAACTCGGAGGTTCCTGTCCATATCCTGAGCCAGATAAATCCAGTCTATGCTCCCATCCCATTTTTTGATGATCCATTTTAATACTACCCTCCCACGTAGGCCTAGGTCTTCCAAGTAACTTGTCTCGCACAGGTTTCCCCACCAAGTCGCTGTACGCACATCTCGTCCACATGTGCCACACGCCTCACTCATCTCCTTCTCGCTTTCATCACCCGAATACTATTTGGTGAGCAGTACAGACCATAAAGCGCATCATTATGCAGTCTTCTCTACTCTGTTTCATTAAGCTGAATGTCTTAATGTGACACGTGATGCAAGTCGTGCGCTACAGAATAAAATTCATAGCCCAAAGTCCTGTTAACATTTCAAGGAGGCTAAGACAATTTCTTTTCCAAATTCATATTACAGATATTTTTTATTATGTCTGGGATAACGACAACACTTCTTATCTTTGGAAAGTGTACTGTGTGAGCTGACCCGTAAGTTCTATAACCTTTCCATTCCTCTGGGGTTTGCGCCCTCAGCTGTCCCCTTCTGATTCAACAGCAGACACTTTGGGTTCATTCACCTTGGAACCCCTGTGTGACAAATTGTCTGCTTTTAATGGTGGTTGATTTCTGTACTCGTAAACACAACATTCCGATGGCTCTTCGCCCAAATGAAATCACTTTCAGTCGCCAGTCAGGTATCCGTCAACACGCAGTGGTCTGTCTCACAATGTCTTGTAAGGGAAACGATATGTGCGCGTAACAACTGTTATGTTCACATCGCCATGGATGAATTGCATAAGTGAAATGCCTTTGGTGGTTCCAAGAAAGAGGTCGTTGGTCGAGGTTAAAATTTACTGCAGTACGCATTTCTCTAAATATAACAGCAGATTTAATAGAAGATAATTCCATTATGATGACGTAAGGCCCGAGGTATTTGTTTTATTGACGCTATTCTAAGAATCTAAGACACTATGTTACTCAATAAGAAATTTGAGAGATTTTATTCACTACAGACGATCACAAATCTATACAGACTTGGCGACAAACATGACGATTACTAATTTATAATATTTACTGCCACAACACCTTCAGGGGGTGACTACGACGGCTACTTTCCGGAAAAACAGATTGTTCATTCACTGTTAGGATCTTCCTATCTCTCTCCCACTAATGCAGTAAAACCTGGGTCAACATAATAAATGTATTTCAACATAAGTGATTTGTAGTTGTATTTAAATTACCATCACTATGATCGTCGAAAGAATGATCTTAAATAATATGCACTTCACATATTCCATTCGCTAGGCTACGTTGTATTATCCCTTTAAATAAGAAATTTAATCTGAATTGTATTTAAAGATTTAGATCACACCGCAAAGAAAATCCACTCTGTCCCCTTTATAAAGCCCAAATAGTTCCTGCTTTATAAGAAAATAACTCCTGCTCCTTCTGTGGTCGACATAACACAGGACTAAAGCCCGTCAGCAAGCTACAGAATTTTAATGTTAAAACTTGTGGTACATAGAGTAATGACTTGGATTTACATGACTAATTTCCCCACGCGTCATGCTGAGGTTTGGAATACATGCATCGGTATGTTATTGTGAAGGACAGTGCCTTAGGCCGTGCCATGGCTCAGGCGGTTAGCCGCCGCCCTCCCACCGCGGAGGCCCGGGTTCGATCCCAGGTCAGTCAATGTGGGATTTGTGGTGGACAAAGTGGCACTGGGACAGGTTTTTCCCCGAGTACTTCGGTTTTCCCCTGTCAATTTCATTCCACTGGTGCTCCATTACTAGGAAAAGGACAAGAAATAATCATCATCTTCATCATAGGGTTGCACAAAACTGTGCGAAAACTGTGACCATTCATCTCCATATAATGCCAACAGTACTAACACCCCTATGTATATTCATGACGCATAGTAAAGGAGTTCGTCGTAATGGTATCAATTAAGCACAAAACAAATTTATCTACTTCTGCCTGGGTGCATAACCATGTGGGCACGGAAGGGTTGAGGGAAATGCTCTGACAGGACAAAGAGTTCCTGGGTATTATAAAGATGCATTATTGTTTCGTAGTTACGGCGTTCCGGTTTGCCCCCCAGAGGCTAAATATTTCATGTGTTTTCTCGCTGCCTCCAGACTAATGACAGTAGAAAACAAATTGGCCACATACAAGTGTTCATCCATTTCAGCCCATAACAAATATCACCGTGGCATAGTCTCCGCCTTAGAGATATGCCCCATTAAAAATATAGAGGCAATTAGACATCCATGTACCACATGAAGTGAAAACTGAAGGCTGATGCTTATTTTATTTTCTTGCAGGTGTCCTTAATTAAACGGCCACTGGAGGTTGACTTGGACTTGCAGTGTAACGGCACCGACAGTTCGTCACTCAGAAATGTAGGTGGCCACTGACCGGGCCCAGAAGCGACGCGTTACATCACAACCAACTGTCGGGCTTCTTCACAACAAGTTCCTGTTGGCTACGGTTACTGCAACTGTGCCCCCTTCAACCCGTCTGGTAACATTGCTCCTGACATGCTTGAAAGTACAACGAGAAATATTCATGAGTTTCGTTCTTCCTTATTTTGCTCAATTGGTAACATCGTGAAGCCTGAGATTACAAGGGAAGTGCCATAAGGATATAGTTTGGAGTGCAGTTAGTTCCTGAGGTGTGTTGAAACAATGCAGTTCTAGGCAAATTCCATATAGACGTACTGGTCCTCCAGCATCATGACGTCTTAGGATACAAAAATACAGGCCGCAGACCACGAGATGATTCCGGGGGGGGGGGGATGTGGCGCTGTGCGAGGGGCTGCTGGATATAGGGGGGACTACTACTAGACTACTACTGGTAGGAGGGGGAGACTATCTGCTACTACACAAGGACTGAAGTTAGTAGCATATCAAATAACACGTAATAAGCGAGTGCACTGTGCGAATGCTTTCGAGTTAGGTCGCAGAAAGTCGTCATTCTCAACGAGATCTGGCGCATTCGCATCTATCGCATTCCTAGCCGGGATCATCTCCTGGTCTGTGGACAATATGGTTTGTATCACGTCGGACACAATACTATTATATGAACAAAACGCGACGATCTTTTACCATCTTAACCGCCATTCGTATCGATTACTGCTCCGAAGAACAGAATCACCTGTGCAGTGTATCTGCACGGATATGTCACTAACTACAAATTGCGTCACTTTGAACTTATCATGACGCATGTCGGCTGTGTACTCTACAATCTTGTGTTCATAATTTAATATGTACTCTAGTTTGTTTCTTTGTTCATATACATACGTATACTTGCTGATTGTGTTCACTTCCGTTTCCATGAACCACCAAATAATTGTAACATCCATTCCGTACCGAAGGCGACCGAATCGCTAGTTCTGTTTCCTAGTCACAGACAGCATTAATGAGAAATGACGGAATGAAGTCAGTGTTGTGCGTCTTCGGATAGGCCTTTCCTAATATCCACTGAAATCGAGGTGGAATTTCAACAAACTAGCAAGAAGAAAAAGAAGAAAGAAAACATATGCTGATATAGGCTTATTATTCCGGTTTTCCGTCCAGAAATTCAATATATAAACTTCAGCCTTTAAGGAACAGTGGTAACTGCATGTGCCTCATGCTGTACCACTAAGAAATTCTACATTTCGTTCACAATGTGCATTTATGTGTTTTACATGATTCCCACAGTCAGTAATGATAATTTATTGATTGGCCTTTATATTGGAGACGAGCTTTGTTTTGTGTGAGGTAATAACTGAATTTTAACTTGTAATTTAAAAAATGAGTCTTCAGAGCGTTAATAACAAAAGTGAATTCACTTGCTTATAGAATCTGAAGTGCGAGTTTTATAACCAGTCTCACTTCACTGGCACCGATTAAACATAATAAGCAGTGGGCAGAGAAATATCACGTGGTACGCATCGGTATACAATATTTGGTAGGTGTTTACACACAGATTTTCAGAAACGCACAGTACCACACGTCATTCGTGTTTCAGACATTAGTACTGAAATGTTAAACAAGAACAATCCTAGTCTCTAGAAAATTTTGTGTTCGCCGTTATGATCATCCTCATTTAATCTTTTCAGACATGACACGTATATTTATTCCGCTTAAACTGGCAACTATAACTAATAAATCCACATTTTTACTAGTATGCTACGGCTGGGTCGCAAAGAGTACAAAACGGGAATAGGATCATATTTGACTCCTATGATTGATCCTTTGTAACACTGGTCTTTGAGTTGTTTGCTTCAAGAATTTTCCCTTGAATGAAAGTACATTATTCGGGTTGTTCTAGTCAAATGGGTTAGTGCCTTAACATAGAGTCACATTAACATTACGATATTTGGGATATTAAATCTCGAGAGGCAGTAGGACGATATCCGACAATTTAAACAACCAGTAGTTTACATTTATTAAGTCTTTAATGTCGTCAGCCCTGTCAAAATGAAGGGACTTTTTTACGTTTCGCAGAAATTTCCAGGCTGACTAGAAATGACCTCTTCCATCCCTTTAATTTTACTGGTCCGTTCCGAATTAGCAGGGTAGGATATATACACATATAAAACACACAGGCCTATATAACATACAACGAATAGTTGCATCATCAAATACCTCGGTCCCTGCAGGAAAGTCTTAGGAATGTCGGGCATTCACTGCACAATGATATGGCTGACTACCCGCTAAGAATTAATTGCATTCAGTCCACGTGGAAGTTTCGAATCTTTAGTAATTTAAGTGTTTGTCCTACTGGTAACCGTTACAAGTATTTATTACGCTACAATAAACCTGGGCTTGCAGGTTTATGGTCATACACTGACACACTTCCGTCAAACGAGTTCTGTCGTTACACTATGGGTGTAATACGACGATAAATTTGCCTTCAGGTTGTGTTTAATGGTTTTAATAGTACTGTGTGTAAAAGTGTTTTAATTACTGGCGCACTTGAACTTAGCTGCGATTAATGTATGGACAAGTTTAATCCATGTTTGGGGCTGGCAAATGGCCAAGGCAGAAACAGTACGTAAGTTTAAATTTGAAATGCACTCGTATTATTACTTTCTTTTAAATGAAAAGTCAGTAATCAATGCCAAAAGCAGTGTGCATAATTTTGCTGTGAAATGTACTTGATTTTAAACACTATTGTTTATCGACACGGTTCAGAACAGTAAAGATGGAATGGCAAAATATGACACCAGTTTGTTTGCAGCTACGAGTGAAAACGGTGGTTGTCCGTATTTTATACTGTTCACATTTTACATGTTAAAGTGGCTTCATTGTTCACAAGTTTGTGTATTTTCCTAGGCTGTATGTATTGAGTGAATGTGTAATAACATGCGTAATGTCTGTATATAGTTGAATGACTGAATATTTTAGCTTATGTTTTGCATCAGTTAATTGAACAACAATTATAATTCTGATGATACAAAACCATTATTTCATTAATATCATCTTCATCAAGATTTATTTTCATCTGTCATTTAAATGAAACTGACTGCTTTTGTTTGTTATCATTAATTTTTGTACAACAAACACTGTATGTAAAATATCATTAGTGAATTGACGCATTAAAATATATGTGAACTTTTACAAAGGACTAGTTCTCAAACTACATACTTTTGTCACTTCAAATTCCACTCATGTTTACAGATTTACG
The DNA here is from genome assembly GCA_013340265.1 of Coptotermes formosanus. Taxonomy (NCBI): domain Eukaryota; kingdom Metazoa; phylum Arthropoda; class Insecta; order Blattodea; family Rhinotermitidae; genus Coptotermes; species Coptotermes formosanus. The sequence goes on from BLKM01000436.1 coordinate 1,599,325, forward strand.
TAGACAAACACATTTAATGTGACTCTCTGTCTTTATATATATACATATATATATATATATAAGCCATACGTGGGCTTATGTATTCTGTCTGCGTAACAAACTTCGTCCTCCACACGAATTCCACAGTTCCTATGGATTTAATCCGTGGACAATTTGAATTTTGAAACAGAATCTTCAGAGATTTGAAAAATACGCACAGTGGGAAAGTTCTGTCCAGAAACATTAAAAATAACCTATACCAGAACACCGTCGTCATCAGTTTTCATACACACTTTTGCAAATCAAGTCCAGCTGAGTAACCGTTCTTGAATGTGGACAGTACAGCCGTGTATCACATTCACGAGGCAGATTATCATATTTTATTAAAGAATAAGGCTGTGTTCTTAGTTAAATAGCGTAATATTTTCAAAGTGCGTAATAAGGGCACATGCATAACATATGTTGCTTTGCGGTGCATACGGAAGAATAACAAAAGAGGATGAAAATAATCAGTTCATATTTCATATTTCCGAAAACGTCTGCAGCGCCAAGTAATGACGCCGGCAGAATATTATAGTATACGTACCAATGGCCGCACCTTGGTTCAGGTCATTAATCGAAGGCCTGAGGCCCAGGTTAGATATCAGGCCAGTCTACGTGAGATTTATGTGGCGAAAGAGACACTAAGACAGTTTATCTGACTACTTCAGCCTTGCCGTCTGTATTATTCCACAAATACTACACAATTATTCATTTGTCTGTCACCGGCGCAATGCAACCTTAGCAATTTATGGCGTCGTTAAACAACACATTTTAGGTTCTAACAATAGACCGTAATTCAAATTTGACTTCAGTGCTGTTGCAAGTCAATATTACGCGTTAGGGGAACTGCTTACATTACCTGTATTGTACAGGACACATTGCTTGCTGAAGGCATGTATTGTGTACGCTCTTATACAGTAACATTACTGATCGCGATCATAAAAGGCGATGGACTATGACTATGCGAACGTGCGCCAGGAGAACAGTGATATTTTAATATTATACATTTTCTGTGCGCTTGTTGTGTATATAATAACAGCGATCTTTCCTTCTAGTTATAAAACAGCACTCAATAAAACCCCTACAGTTAAAGTTTGAACTTTGGGCCATGTAAGTGTCTGAGGATGTGAAAAGTAAATCCCTAGACTCGTCTAGAAGTTTGCTTGTTTATTAAATTTGTCCATTTGATGTAGTAACTGGATAAGCTAATATATAAGGTGGTTTAGTTCATTACGCTGTCATTATGTCAAATAAAGAAGCTTCAGTCGCAGAATGACTGGTAAAGGTAAAGGTAAAGCAGTCCCATTACAGGCCTGGACAGGCCCACAGGGTTCCAGGAGGTTGAGGCTCCCAGATTTCTAGACAATCGGCACATGAAGGTGGCCGCGTTTACCCCCCAGGAAATATTCCTGGTACTCATTTCCGTTAGAGGCTGAGTCGACCCCAGGGCCATAGTGCGACCGACAGGATTATGCCAATGAAAAATTCCACTGACACCATCGGGAATCGAACCCGCGACCTGCCGGTTTGTAGCACAGTGCCTCAACCAACTGCACCACCGCGGCCCCGCAGAATGACTGGTGAATGAGAGATTTGGAAAGAAGCAGCCGTGGCCTACTACAGATGATATCATGGGAATTGCGGAGAGACCGATGGAAATCGCGAAAAATTTAAGTGAGGGCCTTCGGCGTCCGGGTCGTGATTTAACCGCCTAGTTCGAGAGTACAATTCTGGAGCTGATACGTCATTCTGCTCAGTTCTGAGAAGTGGGCAGACAAACTGAAGCGCTGGTTGCAGCTTGGTTTGCATTAGTATCTGCTCTTGCATTTGTTTCACTGAAATCACTGGTGTCCTGTCAGTACAATGTCCAGTTATCTTTATCGACGTCCGTTTTAATTCCAAATACCTTTTTATATAAAATCATGTCAAGAACAGCAACTGGATTTGTAATCCAGTTTAACGTTATAGGAATAACTGGCCAAATACCGCAACCGCCCACATGTTGCCCACACTTTTCTAATACTGCGTTGTGGAATATTCAACTATATTTCCCCCTTTCCGCCCCCATATCCAAAGTTGTCCGACCTCTACTACTTCATCAGCCATTAAGTTCTGATGAGTTAGAATTGAAAGGATGAGAGACCACTTATTAGACAGAGATCAATTGTACTTAGTCACAAATTAGTGTTACATGGAAAGATGACTGGGTCTCATGCACACGTACACTTACTTCAATATAATCCAGACTTTCTGCTTTTGTGTTACCGCGTTTAAGACATGAAACATATGTCCACTAAATCCAGTTAGTCTTCTCCACTATCAAGATGTGCTAAGACAGGATTCCGTTCTTCTACGATATGACGCTGCGTCAGCTAGATAATTGGACCCCGCCTTTTCGGGGCAACGTAGTGTTCTGATCTTCAAGCATAAATATATATCCTCTCCAGAACTCACGGACCCCTGAACTTGAGCAACAGTGCAGCGACAAGCTCAGGACTCGCATCCCACAGATAATCAAAAAAAAAAACCTTCTCTCTCCAAGCAGACGAACCGAATAATCTCGAAACATACGTTGTCTTTCTTTTTCAGTTTCAAAAGAATTCAGTGCTAATATTACACACATCAGACATTTTATAAATATAACTAAATCTGATCGTATTCCTAGCACCACCTTATTACGAGCCACAGTGCAGGTAAGGCTCCATACATTCCGGAACTGAGAACAAGTTGGAGGTAAGTAGTTAGCTTCAATCTGTGGCAGCTTTAGTGACGAGAAAGGGACCTTGCATCTCGAGGGGCATGAGGCTTGTTCGGCCCCAGTTTAGGGACAGCGAAGAAAAAATCCATGACTAACAGAAATTGACCTCTTCTCATTTAGCCTTTCTAAACTGTAGCAATAATAAATGAAACAAGACGGAAATATTCTTCTTGAACTAAATTATATTACAAGAAAGTCTTAACGTTTCGGATGATCAAATATTCACGGTGTCTGTTGCGTTGTATTGCTAACATACAAGGGACTGTCGATCTGACGAATATACTACACGCCGTACTCTCACATTACGCACAGTTTCGTCTACCCATTGATAACTGCAGCCCCTGACTGCAGGGTACTCTACGTACAGACACGTGCACACAATAAAACTCTTGCAGTGAAAGTTGTGAAGGCCATGCTACCAGTAGTTTTTCAATAGGCAAACAAGCTGTAGTTATAGCGTTATTACATCTGGCAACGTACCGAACAGCAATTGGCAGAATGCCCAAATAATGTGTAAATGAAATATGGCAGTTTGAATGCCTGCTAATGCATACACAATTTAAATTCTGTAAGCTTCATGCGCTTGGGTTTGTTCCAGAACTTAATGCTGCGACGCAATCGCAAGCAAATCTGCATTTTAAGATGAAATGATACAAAACAAACGTAGGGTTACCATTTTCGTGAAAGTTCTAAGATTAAAGTGTCATTCGTTATTGACATTTTAAAAGCACCTGTTAACGGTACTTACGTATCACCTGTTTGAACATTTAAAAACTCGCCATGTTCCGTCAGCCGACGCTGCTCGTCAGCAGCCTTGGATACTGGACGGGGAACTGAAGGGTTGTCATTAATGTCCGAAAGACCATGGCGGTGCTCTTCGTTAATAACACGAGGTGTAAAATGAATTCCCAGCCAGTACAGCTCTTTGGGAAGCCACTCCAGCTGCCCGAAACATGTCGGAATGCTGGGGTGACTCCATACACAGGCGACATTACTTAATATCGCAAAACAGGCAGCCCAGAGACTGGTCACGCTAGGCATTCTCTTTAATAAGAGGTGACCTGTCTATCAGAAACGGTGTCCTGCTTTATGACCAGCGCGTCCGTCCAATGATGGATTAGGCATTCCTTGTCCAGAGGTTAACTGCCGGCAGACACGTCGGGAAACGATAGTGTTCTAATCCCTGTGTCTTCCCATTGCGTCTAATGAAGTTACAAATAAACAGATTCACAATCAGTTGAGACAGCAAATTGTCGCTGACCACATCAAAGCACTAACAGAGCGCTACGATCCTGATGCAGGGAACTCCCTGTTGTGGCAGCCAACGCCTGACAGAAGCGCTCACGACGCCACAAACGAAGCGGCTGGGATTCGGCGCGCAAATTGCGGCTGCCCGTAAAATGGCGACCAAGTACACGGTACGAAATGCGCTCAGCAATTTTCAGCTATTATGACTGGTTTTCGGTAATTTTATTCAGTTTTAAGCCGGATGGCAGGGTACAATTATAAAAGGGGCACGGCTCACACCCCTCCAAAAGAAAGCCTTTAACCAAAGTGACTCCCTCCGGCAGGCTGCAAAGGCATTTACAGTCCACACGACGGAGTTGCTCTGGTTTCAAACCCCAGACAACCATCCAGCCAACTACAGTCCTTCTCCCACAGTAGGACATACTGTCTTTAGCAGATTTGACACATGAAGATTCAAGTGTTCTTCGATATTAACTGGCTTCGGTGGGTAAAGGTTTCGAAGGATCGTGGAGCATTCATCTTCAAGGTCAAGCAGCCTTTTCTCGGACACTTCTTGAACTGTTTGACCCTAAAGATGAAGCCATTATGATCCTTCGAAACGTCGAAAACGTTCTTGCCAGCGACAAGGCGTAGCATACTAGAAGACTTGGGTCTTAAGCAACACCGCTGAGGTGAATTCAAATCTTGCAGTTTCACATATCTCAATTTGTGCTGATGTTCAGTGAATACAGTGTTGTTTTATCGGCCGTTACTGAAATTCCCAAACTAGATGAAACTATTTTGATTCCCGACCTATCATAGGATATGAGTTCTTGAGATTAGGCTGAGCATATCGTCATGAAAAGAAGGAAGGTTACAGCAGGAAAATCTCACACAAAAAACAAATTCTTATGTAAGGAAGTAAGAGATGTAATTTGAGTAGCAGCTGTGACATACAACACACATATTAGTAAATAAGTCCCATAAATAAGGGTGTAATTGAACACAAATTATTGGAGTTACCCACCACAAATAAGAACATTTCTCATCCATTTCTCATACATTTACTCTCACTGACCCCTTCAGTATCTGACGATTTTTTTATGTATAAGAAACAAAATTCGTGTGAGAAAACAAACATGACGTAAAATACTGATATTTTAGTGACTATATATTTTACCTGTGTTAGTGTTTGACTTACTGATGGTTCACGTAAAATATATGGAAACAAATTTAGTTTTCCATTTACGAATGCTTGTATTTTATGCGTTCGTCGGTAGTTCGAAACTCGATGCATTCCTTGCAAATAAATTCTGTTAGGGACTGTACTTACGAAATATAAATATTCGACACAATCCCTGTCCCAAGACAATGTTAATAAGTGAGAGCACATAGGTAAATATACAAATAAAAACAGAAACTTTACACATTGTTCTGCAATTAAAACACGGCTTCCGCATGAATAAACATCGTTCTTAAATTCCTTTCACCTCCCTGATTCAAGAATACTGCCTTCAACACTTGTCCGTAGTATTCATGTCCAATCATACGACTCCACATTCTATTTTACATTACTTTCAGTACAGTTGAGAGCTATTTAATTTTGTATTCAGTCCTTTGATACATTTCTAACCCAAACATGATATTAGCATATTTGCCATACTAGTGTATCCGCTAAGGTTTTATGTCGCCATTCAACTTTTAAGCTCGCGGAGTGAGAAGCAGTTTTTGAGCTTTCGGGTTAAGCATCATACCACAGTCGCCCTCTAGATCGATGGTAACGCCTTCTGGTGCCTGAACGTTGAATCTATGAATGATGGTCGCTCCAAACAAAAACAGCAACATTCGAGCTAATTCTTCGCCAACACACATTCTTTTTCCTGTGTTTAATAAATAAATAAATAAATAAATAAATAAATAAATAAATAAGTGAAGAAACAACTAGCGAAGGAAGAACAAACATGAATGGAAGGAGAATGGACTGCAGTAAAGGGCTCAAAATGCGCCAAAAATCTTGCAAAAAAGTAGCAAATTCTTTTAAAAAATACGGGAAGCATAGTTACACAAATGCACTAAGCTGTGGGAGATCTGTTAATTATACAGCAATAAAGTGACCCTTTGACTTACCTTAACGAAGTAATGTGGCATACAGGTATAAGGATGATAAAAAAGGTACATAAGCTAAGTAAAATTCCCTTAGTGTCTTATCACCACACCATAAAGACACTTGAAGCATCACGAAAATATACACAACTAGGCGAGTAGATATGATAGCATTTCTACACATGGAACTTACGTGAGTGGTGGCTCACCTGTCTGGAAGGGAATGAAAGCTTCTGGTTTGTAGAATTGACCGTCGTCTGTTAGAAACCTTTCGGGATTGAAACGCTCTGGCTCAGGCCATTGTTCGGGGTCCATATGCACAGCCCATTGCAGGGGCAATATCATGGCACCCTTCGGGATGTGATATCCTGCTAGAGTAGTAGCCTACAATGAAACCAAGTGAGGGAGTGCACAAAGTTAGATGTTTTCAACAAAGGAGCCAAACATTTGCAGAGTGGTCATTCTTTATACTATCGTCCTGTATACAAAATATAACTACACACAGGATCAGAACTACAAGATTTCGACGTACCTGACAACGAGCAACCTCACCGAATATATAGCAAAACATAGCCAACTTATGCACAATATTAATGTTTATTTATTTAACCTTTGTCTTTTAGTTCACATTTTAATGCCCATCTTATGTAATTTGAAGTAGCCCCCTTGATAATGACATAGTTATTGCCGAAACGTGTCAAGGGGAGATGAAAAAAAAAAAAGACAAATGTTAAATAAATAAACATTAATATTGTGCATAAGTTGGCTCTGTTTTGATGTATTGATCATATGCACGGAAATTAATAACATAAAACTCACCGAACATAGTCAGGCTTTTGGCGAATTTCGGGGAGGTGCTGCTTCAGCACATTCAAATAAACTGTGGTTCTGCGGTATGCAGCTGCTGGAAGCTGGACGGGTGCAGGCGATACAGTGACAAGCTTACGGGCTGGACAACGGCCGAAAACGAGAACACTATCACCATAACGTAACGAACTTCCTTCTTATAATCTAGAAACATGTGTCACTGCAGTTCTACGTGACCAGTGAGACCTACGGTTTTACTTTAGAGCTGTGTTCTATTTGCACAGTGTTCTGGTCGTACACGTGCTACTGGCTGACTGAGGTTCCGGAGGCACATTTGGCCGGTTCGTCCTCGAATACACACTTGGCATCTTCGCTAAATTCTTCTTTCTATTCTATAACTTGCTACATAACTCACAGGCAGAAACTCGGATCAACAAATCTCTTTGGAATTACAGATCAATTACTAACAATCGATATTCAGTTCTCACCTCCACTGTTCCATGCGGAAATCCAGCAGGCACAACAGAACGGATCCTCTGGGTTTCTGCAAGACAAGCTTCTGTATAAGGCAGCAGTGGAAGGTCTTCCAGAGTTGGCACGCGGGAACCAATGATACTGTCTAATTCTTCTTGGATTCTCTTCTACATGGTAGTAAATGTACGAAAATGTTCAGCTTTACTGTATCTACAACAGCGGTTCGCAAAGCCACAAGTATGGATGCCCATTCTTAACGTCAATAAAATGTTGCGGACACCCACATATACCTGTACGTTTACGATTCGTTAGCTGAGAAAATGCATGAAAAAATACGTATGGACTCAGTAATTGTTGTGAATAGACTCACATAATACTCATCGTAACAACACACAAAATACTTAAAAAGTAGAAGTATATGCGCCAGAAATGTGTATTATTCAGTGAGTACAAAGATACCTACCTGCAGAGCCTACGGAATAAAACCGCGCCCCGCCCTAGGGGTCTGCAAACACAGTCTCAGATAAAACTGAACATATACATTGTTTACAACTGTCGTTCTCAACCAGCAGTCTAAGTTCAAATATTATTAGCGTAATTAGATTGAGGATCAAGTGGGCGAGTCACGCAGCACGCAGAAGGACGAGGAATTTATATGAAATTTTGGACAGGAAATACGAAGGGACGAGACTGCTTGGAGAGTTTGGTGTAGACTGGACAATAATATAACGGGTTTAAAAGACAGTATGGTTTACTGCTGTCATTAAGGGCGCAGGGCGAATTAACCCTTTAAAGACGAAGCGTATCTGTTTTATATACGGACTCAGTGCGTACCGCGCAGTGAACACTCTCCACTTCGGTTATAAAAACCGATCTCTTAATGGTTTATAAGGCAAAAGTTGCTGTTTGTTCTGAGATCCGTACAAAACACATAAACGCAATGTGGGCACCACGTAGAATTTTTTAATGTTAAACCTGGTCGTATGTAAAGTTACCGCTAGGCTTTAAAAGGTTAACCTTTAACTTTACATTCACAAGGAAGTGTTACAGAGCGTCACATACTACATCATTTGTGCTCTAGTAGATCAAATTATATCTACCCTTTCATCCACCCACCCAGCCACCCACTCACCCACCCATCCACCGATCCATCCGTATATTCACCCACCCCCAACCACCCATTCATCCCACCATCCATCCTCCCACCCATGCACCATCCATCCACTTACACACCCACCACCAGTTTGAAAAATTGGACTACAAGGGTCCATGGCACGTCTCAGGTACGGATGGCATGGCTCTGGCGTCACAATATTTATGCACATCTTTCAGCCACAAGACCATACCTGTATGTTCGCGTGTTCCGCCACGAAGAGGAAGAACCAGCTCAGTGTGGTCAACGTGGTGTCTAGTCCTGCGCCGAACAGGTCAGCCAGCAGATGATGGAACTGAGCTGTGCTGTAAAATCCACCATCGTTTTCTCCACGCCGTTCCTTCTCATCCAGAAAAGCATCTATCATATCGTCTACGAGAGAACTGTCGTCGTCCTTCGGAACGAACCTCCTTTTCTGTGTGCGATTCATTATAATATTTTGGTAATGTTCATGTGTCTTTTCTTTTCCTTCCATCAAAAACTTCATCGTCTTCGCGAATTTCGGAATAAACCTGCAAGTAAGCCATGATTTAAGAAAATCGAAGCATATTTTCAGACAACGTCCGCATTTTTGGGTTGATGTAATTTGTTTCACGGAACTTAACATTAAAACCGTAATTCTAAAATACATGTCGAAGGATTAAACAAAAACCATGCAATGATTCTGATTTTACGTGCGTATGTTCATTTACAACTTTGATTTTTTTTTTTTTTGGAGAATGGTGTCGAAGTTCTAGCGACGCCACATTTAGAAATACTTTCATTTGGATAGTTCTCTTTAAAAATAGGACACACGTAGCCTACAACATTTTCGAGATGAACAGTTTGTTCAAACGTTGTCTTAAACATTAAGGCATAAAAGGTCTTCATATTAGTCCTTCTGCTACGGTCAGATCTCTCGGTTATCACATTCTTGTGCCATAAAGCTAGAGGTTTCCTTTTAAGTGCCTTAGTAGGACGGAAGACAGAAAATGCCTTTGCAAGGTTCCACGTAGGTAAATTTATACCATATTAGTGCCGTAAAGAAGGGTGTAATAGTGGAGACAAAAGCCAAAAGCCTTCTTAAACTCGAAGGTGCATGGGTGGTGACCAAATGGTCAAATACACAATCTGAGAAAACTGTCTCCAGGGGGCCTCAGAGCTTCTCTGCACATAATAGCCTTAAAAGTCTATCAAAACTTTACTAATGTACCACAATTTAAATACGTTTTTACGTACGTTACCATGTAACTCCATAAAGGGCAGTCCCTCTTGAGAAGCTACTAGTTCATCAACTAAGCAAGAAATTCTACGAATTTTATAAACTTTGTCTTTTCATTACCATATTCACGCCAAAGCTCTCTGTCTATCCTAAGCCAGACGAAACCAGTCTACACTTTGCCATCCTATTTCTTTAATACATTACTTAATATTATTCTCCCATCAACAACCATTTCTTCCACGCAGTACCTATCTTGTTCAAGTTTTTCACCCAAAATCTTGTATATGCTTTTCTACACTCCCATGCGCGCAATACCCCATGCTCATCACATCCTTCTCGATTTGATAACCCAAATTACATGCGGACGGCAGTACAAACCATGCAGCTCCCCATTATCAGCTTTACCCACCTTCCTGTTATGTTCACCGCTTATGTTTGAATATCTTCCTCAGCACCGTGTTCTTGAACACAGTTCACGTTATTTACTTAATGTGACACGCTGAAGTTCAACATTATTATAAAACAAGCAACATTATAACTTTTTATATTTTAATGTTTACCATTTTATACGTGCACGAAAATTAACAACATACATAATCCAGAACCAGGATTCTGGCAGACGAAAGAATGGATATTCCAGGTGTTCATGAAGTACCTGATGCAAACATTAATAAATATACTGACCTTAAAAACGGCATGAAATTGACTGGCCCAGCAACACCGACATATTTCGTACCGAGCTCCTGGAGATCCTGCAACCATTTCCACGTGGGATCGTTTTCTTTATAAACAACGCCAAACACTAGCGAGTTCAGCACGTTGCCGAGGCAATGACGTAAAACTGGAAGGATATCCTGGGGTTCTGCCACAGACGCTTTCCTGCCAAGTATCTGAGAAACATTTTGGAAAGAACTGTAATAGCTAATGGATCTTTCCAACTTAAGAAGCTTGGCTTGTCATGTAGCAAGCATGTGGAAACAGAAACTAACTACACGGAAAAGATTCTTTCTAGAGAAGCTAATAGCAGCTCAGCTAGTCCAAAAATTTGACGGCTTTTATGGATCATTAAATTCCACGACCGTGTTCAAAAGAAGTCCCGGACTACAGCCCATTCCTTTTACTTCTTTCTCGTCTGTACCGTACTTACTACAAGATCATCCCGCCATTCTCAAATCGATCACACTAATAGTATTTGGTGCATTACAAATTATGAAGCTCATCATTATGTAATACTTTCCACATTCCCGTTTATTCCTGTTTCTTACTTTCGGCCAGGTCCACATATTTTTCTCGGCAGTCTATTCTAAATGATCCCCAAATATATTTCCCTGGGCGTACAATATCAATTTTTACACCCATACAAAAAAGGGGTAAATTGTAGTTTTATTTATTTTTTAATTTTGGAGATCTTTAGAAAGAATAAGCTGACAATAGTTCTAAAATCCTTAGCAAGAAGCGTCCACCAAATTCAACCTACCCTCAATTTTTGGCCAAGCTTTTTACCGTCGCTCGAAAACATTTGAACTTGTATGCCTTGCATGTACAGGCAATTAAAAACTGGTGTCCGAAATAGTCGCTTCCACCTCGTAGTTCGCGAGCCTACCATGCTTTTATTATGGACTTTTTGGAACTTAAAACGTGTGAGATTGGTAGGACAATGACATAACCTTCAAACAGTTTCCTGAAAATCGGTCAAATGGTTCAAAAGTTAAAAGCATGGAAAACACACAGAGGCAGCATGTTCTTATGCACAATCCTTTTCTTTTTTTTTTTCTGAAAGGAAGGTAGCCGAAACTGAATTGTCAATGACTGTGCTCAGCACACATTTATTCATACAATATGCCTACAAATAAAACCAACAGCATTTTTACCTCGATGGACTCTTGAACACCAACTGATATCCTATTTTCCATTTTGTCTCTTTTAGCACCATATTTAATCATGCCAAAATTCTTCAGGCACGTTATAACAAATCTGCGCTGATCTCTCCACAGTTCGCCTTCAGCACATATCAATCCTGTGAGATACAAACACAATGTTGCAAGATCACCGATCGGTATTTATACAAAAAATACCAACATGTAAGTATGAATATTTCAATATTATAAACAAGCAAAATAAGATAAATAACTTCGTTGTTACACACATTGCATTGTTTCACTAACATTTTATTTGTGTTTTGAACACTACTGTGTTTCGAAGTTAAAACGGACCATGAGTACATCCATTAACAAATTATGTGCCACATTTTAATACAGTTTTAAAAAGTACATTCAAAAATTTTCCAAAATATAAAAGGGAGTTGAACCATGAGACATGCTACATATGAAGTTTAAATGCTGCAGCTATAAGGAAAAGTATCACATAAAAAAATCTCAAGTTTGTACCGAATACTGGCGACATTCTAAATGCTCTCTGATAAATGAAGCAAAGCGTTACCGCTCCAGCTGGCACTGCATGTTTATGCATGTTAGAAAGCAAATACATTTCACCAAGAGACCGAAACGAACTACATGAATGTCAAAAATGTTAAGAGCTGACAATATCACATCTGGTGGGAAAATTTCGTCGCGTGTTTAGAGAATCATCCCGATATTCAGTAGTAGACTGAAGTAATGTACAATTGTCCCTCTGCATGCGGGAGTGCACGTAGTATAGCTACACTCCCTATAATCCTTGGCAATAGGTAGATCTCAGTGACACATTTCACGCCCTGGCCACTTTATGCCCGGGGAAAGAGCCCACTGAATGGAGGTTTTGATGGGCCTCGAAACAGGTCTGAAAATTTGGAGAAGAACATTTTCACCGCGCGGGAGTCGAAACACTCGGTTGCCCACCATGTTGCCTTAGTCTTTAAAACTGGCTTGCATGGGCCCAGAACCCACGCCATTCGGGATAACTAGCAGTCCTGTACGTAGGCCTACTGAAAACGTTTCTCGTTCATTAACCACTAATGAGGTACTTCACGATCTGTACCCTGATGAGACGTGGTGGGCAAGTGGCGCGTATGCGGGGGAACAGACATGCACAGTTCTGGCAGGGAAACCTCAAGGACACAGCCTAGCTGGAAGACACAGGGAAGAATAATACTAGAATTGATCTTAACCCTTTAAAGACGAAACGTATCTGTTTTATATAAGGACTCAGTGCGTACCGCGCTGTAAACACCCTCCACTTCGGTTATAAAAACCAGTTTCTTAACGTTTTATAAGGCAAAAGTTGCTGTTTGTTCTGAGATCCGTACAAAACACATAAACGCAATGTGGGCACCACGTAGAATTTTTTAATGTTAAACCTGGTGGTACGTAAAGTTACCGCTAGGCTTTAAAAGGTTAAAGGTATGATGGGACGGCGTGGATTGATATATGTTGCTCATGATAGGGAAGGGTGAGGGCCATTGTGAACAAGGAAATTAAGGTTCGGAGTCAATAAAATTAAGATAACTTCTTAATTAGCGCCTCAAGAATGACTTTGCTGTGTGGAGTAAGTTACTTCATTAGCTAAGATCTGCGCTTTGCTGGAATATTACGTAGCGTCGGGTCAGGAATTCCAAAAAGACTCTTGAGATGGGACCGACAGGTTGTCCCGAAATGTCGGTACAGGAATACCACTCGACGCTGAGTAATATCCCAGAAGAGCGCAGATCTCAAAAACTAGACACATACAGACGGTTTTGGAGCTTTAGGATTCCATTCAGAGACATCCTCATCGAGAATCGAAACACAGCGTCATCCAGCAGCACAATGACATCACAGACAAATAGAATACCGGCATTTTATTCGGTACATATAACAGAAACAGCCGCTAACTATTACAGCACTCTGTCTACAGGCTACACGTCACGTCAGTCCTCCTTTAACACGATTTTAAAGAAATATTGCTGATAAGTTTCGTAGGTGGAATTTTTCACCAGATATGTGTAATTAGGATCGTTGTTAGGGTGATATGCACAGGCGCAGAAAATGGACATCGAAGAGCTGAAATCGACTTTACTGGCTCAGAATCGGAGTCGAGTACCAGGTCTCTATGAACTAGCTGATGATATTCTGGTACCGCTAAAGTCGCAGAATTTCGGGACCAGCTGACTTACTGCAGCCTGCATCGACTCTTGTCTTGCGCAGTAGAGTGAAATAAATATACTTGCTAACACCCTTTAGTGTTCTTTGAAGTACTGAAGGTAACCACTTGTAACTCTTAGTAAAGGACCAAGGACGCGGAAAAGTAAATATTTAACTGAATTTGAAACTAATCGTCAACGATCTATCAGTCGTCGTTTAAAAACAACAAAAGACCACTTAATTATTTAGGTATATACTCCCATGGTAAGCAATATGCAAAGACGAATATTACGAAGGATTTACAGCCCAATTAATGGGGGCGGTATCTGGAGAATAGGGCACAATAATGAGCTTTACAAGCTCTACAATGAATCGGACATAGTCAGAGTGATAAAAACAGGAAAACTGAGGTGGCTGGGACACCTCTTCAGAATACAAGAGCTGGATCTTGCAGAATGTTAACATTATACAAACCAGAGGGCACTCGACGTGTCGGAAAACCCAAGGCAAGGTGGCCGGACTCAGTTGAAATTTATTTAAGGAAGATGGGCGTAAAGAATTGGAGGTGCAGGACGCAGGATATAGAGCAGTGGGAGACAATTTTGAATAAGGCTAATGTCCACCAAGGACTGTAATGCCAGAAGAAGAAGAAGAAGAAGAAGAAGAAATACGCACTATCTGGTGTAACACTAAAAACTTGTGTCATATATTTCTTTTGATTTCCGCAATAAACAGCGATTATTTCCCTGAACATCTTTAACCGTTGTTCTTTGTAACGAACATGGAGCATGTTCCATCTGAGGCAGGCGTTGAATATTTACGCATAACTTAGACGTGAGCGTCAAAGGATTGACTGAGTTATTTTTCCGAACGAGTCACCATTTCGTCGTCTAGTTACTTGGACTGCGGATGACTTCTTCTGCACAGGTCAGTAATACAACCCGGCATATTTTGCAGGTTTCACTTTACCCGAACGAATTCACCACCAAACAACAAACCAACACTGGATGCTGAAAGTCATTGTATCGCTGCAAATAATTTTAATTTCCGCAGGAAAATTTTAATATTCGACTTGTAGGTACATCGCAGTTGTGATCACGAAGCGTTCTTTCTAACGAAATAAGAAAACTCTTATAGGCCCAAGCAAGTACAGTCTCAAGAAATTTATGCTATTTGTACTGCTTAACCTTGTAAAGCCTAGCGGTAACTTTACGTACCACCAGGTTTAACACTCAAACATTCTACGTGGTGCCCACATTGCGTTTATGTGTTTTGTACGGGTCTCAGAACAAACATCAACTTTTGCCTTATAAAACATTAAGAGACTGGTTTTTATAACCGAAGTGGAGAGTGTTTACAGCGCGGTACGCGCTGGGTCCTTATATAAAACAGATACGATTCGTCTTTAAAGGGTTAATAAGAAGACATACGTGTGGAAAAGCGGAAAGAGGCATTTCAGCTGAGTACAAATATCATAAATACTCCAGGCGATCGTCTGTTGATTTTAGGTCTGAACGTCCGTGGCCCTTATGTATGTACATTGATTGTAAACAAAATTCCATGGGAAATTCTACGACTCATGTCGTATACTAAAATGTAATTGTAACATGGAAGTCTGCAGAAGGGCCTGACATTCAGGACTTAAAAATACGGATAATACAGAAAGGCCAATTAACAAACGGACCCGGGCCCGCGCCACATTTCCTCATGTAACATATACTGTATGACTGGGTTCGGTTTTCAATTGAATACTGTGTATAAGAGACGCACAAACTTTCATTTGGGCCAGCAAAAGAACACTGGAAAAATTTACCGCCTTGAAGGTACTGTAAAATTGAGTGAAAGCAATTGAACTGTCTTGTGAAGCATTACCGCATTTATGAATGTCAGAACACTGGACACGCTGCAACGATCACCGCCAAGGTTATCGCGCAATATCGCATGCTGCAGAACGTGGTGCGTGTTTCGACACGCCGGCGTTCCGGCAGGATACGGGACCTGATTACGGCGTACACCGGGGTGTGCAAAGAGAGGTACCGGGCGCAGCACGCAGTATTTGTTCATGGGTTAGGCCGGTGTGACTAATCAGAAGGCGTACAGCATGAATCCCTCCCTGCCGATCGACGACTATGCCTGCTTTCAAAATATGGTATAGAACGTATAACCATCAATATAAAATTTCATCGGAACACATTCAGCCAAAAAACACAGAGTTTGTAGATATTATGATATCAAAAATTTTACGTAATTCACCTTTCAGACGAAATCAACCATTGAAATCGGCTGATGACTAGTAGATTGGAATTTTGAAAGATAAATTAATAAAATTAAAAAATCAAGAAGGTAAGACACTGTAACTGAGTCATGGAATATGTAGTTATATTCCTATGTACATAAATGCAGTTGCAGACAGTGTTATATTACACTTACATGATTTTTAAAATGAAACGTAAATTATATATAGCGCCAGGGTCAGCCCCCCCCCCCTCCCCGACCCAAGGAAAAATTCTGGGTGTGCATCTGCATTCAGCAGTTTCGGGTAAGGAATACACGGACAGATATAAACGGACATGATTTCCCAATTAATCGTTTATTTTACGAACTTATCACAATGAACAGATAAAAATAAACAATAGGAACTTGAATTGGCGAGAAAAGGTGACGTCAAGCGATCTCACCATACTATTTGCACTGATCAATATAAAGATTTGAAAATAAACATACTTTTACAACCAACGGTTATTATTCGCTGCCCTTGTATTTAAGAGTAAGGTTACCTGTACACACAATCTGCACAACAATTTCAAGGCCTCCAACAAAGATACCTCATGAACCAGTTCCGTAGTTGCAAAATTGTAACTCAAAAGACAAACAAAAAATATGATGTAATTATCATGTGCCTTTTCGACATTGGTGCATCCCAGCAGCTGTAGTGGGGCGGCATTAATGCTCCAGAGTCGTAAAAGAAGAATAAAGTGAGATCACACAAAAATAATTTACAGGATAAACCGGATGTCGAATTGTCAGGTCCATCTATATAGTTTTGTTTTGATACGCTTCCCGACCTTGTACTGAAATTGGAGCGCAGGCCTGCTGTGATAGCACACAAGCGGTTCTGCTTCTCTATTTAGCATTCTGTCCAGGCTAGAATAACTTCAGTTCATTTCGGTGAGACAGGTCAAGGATTTAACCACGTTGGCCAA
The DNA here is from genome assembly GCA_013340265.1 of Coptotermes formosanus. NCBI lineage: Eukaryota > Metazoa > Arthropoda > Insecta > Blattodea > Rhinotermitidae > Coptotermes > Coptotermes formosanus. The sequence goes on from BLKM01000436.1 coordinate 1,616,330, forward strand.
CAACAGGCACCTTGAACGGTGTATTTCGTTATGAGAACAATGCTTCCTCTGAGAATAAAAAATTACATGAACATTGTATGTATATCCCCTTAGAGGGCACAGCTGATCTGAATAATTAATAACAGTTTAGTTCTTACCTGACAGAAAACACAACACACGCTAATTATGAAGTTAATTCCGTTAAGGAACGTTCAGCATAGTGAACCTTATTTATTTTCAGAACCCACTAAAACTCTCTCGAAATACGGAGTTCTACAGTTTTGAAGCAGGTAGTGTATATGAATACGTCATAAAGGGATTAATGACTTTATCTGCTTCTAAGTGGCATGAAATACATGCAGAAGCCGCGTTATAATCTGTTTTGTTTTGCTCGGTTTTGTTACGAAGAAACTTATTGTGGGATGAACGCGTAGCTCAGCAGGACGAAATATTCGTGGGACAACCAACTGCGCAGAACAGAATCCTTCACGAGAAACTAAGAGTCACTCAGCGCATTAAACAGTTCCTCTAGTCTTGTAAAAGCCGGTTCCTTTACTTCCACCTTGTCGCATACTCAAAAATTTTAATCCATTTCAATCCAGCCAATGCCACAAATATTATTGCAGCGTAGAGTATGATATTTTCTAGTCTGGTATAAATTTATTGATGTTTCGGAAGAATTTGTAGCTTCCATCTTCAGGGCACAAAAATGAAGTTTACCCTGAAGGTGAAAGTAGTGTAGTATTCAGAATGTTTGTATTTTTCTATAAGGCCACACGACGTCGTAACGCAGAAGACAAGGGACTTTTAAACTCACTGCCGCGAGGACCTCGAATTTCGCTTAGGCAGAGCCCTTTTCATTGAAATTTGCTTTAACAGTTTGTTCCATTTAAACCCACATTTCAGAAGCAGAGTCTTCTCTTCAGATTTTCCTACATAAACTTTTTAGTAATTTCTCTTATGCCCATGCCTGCTACATATTCCACCAACTTTATTATCCTTGATTTTTGTTACCCAGATTATTTCCTTCAGTCTCCTGTTTCAAAACTTCTCCTCAGCTATCTGATCTCAAACACTATCAAATATTATTCGTTCTTCTTCAGTTTCTAGCAACAAAGCTTTAGACAGTTGCCAGTTGTGAGTTTTGACGTATTCAGAGCGACGTGGTGGAGGATTTCTTTCCTCCGGGATATTTGTAATCGCAGTGCCTTCGAAATGTGGGGAACTTACTACCCACTGATGACGCCTCGTACCCCAGAAGAACGGAACCCCCCACTTTGTCAGTTGATCGGACAAGTATTTTATTGTTTATATGACATTTCATATTTGTTAATAGAAAATAGCATGCAGAAATATAAAGCAAGGAACACGTGAGCCCCTGTTACACGCAGATGGATTACTGGAAACCACAAGAAACTTTTAAGTTCAAAAGCTCGTTATTGTGGCTTTAATGGCCGACGTCACAGATAAACTTGTTTAGGCTTGATTCATCTCCTGGTAATACAGTCTCAGCAATCTAAATGGCTAAAGACAAAGTTATTTTCTCCCTTTGCCGCATGTCCTTCGTGAGTTCTTACACGTATTTAACGACTCAATTTACTTTTTTGCATAAAATATTAATTGTTGCTGTGTCACTTTATTGCGTCCTATGCACTATTACATTACTAGGTTGTCACAAGATATAAACAATACCAGAACCACTAACATTACGCAGTGAAATAAGTTTGACCTGTGCATGTTCGAAACATGTAGGAGACAACGTACTCTCCCTGAAGATGACCCTGCAGGGCCGACAGATATGGGAGACAATGTATGTACTGAATCTTATCTTAGTGTGTACTTTTTGGTTGTCTTGTTAGTTATATTTTGTTATCGGCACAGGGCTACAGTGCAGCAACATTGAATTCAGTCACAAATATTTTGATAACGGTAAATGGGAGTCACAGGCACATTATCACAGAAACTATATCAGGCCTACACTTAAACTACATCCAGACGCAGTGGGGGCAAGATTTTCCGGACGTGGGGCCCACTCTGCCTCCTGTACGATGGGTATCGGGTCTCCTTCCCAGGGGGAAAGCGGCCAGGGTGTCGCGTTAACCACCCGCCCACATCTACCGCCGAGGTGAAGAAAAGAGTAGAGTTATACTTCTACTCCCTCTCTGCGCTTTCATGGCATGTGCTAGGGTAAGGGTTACATTCACCTCTACAGTACAAAGCGCAAACATTTATTTAGCATCACCACATTTTAATCAGAACGATTTTAACTTCAAATCTACATCTCCAATCAAGACATAAAGTAAAATATAAACGCCATAAAAGTTGACGTCCCAGTTTTGGTTCTTGGACCTACAAAATTTTGGATGAGATGTAGAGTAAAGAGTGAAAATTTTCGGACTTGCATATCGCTAATTCCTTGTGTTGTATGAGCACTCCGGGCAGTGAGTGAAGTAGGGGAACACCGAGATGACTGTGGTTTGTTCCGCTATGATGCAATGAAGAAACGGACGCCCAGAGGAAAATGGCTGTTCGTTGTATGTTGTGAGCAGCCTCGGTACGTAGTAAAAGTACCAGAGAGACTTACACTCGCATATACGTCATTTGCGAAGTGATGAGTAACACGGCAAAGGAAAAATTTGCCGTTTAAGAATAATTCATTATAATGATTACGGGTGTCATTGTTAATAAATCCAGTAACTCCGATAAAGACGCTGTGCCCATTACGTGTTGAACAGTGTAGGCCTTTCATGGCTGTATTATAAATTCAGTGCTGATGTTGTTACACGATCTTCCGTCTTTCAGAAATTGTCTTCAAAAACTGCTCCTCTGGGACTACGAAAAGATTTATGACCCACATAAATCTACATTACCGATCCATTTTGCAATGTGTTTTCACTCGGAACAATAATAATTTAATTTAGTACGCAACACTTCAAGGTTGGCAGAGTTTGTTGCCCTGTTACAGAAGACAATGCATAACTCACGTTTTCCCAAACATGTGACCAAAACAACACGGTTACAAGGCTATTCATACTTTAGAAATTAGCGGAACAATACAAGAACTTGCAAATATATTACACAATATCGTAACACTTAAAAGCCCAATGGTTACTACACGGACGGCCAGTTTCACGCAAAAAACTCGGTATTTTTTCCCACACATTGTATTTATGTTTCCTGTATGACGCTCACCAATAGCCATTATTTCCTTGTACAGCATCGCTGCTTGATCGTTCCAGTGAAAGCAAATTCTGTCATCTGGACCGCGGGATATGACTTTTTAAATGTAATCTGCATTAACCTTTTAAAGCCTAGCGGTAACTTTACGTACCACCAGGTTTAACATTAAAAAATTCTACGTGGTGCCCACATTGCGTTTATGTGTTTTGTACGGATATCAGAACAAACAGCAACTTTTGCTTTATAAAACATTAAGAGATCGGTTTTTATAACCGAAGTGGAGAGTGTTTACAGCGCGGTACGCACTGAGTCCTTATATAAAACAGATACGATTCGTCTTTAAAGGGTTAATAATAATGGATAGGAAGAAATAACAACAAAAGATATCTCACGCTTTGCAAATGGATGCGTAACAAACGTTTCAAGGGTTTTACTAATCTTTTAGCCGCCATTATTTTCTGCTAATAAAACCCTTTGTTGCTCAACCAAAACATCGGGCACAGACGCCTTTGTAAAATACACCTGCAAGTTCTTAAAATACAGTGACTGTACACACAGGGACTGCTATTTCAACGGTGGACAACTGGCTAGAAGTCAGCATGCATCCGACAGATCCTGTAATCAGCCAGGTCGATCACGGTTTCCCGCAGTTTTGCTAGGCTCCAGACAAATGCTGGGCTGGTATTCAAACACACATGGTATATTTGTTATGCAGCCCTCCCAACATTGACTTCTAAATTTCTGTCCAAATGCAGTTCTCCTACCTTATCAACATTTTGTGACTCTGAAAATCTCCAAACGAAAACTGCGGTAAAATTCAAAATTCAGTCCCTGTTTAACTTATCTTCTGTACTGTATATTCAAACATTCCATTTCCCATCACCTCCCAGCGCTCTACCTTGCGTCCCGTCTGTCTTTAACAGAACAAGTGGGCACAACCCGCGAGCTTTCGGAGTAGTAAATGATCTGTTTCCGCCACCTGTAATAAATGTAGTGCCTCTCCCTATTTCTTCTTCTTCTTCTTCTTCTTCTTCTTCTTCTTCTTCTTCTTCTCCTCCTCCTCTTTAGTGTGCAAACCGTTAAACTACAGATAATTCAGTCATCTCGCAACTGCGAAGTCTAAAATGATTACGAATCATGTTTCACCTCTCGTCACACAGTACCCCCAAATTTATATGCAATTCGCCGTCCCAAAATACCAAACCTTTTCTTCCAGTTCCGCGCCTCCCAAAATCTCTGATTTTTCACAGCGTCTGGATGTCAGGAATCAATTCAGATCGATGATTATCAGTAAATATTGGCACACGAAGTGACACAGGGCATTCGCATTGGTAATATTATAGTACAGCGTATCATTTGAAAGTAAGGATTTCTAAATACTTTCCAGAATTTCTGTTCTGAAGAAATTTAATATTTAAGCCCAAGATATGTGTAAGCAATGAAGATCCTGCAAGCCAATTAAACATGCCCGATGAATATGTTAAAGTGAAATAATTTTCATACATATTTACTGACTTATGTAATGAGTAGGACAGTATGGGGAAATTTAGTGTCGGCGGTGCTGAAAATTAAGACGATATAGTACAGAATTGGTTACATCTTGCTAAGGCTATACCCTACAGCTTTCGTAAACAGTTAAAATTTACACATATCACTTTTTTGTTTGATTAGGCATGCTGTGATGATAGTAGTGAGAGAAATTAGCCTTAGGGATGTAGCAAGTGTTGCTACCACAATGTGCTGTAATTGAAATCACTGTCAGTAGCCCAGTGGGTCAACGAGCTTTCTTTAAGCCACTGAGTTAGAGACATTCACGAAAGATCCTACCACTCAATTCGTAATAAGGACCTTTTATTCATAGCAGAAGTGCACGTGTACATTTAATTTTACCATAACGAAACCCACCTTAAATGCCGTATTATCTCCATAAAATGCTGTGACCATTTTATAAACATAAATATTTAAAATGTATGAATGTTAGTGAAAATGCCATTACTCGGTTTCATTTATCTACGTGCTCCCTTTCTAAAACGTACTAATGTGTGTCTCTACAATGGACAGTCAGATATTTCAACCACTAAGAACCCAGAATATGGCATACATGCATTTTCAAGCGACACAACGAGAGATTACAAGCATTTAGTTTCCGCTCTCGCATGTATACGCGTTGGCATACAGCATTAGAAGGCACTCGACGACGCCTGTAAGTACAACAAAAGATTTAAATACAGTTGAACCGGGTTATAACGACGTCGGTTTATGCGACATCTTGTCTATAGCGTCAAATGTTCTGTGGTACCAATTGATTCCTCACTGTTAACCATAACATTACACTGCTCGGTTATAACGATACTCGTTTATAACGACACAAAATATTCAGCCCCTTTCATGACGTTATAACAGAGTTCGACTGTACTTCAGTTGAAAAACACGAAGGTTCATCCCCGCTAATACGGGGCAATGCAGCACAGCGCTTATGCGGAACTTCATTCTTACAAACGACTTTCTGTTAAGACCGATGTTAGCACTTCCTTACGTGGCTTCCTCAAAATAACATTTAAATTACTTTGCGCAATATTTTATGCCAAATAAGCATTACAGAACTGTAATAATGTAAAGTTAATTACAGGCTACTAGGGTAAGGGAAGTCTCCCTGTGCACGCCATGACGGCATTTGGGGGACTGCAGGGCACAGTCCCCCCCCCCGCCCCATTTGTAATCTCGGTAATAGATGGACATGAACAGTTAGCATTACACTGCGGCCGCTTCATCCCCAGTGAAGCAGCCCCTGGCACCCACTAAATCGGTGGCTGGGTGGGCCCCTGGTTCAATTTGAAACTGTTTAAGATAAATTCCCTTGCCCCTATCAGTAAAATGACCACTCTGAGCCACCGGTCTGTCGTAAGCAGCAGTAAATTTAAACTGATATGATGCAATATTCCTAACCCCAGAAGCTGGGCCCCTAAACTACGTCAACATAGACCTTGACGAATTTGTGCGCATGCGTAGTCAAGCAGTAGCCACTGGCGCATAATCGAAACTCGTGACTGTAACACCCAGATAATATTTCATCCTTACGTTCCAAGACATAGACTGCACTGTTGATTCGAAATCACCGGTACTGTGAACGCTATTAGTAATCCTGCCTCGTTGTTAGCTGAGGCACTCCACATGTCCTTACAATTCACCACAAGAAGGATAAGGACGCTTATCAGAGATACCTCCTTTATGCACGTTGTGTGTTAACAGCCTAAACTTCGGACTGAAAACATCAACCGAGTAACTGTATAGCCTGTCTATTTTAGGTAGGACTCCACTGTGCGCATTACGACATAAGATGCTGCTGCCTGTTGGTGGGAGTCTGCCTCTCGCCCTATATTATAACCCAGTCTTTTCCATATTAAGCTTGACCATCGCTGGGAAACACAATATGCAATCACAACACAAGATTAGGGGTAGCCTAATTCCGAAGCCTTTAGTTGTTGCTTGCCGGCCGTGTGGAAAATTTACATCCCGAGTTGTCAGAGCAGTGCACACGCCATCCCCCTTTCCCCTAAATTTTCCGTTGCAGCCCAGGAAAATGAATGATACCACGCTTGTGATTTGGAATCTGTACTACATGATAGGACCGAAATTTATCCAAAAGTACATAGGATAACTGTATCTGTCCCACCCTTCTCCCTTGCATGGACTTATTTCTTTTTACCCAGGCATCGCGAGAACAGAAACACGGTTACAAGACGAGCTGCAATCCGTATCGAGCGCACATATTCCACTCACAAGACTATGCGTCGACTGCGTTGTTGTTACCAACTGTAGAAACTGAAACATTGGAAAATTAGAATGGCCTTCAATGGCATGATGTATTTAGGCCTATTAAGCTTCAACAGAATTCAGTAAGCGGTACTAAACCGAAACATGTTGATAATCAGAGCCAGAGAGACATTACAGCAGACTTGACCATGCTGATATATATATGTGTGTGTGTATATATATATATATGTGTGTGTGTGTGTACACACACACACACACACACACACACACACACACATATTTGTATTGCACGTTTTGCAAAGAACGTCTAACAAGTGGTGCCACTCCAGTCACTAAACTTTTCTCTTCATCAGGCCTCTGAGTGACAGCAAAACTACACTAGTTCTGTCATTGAAGCATTTAAAATGACATTTCATTTCGCAACCACAGTCCTTCACAGTCAGCCTGCAGCAAAATACATGAAAACAGCAAGTTAACTCGCTAAAAGGCGAAGCAGATCGGACTAAAACACAGTATATAAGTTCAGTTGCCAAATCACACAAAACAAAACCATATCAAGTACGGAGTTCTTTCGGTCAATAAGGTTCAGAAAATTATTTTTTTAAAGCATATTACAACTACACGAACAAAATGTCGCGTTCGCAACTTTGAACCAGGAGCATATATGTCAGGTGTCACATCTCTCCACTGAAGGTCTAAAGTGCCAGCATGCCCTGACACTTTTATCTGAGTATTGTCCTTGCATTACCTTCTACGAGAATTTCAGCGGTTCTACACGAAAATAAGAACATCTTACAGTCGCACCGTGTGGGTTTGTCTGCCCCAGTTATTCGAAAGTCCGTCACTTCAGCTTCACGTCCATCTGACTACGCCTGCACTTCCGTCCGACGCGCCCCTCAACTTCAGAAATTTCTGCTAAATTTTGCTGAAATCTTGTACTTTTACTTGCTTTTTTTACGTACGTACGGATGTACGTACACGTATGTGTGTGTGTGTGTGTGTGTGTGTATGTATGTATGTATGTATGTATGTATGTATGTATGTATGTATGTATGCGAGTTGCATTTCTTACGCTGAAAGACTAACACAAAATTGGGGTATGACAGAACAGGGTACCGAGGAAAATGCTTAACGTAATCCAAAAGCAGTAGGAAGATAACCGAGGATATCACAAATGAGGAGCTCCGTAATTCATATTCTCCAACAAAGAACTGATATTACAGTAAAATAAAAGGAGACGAGATGGACGGGCATGCAACACGCAAGACTGAGAAACGGATAACACACAGAAACATGAAGACGAGAGACCAACGGGAACGCCTAGATGAGACGATGTCTGAAAGAAACAGCAGAGTAGGTGCGAACCAGTTTCATCTCAGTTCGGATACGGTGAGAAAGGTGCTGGGTTCCTGATAATAATAAAGTGTCGGGTTCCACGAAAGCGGGAAACTCGCTGACTAGCCGAGCGACTATTTGATTCTCGCGAAGGACATCGTCCGCCCTACAGATAGGCCCTACAATCGTACGTACATGGCCACTGTTGAAGGACACGGGTATAACGTGACTCCCGCAAACACACATGTGCAAGGAAGAAACCAGTCTGAGAGTGCCGGCTTATCAAGGGCACAAGATATGCACTGCTGAGCGGTGTTTGCTGACATCTCTGTTTTGCCCAGCATGTAAATAAACGCAGCTTTGCCAGTGACAACTGAAAGTCATGCAGACTTTATTTGTGCATGATTTATGTTACAAGGTCACTGTAGATTGAACAGTCCCTCCACTTAGAATGAGGAGCATGAATTATAACTCTTTGCGTTACTACGTATTTATAGCCTGGCAATAATAAAGCAGCCGGCACAGCGGCGTTGGAATAGTCATCAGGATGAGGGTTGCACGCCCAAACAGTCGCGGCCCGATTCCCGGCAGCGGCAAGAAATTTATCTCATCTCTAAAGCGCCAAGGCCGGCTCTGAAGCCAAACCAGCCCTTCAAACGTTGACAGAAGCTCTCCCAGAGTAAAGCGACGCCTGATGATGACAACTTACAGCCACTGAAGTGCCGAATTTAAGAATAAATCAACATTCTGATCTGATTCTAACAACATGTTATCGCTATAGCTGCGGACACATTAACAAAATAAATCACATCATTAGAATATTCATACAGATTTCGGATGACTAGCAAGTTCAGACTATATCATCAGACTCCTGTAGGCGAAATATAGAGTAGTTTTATAAAAATACCGCCCTTTCGAACGGCAAACAAAATTTTATGACCATAAAAGATGTCAGAAGAGTGGCGGCATCAGTATGTAATAGTATCATCAAACCGGGCATTATTTTAAACATGTTCAGAATCACCTGAAGTGTAGAATATTGGGACCAGGCATGTAGCAGAATGTGAAAACCGCAGTGACCTACGTGGTAAAAAGAGAAGATATAACTGAAATATTAAGCATATACATTGTAATGGTAACCGGTTCTCAAAAACGCGACTAGCCCAACGACAAATGTCACCTTGGAGTCAGCCGGTGTCACGTTTCAGGCTTCTGCAAAGACAGGATCCCCTTAATTATGATAACAGTTTCAGTAAGAAATTACAAACTAGTAACTGATTAACTCCATGAAGTAAAGTCGTTTTTGAGAAACTAATAAATAGTCCCCCAGCCTGTCAGAACATTTTCTGCATGTTATGGAAAGTGGAAGTGAATTACCTTCTTTACAAAATCCTTCCACTTCTTCCTATCCTCAGCCAGATAAGTCCAGTCCACTGCTCCTAATTCTACATATTTAACCTTTTACAGACGAAAGGTAATCTGTTTTATATAAGGACTCAGTTCGTACCACGCAGTAAACACTCTCCACCTGGGTTATAAAAACAAATCACTTAATGTTTTATAAGGCAAAAGTTGCTGTTTGTTCTGAGGTCCATAAAAAACACACAAACCGAAGTCAACACAATGTAGAATTTTTCAGTGTTAAACCTGGTGGTACGTCAAGTATCCGCTAGGCTTTAAAAGGTTAAGATACATTTTATTAATATCCCCTCATCTACTCCTCTGTCTTAATAGCTGCCGATTTCCTTCGGGGTTCCCCACCAAAACCCTGTGCGAATTTCTCTTCTCTCCTCTGCGTGCCACATTCCCCCCCCCCCAGTTCATCCTAGTTACCAGCCAATATCATAATTAACTGCCAAATAATTAGACTTCGTGAAAGACACATCCAGAAGATGCTTTGTGCGTCACGTATTCTTTACTTGTATGATTCGTATTCCTTTACTTAATCACTTCATCATATTAATAAGAAGTTAGTTGACACTTTAAAGCGTTGTAATTGCTACTTGCGCGGCCACGTTGAACACCAGACCTCTGTATGTTGCCCACGCAGTGTACTCATATCTTTGCATTCTGCACCACTGTCACAATAGACATCCATTATTTCCCTGAAGAGCATTCACTAAACTGCCTTTCTAATTGGTGTACAGTTTGTTCTCTATGAGGTAGGAACACGATCTTGTATATATAATATAGATTAATTTTGGTATTCAAAGGGTTAACGATAAATTTCAAGATGTGTTAAAAAGACTGTGTGTCTTGGAATGCTACCAGTCACCTAACCCTTATTTTTCAGCCCCGCAAATTATTAAAAAAAACAATAAAATTGTCATAATATTTTTTATACTGAAAAGAAAAGCATTTTTGTTAGAATAGGACGCAACTAACTTTATTTAATGCTTTACCGCTGTCTCCTTTTAAAATCTGAAACGTCTGCAACGCACTGGAATATTGGGCACTGGTACGCAGCGATATGGAAAACAAGAAAGGTTTCCCAGTGTCAGCATTCTTGAAAAACAACTGATCTATACACTCTCATGTTTCTTACGGCAACATTGTCCCTGTGCACACCAAAAAGACACATGGGGTGTGGAGTTATCACTCCACTCATTCTTAAACTCGGATTCGCCTACGGGGGAATAGAACCACAATCTCTGGGTTTCCAGCCCGTACTCCAGGCACCGCAACGACAACGATATCTTATTTCCGTGACTGTACTTATATTTCTGTCTGTAAAGATTCAAAGCCTGCAGGTACTGTACAAAACATAAGAGGCAGATTTCGGAACCAACGCCGAGTTGTTAACTTAACTGTACGACACTTCTTAGCAAAAGTCACATGTTTTCTTACGAGCATATAGCATGTCAGGCATCTACGTTTAAGGATAGCGGAGGTTACGTCATTCTCAGAATTGCACAACACCTCGACATTCATAAGCTAAACGCGACACTTTTCTTCGGCCGCTATGCATACCGCAAGTTTTACATCCGCCAGAACACTGGTGTTTAGATGCCGGCAAAATTGTCAAAGCTGCGCATCCACCGGTGCCCTGGATATTTAGATACCGCTAAACTAGTCAAAGTTGCATATCAGCCGGTGCACTGATGTTTGGATATCGGTAAACTTGCCAAATTTGCACATCCGGTGATGCACTGGTGTTTAGATACCGGCAAACTTGCCAAAAGTTGCACATCCGTGTACTGGATGTGCATACCTGTAGGCTAAAACCATTGCAGTAGGGTCAAAAATGTTTGTAGGCAGAAGAAAGCGCTAAGCAAAGATTTGACTAACTAACTAACTAACTAACTAACTAACTAACTAACTAACTAACTAACTAACTCCATGGAGCAGAGGCCTTCTTGAGAAGCTAACAGTTTCTCAGCTAGTCAAGAAATTCCCCGCCTTTTATGGAACCCGGAGGTTCATTACCGCATTCACAAGAGCCCGCCACCTGTCCCTATCCTGAGCCAGCTCAATCCAGTACATGCCCACATTCCACGTCTTGAAGATCCATTTTAATATTATCCTCCCATCTACGCCTGGGTCTCTCAAGTGGTCGCTTTCCCTCAGGTCTCCCCACCAAAATCCTGCATGCATTGACTACGGACACGATAAAGACTACGACTATGGAAATAAAGGCTATCTACTATAAAGAAAATCGATAATCTCTTCTTCGAAATCTGTTAGGGAAGCGGATAAACATACACATATTTTAGATATAGGGACTCTTACAAAATTCAATAGAAGCCCTAACTTCACATAACAGAATTCTTCTTGAAAGTCTCGTAGTTGTACATTCGATGAGGGAATTCGCCTCCTTTACAGAACCAGAAAGTTCTTCATTGCTCAAAAGTGTCCGCCACTGGTTCCTATCCTGGGCCCCATTTTCAGTGTGTGCATAGCTTGATTTGACATTCAGGTCTATTAATAGGTTCGAATATTTGCCTGAAAAGATCTTAATGCTTTAATATGTTTACAAAGCGAGTAAAAAGTTGGAAAGCTGATTAAAATTGTTTTTTGTAGTAAATGTAATTTCATTTTATTGGGTTAATTTATTGACTTTATCACTTATTTATGAAACAAAGTTAGCAAGAGGTAGAAAGTTGTAAAATTAAAGAGAAAAAACTGGATAATTTGCACGAAGAAGAAATTTTAAACGGCATTGCATTAATAGAATACATTATCTACAAGGTTAAGTGATGGCTAAGATGTATGCTAAGAGCCGTATCCTTGGACAGACGTGCTTGGAGCCTCAATTTACATGCACCATTACACCTGCCCAAAAGCATTTCATGAGTAGTGTTAGTAATGCGATTTGCTGAACAAACATCTGCGGAATATGTGAGATGTGTCTTAACGACACTTGCATCCCTGGACCGGAACTGCACCTTAAATAAGACAAGGCAAAATAAAACACCAAACGAAGAGATCTGCGCTCCTTTGGGATATTACGCAGCGTAGAGTCGTAATTCTGTACCGACGTTTCGGGACAACCTATCGGTCCCATCATCAAAGGTCAAGAAGTCCAAGAATAAAACTTTCTTCTTGGACTTCTTGACCCTTGAAGGTGGGACCGATACGTTGTCCCGAAACGTCGGTAAACAATTACCACTCTACGCTGTGTCATATCGCAGAAGGGCGCAGAACTGACCTACATCGCGGCGGAAGCCTGAAATTACTACTACTACTACTACTACTACTACTACTACTAATAATAATAATAATAATAACAATCATCATCATCATCGTCACGAACGTAAAACAGTTGTAGGACTCTAGGTCTTGTCCTGTGGAAACTCGGTCCTGGAGATGTTGGTCTCTCCATCTTCCTTTGGTCGGCCTATGTCGCGTTTGCCCTGTGGTTGGTATGTCAGTGCCGTCCCATCCTGGGCGTTCGTGAAATCACGCATGAAACGATTAATATATCATACAAATATTTCGCGGCAGTACTCAATGAAGCATACGTGCATGGAAGGAATACATACATTTCTTTCGCTTGTGGATACTGCCTCAACGGTTTGCGTTCTCTTTGTATCCCACTAATTGCGCTACAATGGATGTTGGGTACGACGGGTTTCTAGCAGAAGTAGGGGTTTCTAGAGCACAAATCTTAAAGCCTACTTCCCGCATCAAAATATGACGCTTCCGTTCTACCACTATTTCTTCTTGCATAAGATTTAAAAGCAAGGCCCAAAACTTGGCTCCAATGGCACAGTGTTCATATTCAGTTTCGCAGAAATCTGTCAGCTCGTTAACGCTTAAAATCGGCGAAACACAAAGAGAAGATACCACAGGATGGTAATCCCATTAGCATACATTTTCACTCTGCAGGAGGAAAGTAGGTTAATTAAGGAACGAAATGCGAAAATTTCCTAGCAACTGTATGGAATGAAGATCGCACATGAAATCTCCCTGATGATTGAGGCACAGAAAACTTCAGAAACAATTGACGGAATTACATTTTCGCATGACTGCTCATCTGAGAAGACTCAATTGTAAAATTATAAAACCTGCATATTTTGGTGTCTAAATTTGTAGTGTGAACACTAAAATATAAAACGCTCTAAAGTAAATTGCAGCAAAGGATTTTGTTAGTCATGTAAAGATAGAATTATGTCAAATTTGGGACTCACATATATCTGACATGCAATTTTCAGGAAGTTTGATCAAATAGGAAGGCAGGGTGAGATCGATACACAGGACTATGAGCCTGCACACAGTTTTTCTACTTATTTTTTTAAAGGAACCATTCAACGTATATCTCCAATAAACCAGAAGAGCTCGGAACATCTTATATAAAAATCAGTAAGGTGCAAATGTATGTGACGCTTCGAGTTCCATGGGCCGCCGCCAGATGGCAGGACAACTATGAGTACGCTGGAGTTCCATAGACCTCCACTAGATGTCAGCAGACGTAAATGCAGAGAACTGCGTTTTCTGCGCGGTAAGGTCTGAGCCTGTAATATTATTCAGGTTTGTTTACGTGTTTTGTATGGATCTCGGAACAAACCGCGATTCTTTCCCCATACAGCATTAAATGGTTGATATTTAAAAGCCTGTCGTGGTCTGTTTACTGCGCGGTACGGACAGAGCTTGTACGTATAAAATTCAGTTACGCTTGTGTGTGGCTTTATAATGCAAATACACATTTCCTGTTGTATGTTTCAGATTGAATTTCGACCCCGATAGGCAGCAACGCGACCTAGGGCAATGAAAATCTTATTACGGATAATCACTGGATTTCCGATGAATAGTGCGACTGCAGGTTGTTGGAATCTCCCCCTGTATACTACAGGCCCATATTATCTACAGAATTGCAATACTTAAATTACATTTTCTACTTTTTATTTTCATTTCCCTATGCGTTTATTCAACTAGGACATTATAAAAACTCATGAGACTTCTGCTTTTGCATCTAAAATTCCACTGCGCTGCCTCAGTACTTTACTTTGTGATTGTTCATTTTTGCATCATTTCAAATCTGTGGCCGTGGCCAAAATCTTAAAAACGCTCCAGAAGATTATGTGAAGTGGGCAGCCAAAATGTCTTCCTCTTTTCAGCTGTAATGTGTTCCCTTTTGCGTAATCGTATAGTCAAGTAACACTGGGGAGGGGGAAGGGTAGAAAGAAAGAATATTAAATGCAGGCGACCTTGAGTGAATGCCAAAAGCATGACAACTCTTGTAGAGATGAATGGTCAGCATGTACGCGGCGCCACTGGTCTGAGGCGGGTCAGTATGAAACACGTTTTCTTTCTATGTGCTGATGATCAGGTGAGTAGCCTACCCACACGACTTACTCATTATTCTATCCGGTTATACTCTTCTTGTAATAACAATAATTGACTTGTGTAACAAATTAGAACAATTTTCTTATTAGATGCATAAATGAATTAACTTGGCACCTTTAACCGTCAATATACTGCAGTGAATTATTAAAGTCTGATGCACTGACATACATATAGGCAGATTAGTCTAGAGAGAGTGAGACAAAAGAGGTCTCTAGTTTCGTAATGGGAAATGGGATATTGGTCGGGAAAATAGGGAGTATGTAGGTATAACATTTTTTTAAAGAAGGACAGGAGTGGGATAACATGGTTGAAATTGGGAATTTGAAAATGGAGTGGACTTAGGAGGGAAGTGGGAAATGGGAAGAAGTCCCCTGCGCACGGTGGGAGAGAATGGTCCTCATTGGCTTTTTGAATGTACGAAAATGCAAAGATTGGCAGAAGAACTTGGAACAGATATCACGTAAGAAGTTAATAAATTGTACTAAATCACAGGATTGAGAAATCTAGGTACATTTTTACGTACTATAAAATGTAAGTCGGAAAACCAAACAAAAAAAAGGAATATTGTAACAAGAATTACTTGACGGAATATCGTACTATAAATCATCTAGAACCACGCGCGCGCCCAAAATTTTTCCCTGGAGGGGGGGGAGGGAGGGCAGACTCTAAGGCTAGGTATAAACACACACACACACAGACAAACACGCACACACACACAGACAAACACGCACACACACAGACAAACACGCACACACACACAGACAAACACGCACACACACACAGACAAACACGCACACACAGACACACACACACAGACAAACACGCACACACACACACAAACACACACACACACAAACACACACACAAACACACACACACACAAACACATACACACAGACAAACACGCACACACACAGACAAACACGCACACACACACAGACACACACACACAAACACACACACACAGACAAACACACACACAGACAAACACACACACACAGACACACACACACAGACAAACACGCACACACACACACAGACACACACACACACAAACACGCAGGGTCGAATCCCGTTACAACGAGGTCGGTTTACACGACACCTCGCCTATAGCGACAGATATTCTGTGGTACAATTTATTCGTCACTGTTAACCATAACATTATACTCCTCCGTTATAAAGACACTCGTTTATAACGACACAAAATATTCAGTCCCTTTCATGACCTTATAACCGGGGTCGACTATAATGTGATTTTAAAAATTCGTTTTAAAAATCACGTCATAAATCTATTCGTAACATAACACTGTCTGCAACTGCATGTATATGCACATACACATAACTACATGTTGACTCAGTGACTCAATTTAAATCACAAGTGTTGATCGTCTGTTTTTTTAAGTTCGAGATATCCTAAGTTTATTTATTTTTCAAAATGAAAATGTACTAGCCATCAGCCAACTTAAGGAGCTCACTTCGTCTAAAGAGTAAATCGCGTAATGCATTTCATATCATCCTGTCTACAAAATCTCTGTTCTTCATCCCTATTTTTGGGGGGGCGGGGCTGCAGCCCGGCAACCCCGCCCCCCTTGTGTGTGCGCCTGTATACAGCATAGGATTTAATGTAAGGGATGTGTGCTGTAGATAACCTCAAGTCAGCAGTCTCAACCCTTGGCAATATTTATGTGAGACTCAATAAATTAATATTATACCTTATTTACCGTATCATACAACAGCAAAATGTCGGTCAGCCATGCTTTTCGACAGCGTCACGACCCGTGATGTGGTTATTTACTGACCACAGCAGTTCCTTTCAGTGTGATGTTACCACTAGCATTACATCAGTACTACATGATCATTAATCCGTGAAACAGAGTCCTTGATAAGCCTTGATAAGTCTCTCAGCCTGTTGTGAAAATTTTCGCCTGCTATGGAACCCCAAAATTCAACAGCATGTTCATAACTCACCACTGGTTTCTATCCTGACCCACGTAAACACAGTTACACCCTCATATACTAAGTATTTTGACTTCCATTTTATATTTTTTCCGTTTACAAGCCGACTTTCCAATCACTGGGTTTCCCATCCCGTTGTGCGCGTGTATACCTGATGATGGCGGCTTTGTGCACCCAAAACATGCAGTAATGCTAATAAAAGCTGGGAAACAAGCTGTTGTGTTGAACTTGTCGGTACAGCCTAGAAGTGGCTTGATTTTCCAAGTCGTAAGTTTCCTTAATTGTTACCAACCATAATTTTACGTTAAATTCCTCAGCACTGTCATACGTGGTACGTACTATATGCTGCACACAATTGTGTCGTTCCCATCGCCACTGCTGTGTTATTATTATTATTATTATTATTATTATTATTATTAGTAGTAGTAGTAGTAGTAGTAGTAGTAGTAGTAGTAGTAGTATTTTTGGATTCCGAACTTCTTTTTCACCATCATGTTGATTACGTATTTTCTCAGTCACTAAAAATGTACGATGACTATTTTCTTTTCTACCTTTGATAGTTTTCTGTTTTTCTACGTTACCTTAGTTACAACTGAATTAGAATATGCTTCGTCTGTTTGGAACAGCATTACGACTACTGATGCCAGCAAGCTTGAAGGCGTCCAGCAGAAGTTTGTAGCCCTATGCTTCAGTCGCTTTTTTCCCCATACTTCTTACAATTATGCTAGCCCACGTGAGCATTTAAAGTTACATACACTGCAAGTTAGAAGGCATCATATTGACGCTCTTTTCTTCATTCAGGTTTTTTTTAGGATCAAAATTTTGTCCTTCCTTGATTGAGGACAGTCGTCTCAGAGTTCCATCTTGTAACATTAGAAACTTCGGCCAGTTTTCAGTGGTACGGAAAAATTGCCCTTGCGCTAAATGTGCTGCAGCTGCTAGTATGACGTGCTGTGATACAGATATATTTACTAAGCAAATTAGACTATTGAAACAGATTTTACCCCAGTAGCAAGTTTGATTAAGTTATGGTTTTAATAATTTTATCCAGTTTAAATTTAAACTTTTGTAGACAGTGTTCTGGATATACTTAGAAACTGAATTAGAGTTCGAATAACATTTAATCTAGTGATTTAGTTTTAACCGTAAATATATTCTGTTGATTTATTATGTTGTTTTTTGTTTGTAATTATTTTGTGCTAGTTCTGTAACTGGCAATTGTGCTGTGAACTAACACTTTAATTAATGATAATGGAATTGAATTTTAATTGTATTGAATCATCATCACACCTAGATGTGGCATTATTTTCAGTAATATAATGTTTTCTAATTAATTATTTAAATATTCTTTTGTTCGTTTTTTTGTGTCTGTTTCATTTTCCGTTGTTATTTGTGTTGTGCGATTTCTGTAATTGGCCTTCTGGCTGTAGAATTGGCACATTAATAAACTTGAATTGAATTCAAATTGACTTGAATTATTATCGTAGTTGGGCCTATCTACAGTTATGGCAGGACATGAGAAACTAAGTAATGACAGTGAAGGATGAGATGATAGAAAGGTACGAACTTTTCGAAGAAATGTTTGTCATCTCAATCTTCAGGAATCCAGCAGTTTAACAGAATTCTTGTGTGACAGTCATAAAAGAAACTGTTCTTCGTGTCATCACTTGTATCCTTAGAGCATGCGCACCTAGAACGCTTACAACACACAGGCGATCTCTTATCACTATATGACATTATATAAGTAACAAATTCCGCTCTCACGATCTGCTGATATGATTACCTTTTGTACAAAGTACGAAACGTGCTGCCTCTGACGATCCTTACGCCCAGGGGCACACAAATCCCACCTGCCAGGTCGCTGTGGCGACAAAATTTTGTGCGGCGGCGCCTAATATTTTGGATCCTCAGTATGGAAATTGCTTCATGTTACCCCTCTGACGACGCCTAGAATTTCAAGGTGACTTCTAGATTTTTAGAAAACTGTGAATTCCTGCTTATTCCCATTTTTATAAAAAAAATATCTTTTGGTGGTTAAGTCCACCTGATCTTCGGAAATGTTATGGTGAATTTGTCACTGTTTATTCCATGAAGTCATATAAGGGGATTACAAGTATAGTTCCACTGATGCTTAACTTCGGAATTAGATAGAGATGACTTCTGGCGTCCTGTATCTCCACAGTGGATTTATCATAAACCTTCATATTCATTTGCACCTTTCTTTAATGACACTCATGTGTACAGACGCCTGACACTCGAAGTTCCAAAGGCCGTGTCTACTTTCAGTTATGCAGCTCGTTCTACAGAATCCGTCAAGTCCAAGCTGACACTCGAAGTTCCAAAGGCCGTGTCTACTTTCAGTTATGCAGCTCGTTCTACAGAATCCGTCAAGTCCAAGGACTTGCGTAACACATCGCAACAGGCTGTTTTTACCGCGAAGGCCCTTGCCGCCGTCGCCGCCGCCCCCCCCTCCCCCCACCCGGCGAACAACCCCCATGCTGTGGGATTACCCGTTGTCGACCCTCTGTTGACGAATACTCGATACGTTTCCAGCAGCACTCCGGGTATCTTCAGGACGTCTTCGTCGTCCACAGCCTGATGACGTAGTGACAGCAGCCACTTGACACAGTTCGAATATAACCCTATTTTGAGCATTTTAGGTAAATGACCAAGCACATTAATTTTAAGTTAACTCCAGTAAAAGAACTCAAATGTTTTGACACGGTTAATATCACGGAACACGAACCCTGTTTGACAATCGATATCCCTCATTTCAGTAGTATTCTGTCATCCAATTACTGGTCTTTAATTACGAATCGCGTTCTACAATATCGCTCCACCAAAAGTTTTTATGCGTCTGTCCCTCCAAGCTATGTATTAAACACCTTTCAACCCGACACATCACCAAGATCCTATAATACTAGACAATCTCTATAGATCAGGAAGTATTTACTTTACTACAGTAAATGGACCACTTCTTCCATCAATTTGTCGTGAAAATAAATTGTTAGAAATTTAGTTTGATGTTAATCATTTCCGTTGGTCGATATATATATATATATATATATATATATATATATATATATTGCAGAAAAATACGTCTGTCAACCAACAAATTTTATTATTTGAAAGTAAAATAATAAAATTACGATATAACAACCGGTTTCGGCATCTATAATGCCATCATCAGGTCAGACCATTCTAAAAAGCACGAAAAACCATAGATATTACATAGTTAAAATTACAACAGGGCAAATATTATTATTCTAAAAGAAGAAGGCGTTCTTGTGTACATGTATTGAAACAAGCGGGAAAATTGAAATTAAGATATTAGTATTGTGACATTGGAAGTTTATTGGTGATCTTACTCTGTATGTAGTATGCGGGAGTCCTGCAAGTAGCGGCGTTTGACTTGTTTGCTGAACATCGGTTCTTATTTGGTGGTTTGATCGGAGCTGCGCTGGTGGTCTCGGAGATATGGATTGATATCGTAGGGTTTGTAGAGGTGTCTGAGATGGCGTTTCTTTTGTGATACGACGATGTATGTTTTCACAGTTCTTGCTCTTTATGTGGGTGTTGCAGTCCTTGGTAGCAGCATTAGTTGGACTTTGTGCTGTTGATCCTGGTTCATGTGGGAAAAATGGTGTTGACCCTTGTTGCACTGGTGGGCTCAGAATATGGTATACCGTGGTGGGGACTTGTTTCTTCGTGAGATTCGGTGAAAAGATCGTAGCAGTATCAGAAAGTTCTTTTCTTATACATGATGTTGATGCTGCGATGAGGCGAAATTCGTTGTAGCTTATATGAAAAAGTAGATGTGTTCCGGTAGATCGATGGTTATTCTTGGCCGTCACGTAGGAGATGATTGACGTGAAGATACGTTTTCTTTGTTTCTTTATTGCAGTATCGCGTATTGGAGAAAATATTCTTATTGTTGCTGTTCTTAGAATGGTCTGACCTGATGATGGCATTATAGATGCCGAAACCGGTTGTTATATCATAATTTTATTATTTTACTTTCAAATAATAAAATTTGTTGGTTGACAGACGTATTTTTCTGCAATATATATATGTTAGAAATTTGTTTTGAAACGTTAATATTGTAAGTATTCGTATATTCCTTACACACATATTAAAAGGTTCCGGCAGAACCTGTTCATATCACACATCAATTTCTCTAAGTAGCATAATCAATGAAAGAATTCATTTAACCATCTGAAGACCGACATTCATCTCATTCCCATTACAAAATTAACTGCCTACACCGCAGAACCGCAGTCTGTGTCTACTGTAAAGGCCGACCAGTTAATTCTGCGCCGCGAAACGAGCGGTAGTCACTGTCGAGGTCACATGGAACGTACAAATACAGTGTACTGAGCAGGCAAACCGAAAGGGCGTCTTTACGCTGGTGCACTTGATTGGTTTTGGGGCCCACCCAGCCCCCTATTCAATAGACTCTGGACATTCTGACTTGGAGTAAAGCGGCTGGGAAGGGAAGCTGACCATGCACCCCGTTCAGGACAGAGATAAGAATGAGTGGATGTAACCTTTCACTCCCCCCATATACCTTCATGGCTTACACAAGGTATATTGCTGCCACTGGGCTTTAAATGGTGAAATCATCTCGATGGATGCGTTCCAGCATATACCTGACCTTGAGCACAATACTATATACTAAACTCACTCCGCCACACCCAGCTTACAATATGGCCACTAACAAACACGAAAAAAATCCCGTAGTTCTTTCCATTGCCACACACACATCCTTCTGTGTTGATGTAAGACCGCCTTTACTGAAGTCACCTTTTTCAAAAATCAAGGTCGGGCAGATCTATGTTTTTGTTTCTCTGCTTCATATTCGGAAATGGTTCTGTAACTGTCACCGTATTATACATACTTTTTCCTTATGTACTCATCGACTTCCAAGACTAAAAATTTCGCCGTTTAAATAATCTACCAGTTTTATTTCGATGATTCAGCCCAACAGAGCAACTACAATCTTCTTTCAAACAGGACGTGGCACGTTGTATTAATGTACTAGCTACAATTTAAAGAGGAAGGCCGAAATGCACCGCGGCCATCTGGCGCTGCAGCAGGGACACATCGTGTCAGATAAGCGATAAACACATTCGGTGGTAAAGAGGGAAAATTCTGCCTAATTACATAATTTAATGCATTATGTTTATACTAGAACTGGCCCCGCCATATAAGGCGTTAAAAATTCACGCGCCAATCCACGGCATCTTAGCATACTTCAACAATTATGCAATGACTCAACTAATGAGTAAGTCTTCCACCGATAAACCTTCAATTCTTCCGTTCCTACATATTACATCCGTAGGAGTATATCATAAAATCAAAATTTAATTGAGTATTACGAATTTGAAAGTGCCTTAAGAGATGTTCAAATAAGACATTGAAAGGCCGACCGAAATTTATGAACCTCTTTACTGCGTCACAACGACAGGAATCACTGTCATTTGACGTGTTAGCAATAAGAATAGCTTTGTGTAACGCACAAACAAGCGGTACTATCTTATTCATATAAGACTTTGTCACTTAGTAATGTTGGGATAATGAAATGAATTAGGTTTCAATGGACGGTACTAATATGAGACAGGAAATGAGAAGGAAATTTTGGTGAAAAAGAAAACGTTTTGGAAAGCGGCTGCTTGAAATACAGGGAAAGACATAGCAGAATAACACTGATTGTATGCTTTAAGGAAACAGGTTTTAGGAGGAAGGTGGATTCAATTCTATTGGTACTGTGCCAGTCTGTAGGATCTGGTTATTAACGCTGTTACCCTAACTAACTAGCTAACTAGCTAACTAACTAACTAACTAACTAACTAACTAACTAACTAACTAACTAACTAACTAACTAACTAACTAACTAACTAACTAAGTAACTAAGTAACTAACTAACTAACTAACTACATGGAGCAGAGGCCTTCTTGAGAAGTTAACAGTTTCTCAGCTAGTCAAGAAATTCCCCGCATTTTATGGAACCCGAAGGTTCATTACCGCATTCACACGAGCTCGCCACCTGTCCCTATCCTGAGCCAGCTCAATCCAATCCATGCCCCATCCCACTTCTTGAAGATCCATTTTAATATTATCCTCCCATCTACGACTGGGTCTCCCAAGTGCTCGCCTTCCCTCAGGTCTCACCACCAAAATCCTGTATGCATCTGTCTCTTCCCCATACGTGCTACATGCCATGCCCATCTCATTCTTCTCGATTTGATTACCCGAAAAATATTTGGTGATGAGTACAGGTCATTAAGTTCCTCGTTATGTAGTCTTCTCCACAACAGTGTTACACTAGCAGAGATTTTTTTCATTTACTTTGTATGAAGTAGACAACATCAGACAGGCATTCGGAGTTACATTTCGCTTTTCAGGTAGACCTACAGAAACGTTCTTTTGATTAAATAAAACAAATAAGATGCTGAAAGAAAGACACAAGACCGCTTATGGGGTTCGTTCTCCCTGTATATCGGCGTACGTAACGATCACTTAGCGTCGTGACAGCTGCCAGGATAAATATGAAAGAACAACATTTTAGAGTGTCGAACGAGGCTATCGGTCTATTTTAGGGATCAGCAATGATGCCTGGAAGCTCTGAGGAAAATAATGTCAAATCGCAGCCATGACACCAGAGGTCAACTGGAGCTACGAAATAAAAGTACACTGGAGAACACTGCACCATGACAAGCTCCTTAATTGGCACTGTTCACCAAACAGAACGTTACGTTACATAAAAAACGGCGGATGAAACTGGGGGGGGGGGGGTTAGTATAAGTAAGACAGAGTTCAGAACTGTAAGCAGAATTATGCTTGGAGATCTGAAAGGAAGATGACACTGGGAAACCTGGGCGCCGATGAGCAGGTGAGATGGATCTGAGAAACAGTTTTCTACGATTTGGGCGGGATACGTTGGTTCAGGGTGTTTTCCAGTTGCGGGTGCTTCTTAACATGGCACTGAGTGTTCGAGTTCCATAAATGGTGTGGGAATTTTTTTGAGCTGACCATTAGCTTGTCAAGGACTTTGCTCAATACCGTTTAGTTGGAAAGTTGTTAATATCAAATGCTTGAAGGATCCCACTTCCTATTTGCCTCTTTATAAGTGCATTAATAGACCAATCGGTACGGTGACTAAGCTACTTCATGTAGTACAACAGAAAAAAAAAGGAGGCTGAGTCCATGAAAAGACAAGAGGTTTTGTCCTCTACAAAAATGAGACCATCTCTGCGGCCGACTCAGCCTCATACCAAATGCATATTGGGAATTTTCCCGCGGGATTAAAGCGGCCACAGCGTGAAGGTGACATCTTATCTAGTGCCAGCGATAATAGTGCGTGGAAATACAACTACACTTTCCCTTACGTAATCGACTGCTGTGTGATTTAACACGTGGGCAATTGTACCTTTAATTCACGGACCATTTGAAACTGAAATAATACCATTCAAATACATAAACGAGCTTTTTTTGGTCCCTCATTTGTTTTCCGCAAGATTCGGTTTCAGATAACGGCTCCATTGTCATGGCACTCGTGTATTTCCGAAATGTAAATCCATGCATTGTTTCGAAAGTTCTTATAGGCGACACATAAAGATGCAACATATTTTTTCCACGTTCCCTGTAAACTAGGCTGAACAGCTTAACACAGTTACACTCAGCACTAAATAATTAATTTTTCCAAGTCCAAATTTAAAAGACGCAATTCTTGTTTTAAAAGATATAAAATGTTTTACGCAAAATATGAAAGCATGTTTATTGTGTTTGTTTGTAATGGATTTCCCACAGAATAAATGTTACTCTCAACTAATGGAAAGGAAAGACAGATTTTGTGAAGTCGCCTTATTGATACACATATTACACACGAAAGAGAGGAAAAATAAAGAGAATAAGAAAGAAATGTAGAGTATACATAAAACTTAAGATCGTATTTTCAGATCCCGGTGTTGTTCTTATTTGAGACGTTCGAATGCCTTACTTTTTGGCTGCAAGCTGAAATGATGCTGTCTTCAATAACATGATGTCCATACCAAGTTCTACCAAATTAGGCCAATTACTTACGAGAATGGAACTGGCATGCACGTATGTGTGAGCCTTACAGGATGAGGAAAGCACGCTAAAAATTCCTAGACGGTAGGTATCAGACAAAAATGCATAATCAGACTTGTACCCTGGGCTGTGACACCGCGTGTCATGCACGTGGATCCAAACGTTTACGAGGAATTTACTACCTATATCTTCAAGTTTGAAATATATTCAAACTGCATACGGTGGAGTCGTGTTCCTCTAAAAGTCGGTATCCACTTCCATGGCTACAAGGTGCCGTACCCCAGCAGGTAGTGTAAGCACGCATCGCAGCGGAAAATTAAAATCTTATTTTAAAAAATATATCCTGAATTTTCGATAAATAAATCCCAGCCTGTATAATGTCAAGTCACATTCAGGGACTTTACTATTTCGTATAATTTCATTGCCTTTTTATAACTTCTGAAGTTTCCATAAAGAGAGGTTAAAAAGCCGCTGGGGTCAATGAATCTCGGGTGGGATCCTGGAAGCACGTGCCCTATTGGCATATTTCCTCGTGGCCGTGAGCTGGAGTCAGTCATCTCATGGCAAGGCCGGAAGGACAGTGATCTTTGCAACATTTCGGAGATCGCCAATAACTTTACAACAGTGGGCATTCACCTGACGTCCCACGTAGTTCCGCCCCTCTCTCTTCAGACCCGATCTCAATAAAAAGTGTTAAACGGGAACGTGAGATATGAAATGTAAAAATTGTAGCTGTTGTTTTGTATGGTTGTAAAACATGGTCCCTTAGATTCAGGGAAAAGCATAGATTGAGGATATTTAAGAAAGGAATGCAGAAGAGAACATTTATAACATAAGGGAAGATGAAACAAAAAAATTAAGAAAAATGCACGATAAGAAATTTGATGATTTTTAGGCCTATTCTTCAGCAATTATGAGCGAGATCAAAACAAGGAGAAATAAGATAGCTATACGATATTTTGGTGAGAAAGCCTGAAGGTAATATAAAACTTGGACTTAGGCATATATTAAAGGATAACATTAATTTGGAGTTTAATAACATGGGATATGAATATGTAAATTGGATTAATCAGTCTCAGGATTAGGCCAACTAAGGGGACATACAGGACACGATAATGAAACCCAGAAGGCACATGGACGTGACATGCCGCCGGCTTCTCATCGCGGGGGCTCGGGTTCGATCCCAGGCCAACCCACGTCGGATATTAGGTGAACAAAGTGGTACTAGGACAGGTTTGTCTCTGAGTAATTTGGTTTCTCCGTATCAATATTGTTCCAGCAACGCTCCATACTTCAGTTTTATTCGGCTACGACACGGCTCTATAAGCACTACAACTGACAACGTCGTTAAATAAAACACTTATATGTGACAGTTCTTACGTCTCATAAGTACGCGAGGAATTTATTATCCAGCGGAGCGAGTACGTCCGTCTCCAGAAGAACTATGTGCATGCACTTTGTAGGTAAGTAGATATTTGCGTGCATGGCTTCCTAATGCACATCGTTAGTGTGACTGGGTCCACCCAGCCCGTAAAGAGAAATATCGAAACTTTGTCTCTAGATACAGGTATACCTGAATGCTTGAATATGAATGAATGAATGAATGAAGGAAGGAAGGAAGGAAGGAATGAGTAAATACCCCCAATACATAGTGCGCACACACCTACATGGATGCGTACGTACGTATGCACATACATACAAACATAATACATACATACATACATACATACACACATACACACACACATACGTACATAAATACATACATGAAACAGAGGTACATATAATTTCATATTTAGGATAGCTGTAAAAGCTATGTCCCTTTATGCATATGTCTGCTGTGTAATGTGCAATGGCTATTGAAAAGCTAAAAAACTAAAAAGTCACAAATCACCAGGTACTGATCAGATTCCAGCAGAATTGATTAAAGCAGGGGGTAGGATTATTCGGTCTGAAATCCATAAACTTATTATTTCTATTTGGAATAAGGAGGAATTGCCTGAGGAATGGAAGGAGTCGGTCATTGTGCCTATTTATAAGAAGGGTGATAAGACAGATTGCAGTAACTATCGAGGCATATCACTTTTGTCGACTACATACAAAATTCTATCCAACATCCTTTTGTCAAGGTTAACTCCATATGCAGAGGAAATTATTGGGGATCATCAGTGTGGATTTCGACGTAACAGGTCAACTACTGATCATATATTCAGCATTCGTCAAATACTTGAGAAAAAATGGGAATACAATGAGGCAGTTCATCAGCTATTTATAGACTTCAAGAAAGCCTATGATTCAGTTAGGAGGGAGGTCTTGTATAATATTCTCATTGAGTTCGGTATCCCCATGAAACTAGTAAGGTTAATAAAAATGTGCCTAAGTGAAACATATAGCAGAGTTCGGGTAGGCAAACATCTGTCTGACACGTTCCCTATTAAGAATGGCTTGAAACAAGGAGATGCTCTGTCGCCATTGCTTTTCAACTTTGCTTTAGAATATGCCATTAGGAGGGTTCAGGCAAACCAGGAGGGCTTGAAATTGAATGGTACACATCAGCTTCTGGTTTATGCTGATGATGTTAATATATTGGGCGGAAGCGTACATAGCATAAAGAAAAATGCAGAAGATTTAATTATTGCTAGTAAGGAGATTGGTCTAGAAGTAAATGTTGAGAAAACTAAGTACATGGTCATGTCTCGAAATCAGAATGCACGACACAATCACAACATAAATATAGATAATAAATCCTTTGAAAGGGTGGAAGAATTCAAATATTTGGGAGCAACCCTAACGAATCGAAACTCCATTCATGAAGAAATTAAGAGCAGATTGAAGTCGGGGAATGCTTGCTATCATTCGGTGCAGAATCTTTTGTCTTCGAGGTTGCTATCCAAAAACACAAAGATTAGGGTATACAGAACTATAATTTTACCTGTTGTTCTGTATGGATGCGAAACTTGGTCTCTCACACTGAGGGAGGAACAAAGACTGAGGGTGTTCGAGAATACGGTGCTGAGGAGGATATTTGGGCCTAAGAGGGACGAGGCGACAGGGGAGTGGAGAAGACTACATAACGAGGAACTTAATGACCTGTACTCATCACCAAATATTGTTCGGGTAATCAAATCGAGAAGACTGAGATGGGCGGGGCATGTGGCACGTACGGGGGAGGAGAGAGGTGCATACCGGATTTTGGTGGGGAGACCCGAGGGAAGGCGACCACTTGGGAGACCCAGGCGTAGATGGGAGGATAATATTAAGATGGACATTCGGGAAGTGGGATGGGAGGACATGAACTGGATTGATCTGGCTCAGGATAGGGACAGGTGGCGGGCTCTTGTGAATGCGGTAATGAACCTTCGGGTTCCATAAAATGCGGGGAATTTCTTGACTAGCTGAGAAACTGTTAGCTTCTCAAGAAGGCCTCTGCTCCATGGAGTTAGTTAGTTAGTTAGTTAGTAATGTGCAAAACGCGTCGTAAATGGACCTACACATCAGCACGGTAGCAAGGTATTTCAGAGCGTATTTGAACCGACCATTACATATAATTCAAAGCGCTAAGGAAAAGCAAGTTAACCTTTTAAAGCCTAGCGGTAACATTACATGCGACCAGGTTTAACATTAAAAAATTCTACGTGGTGCCCACATTGCGTTTATGTGTTTTGTACGGATCTCAGAACAAACAGCAACTTTTGCCTTATAAAACATTAAGAGACTGGTTTTTATAACCGAAGTGGAGAGTGTTTACAGCGCGGTACGCACTAAGTCCTTACAAAAAACAGACACGCTTCGTCTTTAAAGGGTTAATTTTGCTACACCCCATACAACAAGCGTTCTATGAGACGGTAAAAAACAAGCTAAAATCTCCAAAATTTAAGACGCGTCTACGACCAGAAATCGCTAGAAATTAATTATAATATGGGCCCAGTTACGTGTGGAAAGGCGGAGAGAAGGGCTGACGAGATGAAGCCAATTTTTGATTTTCAAAATAACATTTATAAAATATAACTAAATAATTAAACGTTTCTAAGTAATAAGGTGCATTGTGTGAAACCCACTTCTTGGCTTCCGAACTTTTTCCTTTGCAATTTCAGACCCAGGAATGTTTACAGCTTCGATACCCTTGCCTTTAATGCTTGCACATGTAAACGAAAATGCTTGCGTTGCATGTATGCATGATAATTACAAAAGCAGAACCCACCCACCTCGTTCAAACACAAAAGGGTCTAACATCTAGCCGCCAGACAATGTAGAACATGGGGGTGGTCTGCTCCACAAATATCCAACCTCACGAAAAGCGTATGGAGTCCACCACCCTATGGACACAAATAAAATGTAATATGAACGCGAGACGCTTGAGAGGGTAGAGTCAGACCTCCAGAAGCACCCCCTAGTAACTCATGTAACTGAGCACCACCACCAACTGCAGATGAGCCACAACTAGTATGCAGCTTTCTCACACTTTGGAGGATATTGACCTCTCAAACCCAGACACAAAGAAAAACTTTAAGAAGCCCGTCTGACATCTTTGACGTCACTAACTTTTTTCTAGTCTTGTGTCGGTAAAAAAATGTGTAAACCATCTTCCATCCCTAAGGTGTACACGTCTGGAAGCTTTGTAGGTTAGTGTGATAGGAACGAATACGTGTGGAGCATCTTTCTGAAGTCCTTACGTGCATAAACCATAGGATACAATACATTTTCTGTCGGGCTTATGTATGTTATACCGAAACAAGGGCATGGAAAGGGGTTGAATGGCCTACCTTATGTCTGGCCATGAGAGGCGGAGGGGGGAGGAGGGGGTGTACGAGATGTAAGAGCCATAGGAGGAAAAACAAGGCTTCAGGATTTGTAGTTCTCACGGCGGAAAGGCTGAAGGCCGAAGATTGCAGTCTTGTGGGGTATGCTGCGACGTAGCTTCTGGGGAACATGCTGCCTGCACATTCAGTGTAGAAGTTATATCCTGAAGGTGGAGGCAGAAGGTTCTTCCGAAGCGTGAGTAAATGTCTACCAGATTAAAAGGTGTTAAACCAATAAGACTGCAATCTTTGTTTAAATTGCTTCAAGTGATTCCATGCTGCTGTTTTGACTAATAAAATATAAAATAATTTAAAAGCGGTCATGTATACTTCCTCAATAAACAGCTACTAGTTCTACGACTACAAGCATGTGGGCTCCGCCAAACTTTTCAATATTAGAAAGGAGTCCTCACACTGGAGGTTAGGAACCACATTTCTAAATCAGTCAAAGTGTCTTCATTTATGCGTTGCTGTTCACTTAAATAAGAACGTTATCTTGAGACATCACAAAATAATTTAAAAACTTACAATCTGTTTCTACCTAAAACCCATTTTAATATTATCCTCTGACGATGCCAAAGGATCAAAAAATTATCCTTTCTCCAAAAAGCATTATGTACGCGTTCTTTGTCTCCCAGTGAGCAGTCTACGAGAAGTTTGAAAATATACAAATTTTACATGACATATTTATAATGTTTATTACAGTTTTCAAGTAAGATTTCAGGCCATGCATGATTCAGGCGGTCAGACGCCGGTCTGTCACGTCGGAGACCCAGGTTCAATTCCAAGTTAGACCATGTAGAATTTGTGATGGTCTAAATGGTACTGGGACATGCTTCTCTCCAAGTATTTAGGGTTTCCCGCGTCCGTATCCCTCTATAAAGGTCCATCCTCTTTCATTCTTCTACGACGACGCAATATAATCATAGCAAATGACGGATTAATTAAATTACTGAGTTCCTCTGTTTCACTTGCAGCAAAGGACAAATAATTAACTCACCGTAGCCCTTCATGATGCCGTGCGTGACGTATAGCGGTGCTCGTCCTGTGAAGGCGTCCTTAGCGAGAGCTTGCCTGATGAGGCGATGGTCTGACAAGACAACTGTGAACGTACTCCCCAACTTGAGTGTGTAGATAGGGCCATAGACTTTAGTTAGTCGACTGAAAGTCAGATGAGGAGCCTTTGGGTCAATCCAGGGTAAGAAGCCCACAACAGGTAGTCCGCGGGGGCCTGGTGGAATTCGTGGGCTCCGCCGTTGCAGAAACCAGAACACTGCTATGAAAGAGGCACCCACCAGCACCAAAGATGTGAAAATAAGGGTTCTGTATTCATCCATCTGTAAAGAAATCGTCTGATTATACTAACTAATTTTGTGACGAAGTAGCCATCCAAGAATACAGTACAAACAGGCTTCCTCTTGAAAATGAAACACTGATTGGATAATGGACTATTGTACACGTAAGGTGAGCATTATGCACAGTTTTGTAAACGTACCGTTACTATTATGCACAGTGTTGTACACGTAAGGCGAGCATTATGCACAGTTTTGTAAACGTACCGTTACTATTATGAACAGTGTTGTACACGTAAGGTGAGCATTATGCACAGTTTTGTAAACGTACCGTTACTATTATGCACAGTGTTGTACACGTAAGGCGAGCATTATGCACAGTTTTGTAAACGTACCGTTACTATTATGCACAGTGTTGTACACGTAAGGTGAGCATTATGCACAGTTTTGTAAACGTACCGTTACTATTATGCACAGTGTTGTACACGTAAGGTGAGCATTATGCACAGTTTTGTAAACGTACCGTTACTATTACGCACAGTGTTGGACACGTAAGGTGAGCATTATGCACAGTTTTGTAAACGTACCGTTACTATTATGCACAGTGTTGTACACGCAAGGTTAGCATTACGCACAGTTTTTTGTACACTGCGATTTTAATTCATTATTTCATTACGGTTTTCAACTTGCATTTCCTGGTTATACTGTACACCTAGAAATACTTTTCCAGATTTAGAAACTTTGCTTTCTTTTAGCTTAAAGTCGTCTATGATTGACTCTTTAAGGCGCAAATGTTTCTTTACATACTATCTGGTTTAGCGTTCAAAAGTTCTACATTCTGCCAACAGAGCAAGTGTCTGTGATTCTTACGATCACAAAACAAGTAGAGATTTATTCATATAGCTGTGTTTCCTAAAGCGTGCCCCGCGGACCCCCGCGACCAGTTCCCAGAGGATCATTTATGTAATGGTTACTTTGACGTTTACTTATTTTTAATTACAGGAATAATATAAAAGTACGGGTAAATGTAAAGTCCCTGTCCGCGCCACGGCATCATATGGGGAACGCAGCTGCAGAGCTTCACCCATTCTTACTATCGACACTAGATAAATTTGAGTGGTCAAATTCACGCCCTGGCCGCTTTACCCCCCAGGAAAAAAATTAGATACCCATTGTATAGGAGGTTTGGTGGGCCCCAGAACTGGTACAGACGGTTCTGAAAATGATTTCTTGTCCGTGCCGGGAACCGAAACCAGGACCGTCAAGCCATATGGGGGAAGCAGGTTTATAATTTCGCTCACTCTTAACGTTGGCCCTAGAGGCAGTCGGTACTCAGCTTCATGTCCCTGCCACTTTAACCCCAAAAAAGCACATCTGGTATTTACTGAACCGGAAGGTGGGTGGGGTTCAAAACCAGTATGGAATTTTTGGAGAAGACAGAAACCTTTTACTCCTGCTGGGAATGGAACCAGGTTTCCCTGTCGCCGGTCAATATAACGACAACGCTCTGTTCGTATGTATAGTAAGAGTATGGAATTAAGCTACATTCTCAAAAAAAAAAGTAACTCAAGGAGCGATCATTTGTCAAACAGCAGCTAAGAAGAACCTTCAGAAACTATTGGCTTAACGCGATCTTACAAATATGTATTCTACCAGTGTGAACGGTTCAAACTGAATGACGTGACGTAAAGCTTCAATATCTCACTGCGAATATAAACAATTAAAACTTTCAAAGCCAGCAGTCCCCGAAAACGGAGAGAGACAGTAGTTCCTATACGTTGGAGTTCATTACGTATTGACGTCAAAATTTAGTCCTTGAGTATGTAAAAAGTCTAAGAAACGGCGAGTTCATGTCATACTAACGTGATACATCAGCGACAGGTATCTGAGCAACACACAGTATCCGAGAACTTGGACCCCTAGTTCTTGCTGACGCTGCTGTTTTTCCGAGGACTATATAGTGAATGACGTAGTTTGTGAACAGGTCTTGTAAAAGGAATAACGACATGCCTGAATGTTACCAAGCAATTTCAGACGACCTTTCCTGACAATTAATCACTATTTAATCCAAACCGTGGGACCCCACACCTTTCTAGATTCGAGGACGTTCCGGTTTAGAATACAGGGAAATTCCTTGTTGAGGAAGGTAACGACTTACAAATCGTAAACAACTTTTTGTTATCACCCTAAACAACACGGACGTGTAAATGAAAAGTCGACATTCTGCAGTGGGTTGGAATTCTTATTACTGACCCACGCTTTCACAGCCGTCCTCTAAATCGTCCGATGATGCTGACAGTCTTGAAATAATAATGGACTATACACGTCATTTTCAAGGACCAGGTAGGCAGTAGATGCAGGGTACTTTAGACTTTCGAAAAGAAGAGCTGAACCCATAACAGCTTGAATGTAATACATATATCGCTACCGTAACGTGTTATTAAAACTTGACGTGTGAGGTTCTAACAGCAGTGGTGAAGGACAGAGAAGATCAGCTGGACCAATCGTGTGAGAAATGAAGAAGCATTACATAGAGTCAAGGAGGACAGGAATATCGTATATAAAATGAATAGAAGGAAGGTCAACTGGATTGGTCACACCTTGCGTAGGATCTGTCTTATAAAACACGTCACTGAAGGAAAGACAGAGGAAGGGTTATAAGTGACGGGAAAATGAGGAAGAAGAAGTAAGCAGCTACTGGAACTCCTTAAGTAAAAGAAAGCATACTGGAAATTGAAAGCGAACGCACTAGATCTAACGCTGTGGAAGATGCTATGGATCTGGCCCAAGACAGACTACCGAATGATGAATATCGGTGGTTGTGTACAACGAAGGTGGCCTCTGCTAGTTTCTCGGAAATATTGGGAGTACTGCCCGGCATCGTGCCGTATAATAAAGAAAAATTCAAGTTACTGAATCCCTCCAAAAACATTTTCCTTCTTGAAACATCTTTCCTATGAATACGTAAAAATACCTTAACAAAATGGGATATGGACTAACTTCTGCAGTACGTACTGGCACCTTTTCTCCTAAAATACAAATATATAGTAAAAGACCTTTCCATCTTTGCTTTAGAATTTGCCATTAGGAAGGCCCAGATAAAACCGGGGAAGACTAAAATTAGATGGGACACATCAAATTCTGGTCTACGCTAATAATATTAATTTATCGGATGAAGAACTACACCCTAAAACAAAAATACAGCACTTTATAAGCCGCTAGTGAGAAAGCTGTAGTGGACATAACGGCGTGAAAAGCTAACTACATGTTCACGTCTTGTGAACAGAATGTAGGACAATATCACAACATACAGATAGCTAATAAATCATTTCAAAATATGGCAAAGTTCAAAGGCATGGCAATGACAGTAACAAATCAAATTTTTATGTAAGAAGGAACTGAACCAGATGAAATTCGTGGCATGCTTACTAGCAGTGAGTACAGAAACTTCTGCTTTACGGTTTCTAGCGTAAAAACATGGACTTTAAAATATATAAATCCACAATTTTGCCTGTTATTTTACTGGTATATGCGTGTAAAACTTGGCCTCTCGGTATTGCTACATCACATATATTACAATCAAACACAAAACACACGACCAGTCGTCACAGTTGGAGTGCTCCTCTTCTAATCGCAGTCTATTACAACTAAATAATATGTCCATTCTTGCATTATAATTCGCATGGTCGTACAAAGCAATCGGATGAACGAATACAGTGTGTTTTGGGACGCGTGTAACATTACAGCAGCTATGTGTTTTGGCGTGCCAAATAGCTACGTAGCCCAACCGACGAACAACAACATAGGCAATGTACGTATGGCGTAATATCGTGCGGCGTTCGCGTAGTGTTTATAGCTCCTCTGTTATGTCAACAGCCTGACACCATTTCACACAAAGAGAGCGCTTTTATGGTGATTTAGTGTCGCCTTCAACAACAGGATGGAGGCCTACTGAGATATTCATATAAAGTGTACGATATGTTTGCTACATTTTAACAAAATTTGGATTTTCTCGAGAGATTTTCATAAACGTCCCAATATTAAATTTCACAGAAATCTGCATCAGTGGGAGCGGCGCTGATATATGCGGACAGACAGACAGACAGACAGACAGACAGACAGACAGACATTGTAACTCCAATAGGCGCTTTTCGCGACTATATGAAAGCGCCTAAGAAACTAGTTTGAGGTATGAATTAAAAATTTGAATCTATGCATCTTGACAGTAACATGGCATTAGAAGCCCGTACCTCAGGATGCTGTTACAAGTAACATTGTCTATTAA
The DNA here is from genome assembly GCA_013340265.1 of Coptotermes formosanus. Taxonomy (NCBI): domain Eukaryota; kingdom Metazoa; phylum Arthropoda; class Insecta; order Blattodea; family Rhinotermitidae; genus Coptotermes; species Coptotermes formosanus. The sequence goes on from BLKM01000436.1 coordinate 1,651,786, forward strand.
ACCTCATAAATACGGATATTTATTTCTATTGAAAATGGATCTGCAAGAAGTGGGATGGGGGGGGGGGGGCATGAACTGGATTGAGCTGGCTCAGGATAGGGACAGGTGGCGGACTCTTGTGAATGCGGTAATGAACCTTTGGGTTCCATAAAATTCCGGTGAATTTCTTGACTAGCTGAGAAACTGTTAGCTTCTCAAGAAGGACTCTGCTCCATGGAGGTAAGTTATTTATTTCTATTGGTTTAGCATTTTTGTTTCCACGAAAACTGGATTGATTCCTCTAGATGCACACTCCTGTATATAATTACAGATTCTTCAAGGATGGTGATAACATTCTGCTATATCCTACAATATAATGAGGTTCCGTTTCAAATAAAACGTCAGACATTTTTAAAATATTTGAAATTACTACTCAGGTTCAGCATTAATCCACACATACTCGTAAGTACCAAGGCAATCAAACCGTAGCCTTCATAGTAACTACAGTAATAGATGCTTGCAAATATTGGGTGAATGTCATACCATTGTCGGTGACAATCACCTTATTTTTCAGGCGCCACTCACTTCATATACCCCTGTTATCTTAAAACAAGTTCGTTCTTTTAAAAAACCTTTTGCACCCTACACCATATTTTAAAATAAATATGGCACCGTGTGAGACTCGTACTGCAGTTGACAGAAGTCCGAAAAATTCTCCACGTAATCTGACAAGGATGAGAATAAAAGTTTGATGAAACAAAACACGTTTGGAAATTACACTCTATAGACGACCTGAACTCTTTATATAAAACTTATAAGCATAGAAGACCGAAACATATCCTGCTGTAACCAGCTCTCCGTCAGGCATGGCGTTTTTAGTCTCTTTTGTTCCTCATATTTCCCTAGCTTTAACTTTTGTTTCACATACTCTAGTTAGCTAAATTGGTTACAGGAACAATTTTTTAATTTTTTTTGTATACTGTAAATACTTCCCATGTTAGACCTACCTTGAAATAAACAGGCCTATTTAACCCTTTGAAGACGAAGCGTATCTGTTTTATATAAGGACTCAGTGCGTACCGCGCTGTAAACACTCTCCACTTCGGTTATAAAAACCAATCCCTTAATGTTTTATAAGGTAAAGTTGCTGTTTGTTCTGAGATCCGTACAAAACACATAAACGCAATGTGAGCACCACGTAGAATTTTTTAATGTTAAACTTGGTGGTACGTAAAGTTACCACTAGGCTTTAAAAGGTTAAAAAAATTTTCGAACCGCTTACTTTATGGACCTTGCCCATGGTCTCGTGTTAACTGTAACGCACTACGTTTCGGAAGACAGAATCGGTTCCCGAAACTAGTGTTTTATTTGTTAACAGGACGATGGAACAACTCCGTAAAGCACGTGATTCCAAATGCGATACACCATCCTTATAATTCCATACAACTGTAAAAAAAGACGCATAGCTGTTCGTTTTGCGGAACAGCAATCCTATTGTAATCTTGCGGTACAAGGGTCATTGGCTGTCAGCAAAACAGAATGATGCAGAATATGTACAATTTCACTGTACAAACAAAGCTGCTTCCAATAATAAGAAGACGTATCCTACGTGACAAAGTATGGACGTCGCTGATGATGTGATATGGTACTCCCTGCAGATGCAGGAAGTATTTGCTGTGATACATTGGTACCCACATACCAGACTGCGACGTGGTGTCACGACCCACAAAATTCACCCGCACCACAGCGAAAACTCTGACCTTACAATTTTAAAACTTGCAGAAAAAATCTTCTGCCTCAATTTTGTGCAGGCCTAAGGTCACAGGTGATTAACAGGCTACTCGGCTGCTGAAAATGCATAGAAAAATGAATTTCAGACAGAAAATATCGGCACGTACACTTAGTTTCATTCCTTCCACGGCCTCCAGGTTGTATATCACGCACGCAGTTAACGAAACTCTGAATTTTTGCCCAGCAACCTTGCTCTTAATAATTGTTTTGGTTATAGAAATAGGTTGATGATCATTAAAACCTTTCCATTGCGATCTGATTGTGCGATTTTACACAGTGGCGCAGTTCAGGCGAGAGGAGGGGGGGGGGGGAGGGGACGGTCCGGCCACCCCAGGAAAGCAGAGTCCAACGGGCAGCACACTAAATGTTTTAAATTAAAACATTAATTTTTTACTTTCAGTGAATTTCAAGTTCTTGAGCCAAATAAACTAAACTCCAATAAGTTATTGTGACTTCATTAAATTCGTAACTTCTGGTAGGGACCGCCATTGTGATCGCTCGTCCCGGGGCACATTCATTCTGTCGCTAGGAATGTGGTTAAGTTGGGTGTATTCTTTTCATACATAATGAAAAACATTTGAGTAAATGGTACAACAGAGCATAGAGAGTTATTTCGTGGTGTACACAGCCTAACGAAATACAGGACTTGCCACTCATCTAGTTCGAAGTGAATTTTATTAACTTCAGATGTTTGGACGCACTTAATTCTAATTTCCACCCTGTATAATTTCAGTCTGTATATATTCTCGACACCACACATGGATATTTTAATAATATATCTAAAACGTATTACACCATTTACTGCCGACAAAGTTAAATTTTTAATCCATGTGTACCCCTTATATATCAGTCCTCCCTGAAGATGGCTACAAGAAATAGCCGAAACGTGTTACAGTAATCGCCTGTGTATGTGGTTAAGTGAAAATTATTGTGCAAATTGTCGCTAATAACATTTATTTACGAGGAAAGCGTATTATTACCTCCCGTCTATAACTGTTTACAAGACAACGCTATGTTCACAAAACGACTACGTAAGAACATGTACTTTATTTATAAACTTCTGTGACCTTTTGTAATACTACGTACGTTCATCCGTCACAACCGCCTCCAGGACCTATAGAGTGCCACGTTTTCTTACAAATGGCCGCCCAAGGACTCCCCACTACACAGCCATCCAACCGCCATTTGCTCTCCGCCAAGTATTACTCACCGTGCTCGCCTCTTCACAGTCGATCTTGGCAAGCCAAACGGTATGCAACACACGATTTTACCTCTCCAAAAAGCCACTTGTTTCTTGATATACTTGTCTATAGTGCAACTGAACTTGAGACGTCTATTGATTTGGTGAGACAGCACAAACCCCTGCAGCAACACAGAGCTCTCCAGTCTGGCTTGTTTCTCCTTGACTGCACAGCCGCGTGTCCTTGAAATGTCCGCCACCTGGTAGCAGAAAAGATCACAAAATGAGAATTATATGTTCGGGACAAGTCGGAGCACTGATTCCTGATAGCACCTCATCTGAACTAAAAGTGTGCGCGCGTGTGCTGGGAGCAGTGAAAATACAGCAGTACGTCATATGGCCAGCGCCTGTGATGGAATTCATTTCAAGAACAGATCATTTTCAATCCCCCCTTTATTTCTCAGAATTTCAGCCAACTAAATCTTTGTCACTGTCTTTCATGCTACTTGCTACGCAAGATAATGAATTGTTGTGTCAGCTATTCTACATCTACCCATGAATTACTGCACACGTGACCTCTATAGTCTGCTCTTATAACTTCAGTGACGTGTGTCCTTGAACCTGCAGAGGTTACATGCTGACTACTATGCAGACACTAATAATGGAAGAAATTTTATGTGTGTCACAAAACAAAATGGCCAAAACCATTTTAAACATTTATCATTTCCTTCAGCGACCCATCAACAGTAATCAAATTACAGAATCGATTTTTTTCAAACTTGGTATGATGGCCATTATCAAAAAAGAAAGAAATGCCGGACCTACATTATATTCAATAGTCTTACTGGTTTTGATCTAGTTTGATCATTTTTATGGATGAACACATAAGCGCCTTACACATAAGTTTTATACATTTTAGAGATTTCAAAAGAAAGTTGATATAAACATTAATCAGCGACACCTATACGTTTTGCTGATATTAATTCAGTTCAAGGGGCATCTTCCTTTGTGACAAAACAGCCTTTACTCATATATTTCACCCTTTTGATGAAATTTCACGAAACTCATTTACAAAAATACTACTGTACGTGTTTGATAAACGTATTAGGGAGACCGTACGTAAGAAACATCTAATTACTATAATCGCGAATGCCTCAGCAAACGGAATTGTTGTTTTTAATAGTTTATTTCAGAAAAAATGAAGATGCAATAGGCAAAACATGTGGCATGCAGAGGGGAGAACAGAACACATACTGGGGATTGGTGGAGGAACCCGGAAGAGGCTACTTGGAAAACCAGATATAGATGGGAGGTTAACATGTGAGCCTTAACGAAACAGGATGGGAGAAAGTGGTCTGGACTCATCTGGCTGAGGACAGGGACTTGTGACGGACACTGGTAAACACACTAAGCAGCCGTTTCCATAAAAGGCGAAAAATTATTTTGACAAGGTGAGGAACTATTAGCTGCTCAATAAGTACTGTCCTTCATAGGGGTGTTTATTAAAAATATGATGAGAAGTGTATTATTAACATTAAACATGTTACACTAAAGATTGTTGAAGAGAAATTCAGTTCCTAAATCTTAAGCTGGACGAAGATAGATGTTAATTTTAGCCAGCCTGTTCCTGGTAGAACAGACAAGAAAAAAATTGAATCTATAACAATCGTCACAGTCCGCAATCGAAAGTGTTCTGAGAAAAGATGTCGTTCAAACCGTGACACAAACAATCCAACAACAACAACAACAACAACAACAACAACAACAACAACAGCAGCAGCAGCAGCAGCAACAGCAGCAGCGGCAGCAACAACAACAGCAACAGCAACAACAGCAGCAGCAGCAGCAGCAGCAACAACAACAACAACAACGTGTGTAGGCCCACATTTCGAGTTTCGAGAAGTGCCGCAGTGACTACTGAATGTATGCACAGTCTGCTGTAACAGCACTCACGAAAAGAGGTTACGGAATTCACTTGTTTGTTATAATCAGTATACAGGAGGGTTCTGATAATGAGTTGTCAATAAATTTCAAAATTTTAAACCGAGAGTATTTCTGGTTACAACCTTCAGCGGCTGTGGTTCCAGTCCAGCACACTTAAAGCCAACTCACCACTTCCTTCTGCACTCAACTCAGAACCCCTCATTCTTTTCAAAATAGAAATATTAACTCGTGCGGCGTGCGATTTATGAAATGCGCTTTAAACAGACCCACGTTTTTGTTGAATTATGTGTTTGCGAGAAACTTCTACAGTCCATTGGCCAGGGGTCGTATTCGACAGGCCTTGAATAGTAACGTGTAATAAGCTAAGAAACGTAAGAATAAGCAATTGTGGCACTCTAATTAACTTTAAATCCATACGACTTGAGAGAAAAAAGTAAAGCTAAGAAACGTAAGAATCAGCAGCTGTGGCACTTTGTTTAATTAACTGCAAATCCCTACGACTTGAGATAAAAAAGTAACATGCACAAAATTCTTTGTTTATGTTTTCTCTGAACTATCTCCTTTGTGATAATTCTTTTAGCGAGTTACCCGCAAGTTGCCGTTATCATATAAATGATACGATTTTCGTAAAAAAAGTTATTGAACATAAAATATGTATTTTGATTTTCTACACAATGTTTATCTGAAAAATTTCTCATTTTAAGAACAATTAAGCGAGATATTACCATGACCGTACATACGTCCTCATGCAAAGTACCCATTATTCTTCTCGTATTTTAACGGAACTTAAATTTTCTCGACACATTTTCGAAAAATACGTAAATATAAAATTTCATGAAAATCCATCCAGTGGGAGCCGAGTTGTTCCACGGGGGATGTCAGATCTCGTCCACGGCCAGTCGAAGGCTGTAAAATCATACCCGAAGCCCCCTTTCCGTCCACCGCTACAGTTCGTGTTCGTATCCCGGTCAATGGTGCCGATCCCAGTGGTCGCGCTGTGTAAAGCATGGGTCTACGACCTCTCGGTTGCTGGGATTGTGGGTTTGAATCCCGCCAGGGGCATGGATGTCTGTCTCTTGTGAGTGTTGTGTGTTGTCAGGTAGCGGTCTCTGCGTCGGGCTGACCATTCGTCCAGAGGAGTCCTACTGAATGTGGTGTGTCTGAGTGTGATCGTGAAGCATCGATAATGAGGAGGCCCTGGCCCACTAGCGGGTGTCGCACAATGGAAAAAAAAAAATATATTTCCGTTAGTAAAAAGGATAGCAGGGTGTCCAGGTATGCGGTTGCCAAATCATACTTGGTGAGCTTGAATGACATAACCTTTGTTTTCACCCCTATCCAGCAACATGTTTAGCCAATCAGTTTCGAACAACATGTTACTTTTTTTTATCTAGCCAGTCCATTTCGAGTACCACGTTTCTAACCGATCCTTGCTCTTACCTTCTCCGCTCACAGTTTGTAGCTGTCAGTGTTCTCACTCCGAGAGCGATATGCAGATAGGTAAGAGGATCAGCCGACCCTTCGCTTGTTCATGCACTGTGTCATCGGTGTTCTGACCTCACCACTTTACGTCTCGCTCTGGGTGGCAAAGAGATCACTGCTATCTCGTAATACTTACGTAACTGGAGATTTTGACAGCATGATGGGAAGGGTGATACACAGTAATACAGGCTGGCTAGTCTGTGCGGTAGACAGTAAGGGTTTCACTCAGCGAATGTAACGCGAAATGATGTTTTATGACGCATGGCAAAGTCATTCAGTCTGCAGGTGGTGACAGCGGCACATTTATTATTACCCTTGAAGTAAAGGTAAAGGGACCCCTGTACAGGCCTAAGGCCCCAGGGGGAGTAGAGGTTAGTTCTATCCTTCCGTTAAACTCGGCACTAGATGGAGGAGGATGGCTAGCACAACGCCCCGGCAGCTTTACCCCGGGAAACGGCCGGTCTGGATGGATGCAGAAAATCTCGCCCGTACCGAGATTCGATCCCCGGACCGTTCAGACTGTAGCGAATCAGTATACAGACTACGCTACCCAGGCCCACATTATTCATCATGTGGTATTATTTAATTCAACATAATGAGACGACAGCAAACTGCACGAAAATACTGGCTGTTCACAGCTGAAACACGTACGTATGGTAGCCACGTGAAAACCTAACGAAGCCTCTATCTGGTCGGTACAGGCACGAGCAGCGTTGGAGTGAGACACTAGGAATCAGAGGCGCTCCCAAGGGGGGGAGGGGTGGCTGACGGGCTGAACCCTCCCCAAACCCCCCAAAACCGAAATATAGAAACACAGATTTTGTAGATATTATGATATCAGAAGTTTTACGTGATTTCCCGTTCAGCCGAAATCAGCCACTGAAATCGGCTGATGACTAGTACATGAGAATGTTCAAAAATAAATTAATACAATAAAAAACAAGAAGATGGGACGCTGTGATTGAGTCATCGAACATGTAGTTATATTCGTATGTGTATATACCTGCAGTTTCTAACAGTGTTATGTTGTACTTACAGCATAATTTTTATAACATAATTCTTAAAATCAAACATAAATACTCAAAGAGTGCTCCTTTAAATATCTATTTCATATGTAATTCTATAAACATATAAACCTGGACACCTCCCATTTAAAGTTTTAAGTGACATCCCCTGAATTTCGTCGCATAGGCCGAAACATGTTGCAGGGTACTTAAGTATAGCTGTGTTTACAACTTCTGTGTATATATTTTTTTAGTTATACGGCCCGTTATATTCTTGCACGCAGTCGGAACTGCAACATTATAAGGGTGTAACATTACTGTTTTAATTTTATGTAAGATAATTATAGTCAGTATGGCGAGTGGTCTACAAGTCGGAAGACCCAGGTTGCATTCCCGGAAGAGGCAAGAACTTTTTCTCTTCTCCAGAACCTCCAGAACTGCTCTCCAGCCCTCCCAGTCCCACATTCAGTTGGTATCGTCTTTCTTTCCTGGGGGTAAATGGGTCGGGGCATGAGTTGGACCACTCACCTCCATCACATGCCGACGTTACGAAGGTGTGGGGCTACAACTTTACTCCTGCTGTGTGCCTTAATGGAGTGGACTGTGACAACTCTACCTTTAATTTTATAGGATAACTTTACCACTAATTATCAAAGTATTTTCGTAAGGTTATTTCCACATCTTCTCAAGGACACTAAGACTTCTGAAACTTATTGACCTACATGTTATATCAAATTCTGACTGAGCTGATCTGAGCAAGTTCCTTTGTTTCAAAAATCTACCAATAACTAGACACAGAAGGATAAAGCATATGAAGAGTGCGGTTAATAGAGAGAGTTGAGAGGAGGGAACCATGCAAAAGACTGGTCAGTGACTCAACTGTTGGAATATTGGTTTTTCATAACACCGCTTCCCAAACACAAGAGCATGTGGGGTCATTGACACCTCCACTTTCACTACCTAGCTGCCAACCCAGCGACCAAGTAACCAAAAGAACTACAATACACGGGCCTGTCTGGCTGCTGACACGTCCCATCGCTGGCAACGCACCCGCTGAAACCAAGAGGAAGAACATCGCGGGGAAATAGCAGGTTACCATCACAGCTGCCAGGCCAATGTCCTCAGCATTTCACCAGACTGAGCAGTGCTTAACATAAGACAATCTAGCACCTGGCAGGTTATAATTGTAATAATAACTAACTGACTGACTGACTGACTGACTGACTGACTGACTGACTGACTGACTAACTAACTAACTAACTAACTAACTAACTAACTAACTAACTAACTAACTAACTACATGGAGCAGAGGCCTTCTTGAGACGCTAACAGTTTCTCAGCTAGTCAAGAAATTCCCCGCATTTTATGGAACCCGGAGTTTCATTACCGCATTCACACAAGCCCGCCACCTGTCCCTATCCTGAGCCAGCTCAATCCAGTCGTCCATGCCCCATCCGACGTTTTGAAGATCCATTTTAATATTATCTTCCCATCTACACCTGGGTCTCCCAAGTGGTTGCCTTCCCTCAGGTCTCCCCACCAGAATCCTGTATGCACCTCTCTTTTCCCCCTACGTGCTACATGCCCCACCCATCTCATTATTCTCGATTTTTTTATTACCCGAATAATATTTGGTGATGAGTACAGGTCAATTGTAATAATAATAATAATAATAATAATAATAATAATAATAGTTGTTGGACATTACGCCTTTGAGTCAGCAGGTAAAACACAAATAATTAATTGATCTGTTTTAAATGATTATTTTAGCAGTAAAGGCGAACTTCATTACCACGAGTGTGTGTGTGTGTATATATATACAAGTATATATACAGAATTAAATTACCCAATGTCAATAATATATCAAATTGCATTAAACAAAACTGCAGAGTTGTAAGACAAATCGGGTAATGCCCATAGCTTAAGCGGGAATTCCTCCACAGAACGAAGTACAGAAACGGCGGAAAACGCCGAAACATAAGTTCATTAAATATGTGGTTACTAAGCCGGTGGTAAAAATTATTAAGTTATAAACTTAAAAATGGCGCCTGAAATGTTTTCTGCGTTTGGTCGGAATTTCCCCTGAGTGTGGGTAATTTATATCAGCCATTAAACATCATGGCTCAGTGTAACCAATGGATTTACCCCAAGCATAAGCGCAACTGCAAGCTGTTACAAAAAATCCAAATTGTTTGCCTAACATCAATAGTCATAAACATAATCTGCAGCTCGTTATAGCTGCTGCATGCAGCACAGGCCCAACCAGAACAGAAAGTGCACCTGTACCGAATTTCCTTGCCTCGTCCTTGTTCAGCATATAAAAAGCGTATGACCTTGTATAAAATTCGTGGCTCGGTGTCCTCACATTCAGCATCACCATAACTCCGACAACGTTTAATCACATTTACACCAAACAGACATAGCGAGAACTATGGGAGGCCACATCTTCTGTACTGATATGTTAAGTCTGGAACTGGTGATCTATTTACATTTTACACATGCAATCACCTCCTCTAAATATCCACGTTATTCAGAGACAAAAACAGCTATGTACCTTATTGTATTTTGCACTGATTTCTTAGTGCCAAATGGTTAAAAAAAACGAAACACATCAATACACTACTGCGGTTGCAGCCAGTGCGTCATATGGATATGCGTGTATCTGTGATTTCTTATTGCACGGGTAAAATTCAAGACCAGGCTCATGCTGCGGGCGTTAAAACTCTCTTCCATTTGGTGGTGCAAGGTCCATGGCAAACTTGCAAGCTTGGGTAATACTGTCAACATGAACACACGAACACTGTGCTTGGCCGAAGTGCAGATTTCCTAGAGATTTAATCCTGGGGGGTGCCCTGTACATTACCATGTTCATAATTTAACGTAGTGAGGAATTATAAACCACGCGAACTGACAGCGATGTACGTAGGTAGACAAGTGGGAAAGAATTAAAACTTTTCAGAATTCGAAAACAACATTACATCCTACTTAAGATCTGATATTCTCAGGGCCATGCTCTAAAGATGCTCGTTTGTGAGGCGTAGTGCCATGCAGAAACAGAAGCAAGAGAAAAGTTTCGCTTCACGGCGGTTTTAAGTGTTACAATTACGTAGTGTCGAAGACAGTTGGATGAAACGTCGGTACGTAAGTACTGGAGTACACTGCATCACATCTCAGAAGACTGTGATATTTAACATTAAAGTCACACAAATTCTCAGAGGGAAACACCTAAAATTCTTGAAAATTTTTGACAAGAGATGCAGGTTCGGATCTGGTGTTTATTCAAAATGCTAGACTTCTTACACTGACAAATTCTCCGAGCTTCGATCCGAGAAAATAATTTGTTTTTAAATATTTGTTTTATGCCAACACTTATAAATCAGTTTGGCCGTCTCTTTAACGGAGTGCTGAACGGAATGATTTTATGCTTATGTCTAATTAATGGCTGAACTAACATGTTCCTCATTTTTAGCATGTTGGCAAAAAAGCCGCAAGAGTTCACCGCTGATTTCGTCGTATCTCTCTACCTGCAAGAAGACCACTGAAAACCGCTAAACGGATTTGATGAAAATTGCTGTTCAGGGACTTTTATTACAATTTGGTCAAAATCGGACAATAATGTAGGGCACTCTACAAGAAGAGTCACAGGTGCTTCTCCCTTCGTCTAGAGTTCATCTCGCTGATAATTATTGGAGCGAAAAATAAAACCCCTTAATGTACTGTGTAGGAAACGCACAGAGTATTACGGAGAACTAACACCGTTATTTCAGGGGTTAAGAAAATGCGAGAAACAGGGATGTATCCTGTTGTACAATTCACGTACATGCACGCTACAACCTAAGGAGAGGCATATTACAGTACAAAGACCATTCTGTTTCTACCGGGTCTTGCATTATTTAGTCCATAGCATATTCCTATAATGTAACATACCATGCATTAAACATGACGTTATCTGAAATGTGTCGTTTGACTGCACTTCACACTGATTCACAGACTTGCTTCATACATGTTTCAAATAATTTGTACTCATTGATTCAGGTGGAGATGTACTCGCATGAGTACGCAAAGCATACTTTAAGAGAGAAATACTTTGAAGAATTAAATATTTCCAAACCATTGTGTTATAAATAACTTAGAAACCGACAGTGAAATAAAACCAACATATCGGCCTTCATTACATAAATATGATGCCTATAAGAACTACCCTACACTACATTTAAGTTACAGCATTATGAACTGACAGTGACACTACGCGTTTGAGGCAAATTCCTTGGTCTTCATGTGCCCTTTACATCAGGTTAATAAAAGAGGAGCGTAATAAGGGTGACATGGCGCTCCATAAGACTCTCTGGTCTGTTTCGCCTCTCCATAATTTCTCATGGGTGGCACAAAGTGTCAACGATCGTGATATTCCCTACACGGTCTACGAAAAGAACTGCTAAGTAAAATCTTGTTATCTTGAAGGGATAAGGCATTATCAGTTGCAAGTGGAAGTCTTGTCCATAAATTGCCAGCGGCCTCCAGTCATTCTTTTACGGAAGAGAAAGGGACCAGCAAGCACATTGTTAAGCAGCAAGGGCTAATGCAAACCCATTACTGTAGCGTACCATATCTATTGTCTAACCCAGCCTGCAGAATGACCAAGCTACGGAACGGACGACAAAGAAATCGTGGTTCGAGCCTTATATTCAGGGGGCACTGAGGGGACAAAGGTACTTGGACGTCCAGGTGGTCACTCACTTATATCCACCGTCGAATTTAAGAACACGTGGAGCAATGTCTTCACTCTAACATACGCTTTCATGGTGTGGTACTTAATTAAGCACAGGGGAAACTTCACCTCGTACAGTAATTGAGTTAATGTTCGTCGTCTGCTCTTTGCGTAAATACTGCTAAGTCACTAGGGTTAATGAGAGGGAGAGAAGTCTGTGCGTTCAATGGCGTGCTTGTTTATGTCATGCGAATATTTTGAGGGATTTCATTATGAATATCGTTTCGTTTCGTAGTTCTTATGTCTTCTACCTACTTACAGTAGGTGTCGATGTTGTTTATTTTTCATTGATAACACTCAAACGCACACCACAGTCGGTAGGACTCCTCTGGATGAGGGATCGGCCCGTCGCAGAGACCTCTACCTGCCAACACAAACACTCACAGGAGACAAACATCCATGCCCCCGGTGGGATTCGAACCCACGATCCCAGCAAGCGCTCGACCGCAGACCTACGCCTTAGATCGCGCGGCCACTGGGATCGGCTTCATTATGAATATGCCAAGCATAAATAAAATGAAAGTTTTGAGTTTTGATATTTTTGCAGCTGTCTAGGTGGGGGTGAATAATTTATTTGAGACAATCTAGGGTAAAAGTTGTTAGACTGATTATTTTATACGGGGATCGGTATTACAATTTTTTGGATGAAAATTTTGGTACAGACAGCATACAAGAAAAATTATTAGGCGATAAATTGTCACAGGCCTGCTACAATAACATTTCTTAGGTGAATAATTTGGTAGAGAGTCTACACTACTTCTTAGTTGAACTATGCCGTACTGGCTGCCTACACACAAGCGTTCTGAGTAAATTTTTTAATCACGTCGCCCTAATGTAACTCATGTTGCACGAACAGCTGAAATCACAATTTATTGGTTTTCATGAAAACAAATCATCATACAAAATCCTCAAGAATTATCAAAATATTAACGTTATTAAGAAAAATAATTTTTATTTTAAACACTTTTCGATACCGTACGTAGCCAACTCAACGAAATACAAGATGAACCGATATAGTCTGTATGCGATGGTTATTACTTTAACATTATGTTAGTCACATAAAATAATAAAAAACAAATGCCAGATCGGTATCGAAAACTGAAAGAAACATACTTATGCTTCGCCACTGTTCCCTGTAACGAAATCAGTCTTTATTCACTGAAGGCCTTCTACAACATTACACAGACGCTTTAAATAAGTTACTGTGCAAAGTGGTTACCTTTATATTTTCTGAATTCCTGTCTACCTTGCAGAATGTGCTTATGTTAGCCCTTCGAAAATACATGTTCTCTGTAATATACCTGAAGCATTCAATGGAACAAGCAAGGATTGTACCAAACAGGCCTATTCAGCCTGAAAACTTAAATTATTTAAACTGAAAACAATTAAACACCATACTTTGTAATTTCCAGGGCTTTCACCAGGCTGTGATCTCCAACTGTTCTCCGTGTATAAACCTGTTCAACGCTCTTCCAATCTACATGACCTTTGCAGGCGAATCAGTGTCATTACGTATTTTTAGCGTCGGTCGCAGCACTGAGTGAGGATAAGAAGCCTGAATTACTGGTTCAAACGCAGCAGAATGTCTTTCGAAAGCTTCGAAAGGCCCCGGTTTGAATACCCCCCCCCCCCCCGGTACGTGCTAACATGACACAGTGTGTTGTGGTTCTTCCCCGATCCTTGTGTAAACTTCTAAACAGCGCTTTAATAAAAAGCCAAGGCGACTTATTTTTACCAGTGCAGTGTTCATCATTCTAACGCTCGAAGGCAGATAACCTGTGCAGTCGAACAGTCATCTTCAAATAAATCAAGAATCAATGGATATAATACAACTAATGAAAAATATACGCCATAATAGGCCACCATATGTAGTCACTTTTGCAATCACTTGAATATCTTACTGCATTTTCCCTGCGTCCTTTTATAAAAGGGGTGGGACATGGAAAAATGGACCTGCAGTTAACAGTGATACGAATCGTAGATTTCATTAAAAAAATTGGTTGGTTTTTTCCTACTAAATATCACTTCAAGGAAGTTGAGAAATCTAGAACGTTAAGAAAAAATTGGTTTAGAAAATATGTCTTTACTCCCTACATTTAATGTTTAATGTGTGTTTCTATTGTTCTAGATACATACGCATAGATTTATAAAATTTGGGGGCAAAACCCCCAAATATTTATACTACAATTTGGAGTTTTAATTTTTGTGGCTTCTTGGGGAAGAACCCCCATTAACATACACATCTCTTTCTCGATTTCATAAGGTCGGGTTTCCTGAACCTTTCGAGGAACACGTTAGCTACTATTGTAGGCGACTGTCTGTGTGTGTGTGTGTGTGTGTGTGTGTGTGTGTGTGTGTGTGTGTGTGTGATTGTGTGTGTGTGTGTGTGTGCGCGTGTGTGTGTGTGTGTGTGTGTGTGTATTCGTACACTTTCGTATATAATATTTCGCACACAGAAATATTAAATTACGTGCCACGTTTTCATATATTCTTCTACATACACCGACTTCTTGTTTTTATTTAATGCAAACAGTCTACTAGTGAACTTAAGGTAACTAAGTTGCCTTCGTATGTTTAATGGCGCAATCGTTGAGTGAGAAACAGAATGTCGTAATTGCATTTGCTAATGTAGGCGAAAAAGTAATGATCTAAATTAAAAGTGAAGCTGTCAGCTGTAACACTGAATACTCCGGTCGGAAGAATTCGCGTGTCATCACAAGGCTACAGAGGGCAACAGAATTCATTGACTAAATTGTTCTAATGCCTTTCCATACATAATGTAACGTTTGCAAATGCGTTTTCTGTTCTGTATTGGAGTTAATTTAGAAGCTTACAAAGCACTAAACTTCATCATAGGTTGGCTGTGGCATGAGATGGGTGATTTAAACTGACAACTTGTCTACATTTGAATTTAGTATAAACAAACAATGATTAGGACAGAACGGCAGGTCTATGAACGCTTATATTATATGCCAACGAGGCATTATTAATCGCCATTAACTAAAAATCATAAAAAGACTGTCTATGTGTATTAAAACGTAACAGACATTTTCCACATGCCCTCTTCTCTACTTTTCATTCCTCTATGGCCGGGATATACAACCACTAAAATAATTTATATACTTGCCACTTATTTCCTAGTTTCCTTCCTAAAAAGAACGAGGTATGATTTTGCGCGCATTATGTTTTCACTGTGTGTGTCTCGTGTCAGATTTTAGACTATTTAACAGATTTTCGCAAACCGCAGGATTAACATTATGTCACCGGAGCACACCCCAAAGCCAGACTTTTAATGAAGGCATGTAAAATTTGATACGCAAATAAACAACTGGCATAACTACACACAATGTCTGGAACATTATTTGTTATTCAACATATCGTCTGCATCCACGATCATAAGAAATACAAGGAGTTGACTATAAAGCCATAATGCTCTTTATGAGTTCCCAAAAGCCTGTACTCGCCTTAAAGACCCCCTTTCCAGTTTTCCCACTACCTTCGTTTTACTGCTCTTCGTGAAGGTGTACTGTAATATCAAAACATCTCTCCCGTCTTTATCCATTTCATTTATATTGTATTTCAGTCTCTTTTCGTATCTCTAAGTACACCTACAGATAATGCACAGCTTAGTTTCTAACACATCCCAGTACCTTTTCGTAAAATCTTAGGCCATGTATGGCCTATTTGGTCAAGAGGCCATCACTTCTACCGCATACGTTCTGCTATATCATTTAACACTTCTAAAATAATATTTCATGTAATTTGAAATGCGTACTCCTGGATATTACGTTACCAAAATGTATGTACTTTCTTCAACTTACCCTTCTAAATGTTTGCCTCTCGATTTCCAAATCCCTTTCATCACTGTACTCTAATTCCTAATTATATAAATTTATGTACCTTAGTGAACTTTACGTACTGTAGAACACGAGATAACTTCGTTTGAACTACATCTTAAAATCAGTTGCACTGTCCAGCAGTAAGGTACCTTGCTCTCTCACTGGAGCATGCTGATGTCAGTTTTGGAATCAACGACCGAGCAGGCGTGAACAAGACAATATAAAAATCATCTCATTCACTCTCCCATCCCTAGAGAAGATTTACCGCAAGGGACTGACCTGATGCTAGACATCGGAATAGCCGTGAGACTCGAGTAAGAAGCATTTGCAGATCACAGACCTGTGAATGAGAGAACGAAGGCAGAGCACACAGTGCTTTTGAACTCTGGCGTAAAAGTTACTGCCCTTTGCAACAAAGGTGGCGCAGTTTCACAAAAAAGAAGAAATAGAGATCAATTTAGCGGCTTCCAAAATCAAACGGTCATTGCTTTGTAGTCGCTAACCTTGCTAGTTCATTTGTACGTCTCGAGGTCACAGGTACGGATGACGGAGATGGTTTGACCACAGCACTCATGGCCAATGTTCGGCAAATTGCCCAGTTCTCCATATCTTACAAGAAAGAAAAGATCTGGTTGCATAACTGTAGAATGTGGAGTATGGGCGAGAAACAATACACGTATGAATAAAGCATTACTGAAAGTTATAACCAAACCGAAGAGGTGAAGCTCCATATGTTCCGGACCTCGACGCTACATGCAGATTAGAGGTAAGCACTCTTCAGCCCTTTGCTTCCAATTGTGATTGCAGCAGACGATACTTGAAACCAAGCAATATGTGAACGCAAAGACAAATTTTAGGAAGTTCCTATCGGAGTATTTTAAATGCCATTACTAAGGTACAACGTTTCCTCCGTTACAACTTCAAACAGGAACAAGTGTATTAAAGTGAAACTTCTTCTTGCTTTTGACACCATATAAGGTACTTCGCATTATGTTGCTTTTGTGCACTTTTTCTTGTTTATAAAGGTGAAGGAATACACTAACACTATTCGGAAAATTATCACTAAATTATATGTGTTTCTAAAGGGAAGATGGCATAATTTCCGTAACGATAAACTGCGTCAAATCTAACACAATCTATGTATAACTTACTGTCTCTCAATTCAAAGTTTGCTCTTTAAAAAGCACTTTCTCCACCACATTTCGGAAGATATAAAGGAAAGCATATTTAAACAAGTGCTACTGGCCACCACTACCACTACAGCTTTCATTAACCCATCCTTACTTTCTGAGCTGTCGGTCGGACAAATAGATGTTTTGTATATCCTTATAACTGTTACAAACTAAAGTGATGAAAAACGTAATTAAAAACTACATAAAACCACTTTATGAAGTCCTTCTTGTTTATTAGTATTTGTGGGAGGTAACGCGTACAAATTCTTGTAATCCGGTAAACCGAAATTAAATCGCGCTCAATATAAATATTAAAAACCGAATGTAATAAAAGTACACGTAGAATCAATAAAACTGTACTCACGCGTACTTCAGTTTCTCCTGGTGGGTGCGTAACACACACACACACGCACACACATACACACACACAGAAGAACATAGATGAAGGGTGTCCGAGAGCAGTGCTAGAGTGCTTAGGAGAATGTTTGCATCTAAGAGGGAGGATGTAATGAGAGATTGGACAAAGTTGCACAGTGACGGCATTCATAACTTGTATCTTTCATCACATGTTATTAAGACTATCAAATTAAGCACCGTAAGGAGTCACGGCTATACAGCTCGTATAGGAGAGATAAAGTCCTACAGAAATCTGGTCCAAAAGAACTGAAAGTAAGAAAGCACTTGGAAGAATTAGGCGTAGACGAGAGGACACTATTAAACTGTACCTTAAAGGAACATGTTGACAGAATATCGAATGGTTTAATTTGGCAGCGAACAGAGAATAGTGAAAGCCCTTGTGAACAAGGCATTGAAACCTGGAGTTGCAGAAAGAGAAGAGGATTTATTAAGGAGTCCCAGTGACAACTAGCGTCTGAAGAACTCTTCTCCTCGCGGGGTTTTATCTATTTAATTAATTATTTATTTATTTCGCTTCATAATTGTCACTTAGATAGCAGGTTTGAGTGAAATTTTTCTTTATTTCTGTGTATAAGGAAGGCCCAAATATCAAAATTCGATTTTCTGTCTTCAGTCCGACGAGCTGCTTTCGTTAGTCAGGCCGAAGGACGGTAGGATCTTGTGTCATTCCAGGTCGCTGCTATTCAAGCTACTCTATGTTATATTATAATCCGAAGGTTCAAGACCATGCCCACAGCAGCATGCCAAGTATCCTTGTTACGAGAACGAGTTTAGCCAGCATTCGCACACACCGCTGGTGTCATATTCAGTTCAATATTGTCCTCACACCCTCACTTAGGCCCCCCATATGTTTTCTTATCGTAAGTTCCTTCCGTCTAAAATTTTGCATGTATTTCTCACCTCTCCCATACGTGCTACAAACCCCGCCCTTCTTTCAGTTCGTGATTTGACCTCCATAATAATATTAGTAAACTCCTCTCTGTGCCACGCCATTGACAAATACGTTCTTCGGAATTTCATTCAATTTACAATTCAGGTATTTACTAAGATAATTATTTAAAGCTTCTACATACTTAATGTAGATGTTCAACTGAATTACTCAACCTGTCTCCAATAAGCAAGGCACTGTGTGTGATAAAATTAGATCCTTATGAATGAGGATAGACTGATGTTGAAATGAGTACACAGCATTATGGCTGGCACCGGTCACCAAATATTTCGTCTAATTATGCATTTGGAGCCACCCGATGCAAGAAAATTTTACTTACTGAAAGGAATGGTGTAGCGGTAATGTTCTACACATTTATTCTGGAGATATAGTGTTCGACTCACGACCGAATCATCTGCTACCCTAATTGACGCTTTCATAGTTTTTCGCAGTCACTCCAGGAAATGTCTGGGACTATATGTCGACTACTTCACAAGCGCGTCGTTCCAAAACCTTTCTAATTTCCATTAATAAACCATCCTTACATTTAATGCTACATATCCTATGTTAACAACGCAATTTTAAAATAAAATACAAAACCACAGTTCACTGCGTCGCAGTGATTTGTGCCACACCTGCACATGTACAGCGATGCTTCCACTCTGAATGCCGCAAAGCATGACTAAATACATCCGTGTTTAGTCACGCCTAATAAACTTAACAGAAATTATCGGAAGAGACAATGAACTCAAAATACACAGAATTCTTCAGGGAAAAGATAAATATGAATTAGTGGAGTACGGTTTTAACCTTGATAATATCTTAAAATTTTACCATTACGTTATATAGTGGTCTAAGGCGTAGGACCGCGGAGAGTTCACACCTCCAAAAACAACGCAGTACGCAGTCAACAGCACATTCTCACTCAACTGTAAAGTGCAACCCTAGTGTAACGGTAACGGAAAGTTCTCCCTGAAGATGACCCAGCAGGGTCGAAACATGTAGGCGTGTGTTACGATTGATGATAAAACTCTCTTTGTGCATTTGTTGGTGAGGTAAAAAATCTGACACTGAGTCCGAGGAACTGAAATTCAGCGATCCCGCCGCTGAACCAGCATAACAACGAGCAGTTCTGTAGCAGAGCTGGCAGGTGCAACACAGGCAGTACCAAAATCCGCCAATGGACACTGTTCTGCACGCCACCTTGATATTTTCCTCCCGTTTTTCTGGAGGCTCATAAAGAGGTTACCCTACCGAAATACTGTACTTAATGCTCCCGTTCCCCAGCCCAGATGCACACTTTGTCCCAGTGTTTTACTAAGCTGACAATATTAAATAGCCTATCTAAGGCAGACAATCTCTAAGGATCCGGCAATTTTCCACGAAATAATAGATGAGCTATTCATCGTCGGCGTTGTTGGAACAAGTTATGACACGTACAGGATACGTCCAACGATCTAGTCTCAGTAGAGCGAATTTAACCAGTAGAACAACTCATGAAATTACGTAACCCACACATCACAGAAAGGGAAAGTAAACCCGCTTTCCTCTGTTGAACGACAGATGGCAGTAGTGGGTGGGTTAACTTCCTCATGGGCGAATGAATTTGTTCCTCTATCTGTTGACTGACGGTATTTCTCTGATGCTCGATAAGAACTTATCTTAAACATCTTTAAGAAGGGCGTAAGGTCACACCAGTGCCGTGTTGTTCCTGACTTAAAGCAGAGACACCGTGTTGAAACTTTCACTGCAGAAGGACTAGAATGGAGTCCCAAATAACAACCCGGAATAAAAAAAATATATATATCTATATTTTGCAAGACAAAATTGCAAATATTTCATTGAATTCATTTAAATCAAACATTGCACATTTAATGATACTTTTTAACTGTAGAAATTACGTAGTGACGGAATCGGACGGTGAGTATAAATGGTGCAGCATCAAGAAAGCTATCGTGAATTTGGTATTATGATACACCAATTCTGTGCACTATTGGAAACGTATTTGTTAAACATACAACACGTTTCGGCTGGCTTCATAATCACGGATCAAATGAGTACAAACGGAAAAATTTTAGAGCATAAAATACGAATTAACGTAAAAGTAGAAAGAAATATAAAGGAAGATTAAAATTACAAAATGTAAAACACTGTGCATATACCAACTGTGGATCTGGTATAATCAGTTAGCTAACGACTGTTGGTATATGTTGTGAATACACAGCAGTCTAACTCTTATAGTTCTGATCTTCTTTTATCTTTCTTTTTAGTTTCATATGAGTTCATGTTACATTGCTTTAAACTGTTTCCATTAGCGCTCATTTGTGCCTTGAAGATGGCGGCCCGCCGAAACATGCTGGATCCTTAATTAATACGTTCCTAACAGTGCACTCTTTTGGAATCTCATATTACTATACTTTTCCACACAGTCACAATGCGCTGCAAAGCTGTCGTGCTTTGTTTCAGGTTACTGTCGATATAGTGACTAAGATAAGGGCTAGACGAACTGGAAATCATAGTTCGATTCCTGGCAGAGGCCAGAGACGTTCCTCCTCTTCACAGCATTCAGTCTCTGGGTTCCAACCAGCCTTCTTTCAACTGGTACAGGAGCTCCTTCCCCGAGGCAAAGTGACCTGGGTATGAAGCTGACCACACATTTCTATACAGTGCAGAGATTTTTAAAATGCGTGGAGTTATACAGAACCGGGCACGAAAAAGTAGCCCCGCCCTAGGAACAAGGAACCCCGCGCCGGTTTTAGCAGCAGCAAGCGTAGTGACATGAGTTAAATATTACCAACAGATCAGCAATTTATTTAAGGCACTCTAAAATTTCATGTCACTGTTTACTCGCCTCCGTATATTGACCCGGTTTTGAATTCAATGATGAATATGTATTCTACACTAAAAGACCGGGCTGACTTGCGTAACCCATTTCGCTTTTGTATCCCAACCAGTGTGGATTAGATAAAAGGTACATGCATTCGGATACTTCAAAGAAATAAAAGAAGTCATTAAATGTCTACAGACTCTAGATGTATATATTGCACGATTAAGTATCTCTGTCTTTCACGATTTCCAAATCTTGGACGTAAGATCAAACCTTCGTTATGCAAAACATAAGAATAAGTTAGGGAATAAATTGTTAGAGGTAAGGTCATGCGAACTGCTCGCGTCGTGGAGATCACTAGAACACGGTCAGCCACGCGTCTAGCCTTAATATTAAACTGGTCGCCACGAAACACACACAATTACAGCACCCAAAGCTAACAACGCCAAGATCCAACCCAAAACCGTCTAAAGATTTATTGACGACTAAAAGCACATGGAAGAAAGAGTGGCATTTCTATGGAAACTACACGTATGTGACAGAAGCGCGTTACTCTGAACATCATTCCAAACTTAAGGACAGATTATGTTAAATCTAATATAAATAGTGTTTATAGTGAATTTCGACAGAGTTCAAGCTCGTCTGTATAACGTATTGTTTATCTGTTCCAGGACATGATTTCTAACTTGCAAGTTCATGACTTTAGCCTGGTTAATAGAAGGCCAAGCTTTCCTGAAAGGCTTCAATCATTTATTCAATCTCTTCAATTCTTCGCAGCGTATCCTAGAATTCCAGACAACACAATTCACGATTTTTAAGAGTTCCTCTCAAGGTCCGCCTCCTCACATAAAATGTTGATTTTTTATTAATCTTTCCTTTCATGCACTTTCGACTGGTAATGTTTAGGAATGCTTAGGAATGCTGGTAATTCTTAGGAAACTGCCAAAAGAATTTCAGTAAATAATCGAAAGAAATGTAAGTGTATATAAATACAAACTAAGATTGAAACGGATACTATATTACAGGGTGTAAGAATGTTGGATTAAGTGGCAAATTCTTGTAAATAAAAAGCAACAAGTCCTTAGATTCATAAAAGGAAGGGTAATTTCTTGTTCAGCAATGTGAATACCAACGTTCACTGTAGTCTCTGCCCCGTAGTGCTAGTTGCAGGGCTCTTTCAATTTATGGCATAATTTAATGGCTATAAATTGCGAGGTGACTAATTCAAAAATATCGATCAACACTACGACAAACGTGGTATGAAGTGCAATTATAAATTTGCTTACTCAAATTGTACCGGGAGAACGTTCTACGGTGCTAAAGCGCCGCGGCGCGAAGTTAAGCACTCATTTCCGTCTAGCGTCGTGGTGAAGAATGCGTGAAACGGTATCTCAGCTCTCGCCTGTTCCTGCACCTTTAATGCTTGGTACTTAATGCAGCACACACACAAGTATGCAATATAATCGATCGAGTTGATAAATAAGTTCTGAAAATCTTCAGCGTTGCAACCTGGCCACCACTGGAATTTGTCAGGTACTTTGTGAGGCCTCATGGGGAGTCCTATGCAGATGTGTATATTATTAAAACGGATCATTGAAACTCAACATATAAACCTGTGGAACAAATTATATCAGTTTCGGATAATCGTAGTACCCGTCTGCAGAATTTGCGCATAAGGTGATAAATAGTAGGGTACCAGAATGTGGGCAATTCCATGATCTGATGGAATTTCCAAGAAAATTTGTTAATTAAATTAATTAAGTTAATATATGGACAATTTTGACTTACATAAAAATCTACAGCCTTACTTCCAGCAGCACACCACTTCGGAAAAACTGAATAAACAGAAGTGGCCACCCTGTACGCTGTAATAACCTTAACTGTCTTTGATTACTGTAGGCATGGAAGTAGATAAACTTCCTGACAGAGTAAATAAACGGTCCAACAGGTGAATGGCGAGCATCTGAGAACTGCACTGACAAACAGGCTATAAGCCTATGAATGAGGACACAGACCCTCTGGTCTAAAAAGGCACACAGAACAAGGCAATAAAGAAACACGTCTTCCATCGAAGTGTCTGCCTCGCATAAGGAACTCTGAGAAGCAAGACATCTTTCCTGCCTTACGAGTTTTGTGATTTCTTAGGAACACCACTGTTAAAACAGGCTATAAATATATTTCTTATCATAAGCTGTAAGTCCAATTAGACCGCATCAAACACTGAACTGCATTAAACTGCTGCAGCAGTAGGTAGAACGCTATAATAATTCTAGGTCCAAAGTCATTACTCTTGTGGTGTTTAAAACACGCAATATTCCAGACTGCAATCCCTTATATAGCAAAGACGTTAGTGTATCGGAAAACGACCAGCTTGTTTGTTTTATGTGCAGAATTTTGTGTGTAGCCCCAACGAATTTTCTTAGGGAGTGAAACTAGCTTCTTTCCCAGCTGTTGTCCAATTTCCATATGATTTCGAAAATTCCGACTTCGTCAAAACTTCAAGGAACGCAAAAACTGACATTCAATACGCAGATTTACTTCAAATGTATCTAAGCCTATACAACTGCTCTTACATCCGTTCATCTCTCTGTTTATCCATTCATCTTTTTATTGGAGTAAAACAGTTATGGAAGAAAAATAAAACACATGACCTTAAACTTCTTACTGTAAAATAATCTTGAAAAAAAGGAAGCACTGGATAATTTAAAGTCGATGAACTTTATAAAGGGGGTGTGTCTCCTTCACACGCTTTATTGGAAATATAAAAGGCAAGAGGACGGAGATGTGGAGGGGAGAACAAGTCGAAGAAGAACACGAATAGTGGTATATCTAGTTGATTGGTGTCCAGACTGGTTGTGTGTTATAATTATGGTGTGGGAGAAGAGAAAGTCAGCACCTGAAGGCTACAGAGTTCAACATCCTTGCCTGGCATTACCGATCCGGTATATCACAAACACACGTTAATTTGCGAGACACGTCATCACACGTCACTTATACGTAAAAAATGAAATAAAATAACAATGGTTTTGTCACTTTAGGTTCACTATATTTCCTTTTATTAGAGACATTTTACTACAGAACAGGTGTAAATTTAATACATTAAAAAAGCACCTACTTCCTTCTAATTGAGTTCATTCCTGAGTGGCCCACTAACCTGCCTTCTTCTCAGTCAACTTTTGTTATTCTTTCTTTTCCTTAGGAGGGTAGGGGTTACATAAAACGTGGGTATGCAGTGTACACACTACCCACACCAACCTGACCAGTTTCGGCGCCACTTATGTGCCAACAATCCCCCTTCCCCCCTCCCCCCCCCCCTTCTTCCGCGTTGGGGAAACTTACGGATACTGCGGACCTTGTCAGATCATTCTTCTCTTACACGTTACGATGCTGTAGTAAATACAACAATTTTCATAAGAAAGTATTACAACCTTAGTAACATTACAAACAGTGAAGCAAAATGTATGTATTTCTACTGCATACATTTTGCAGATGATCGGCATTATGCTTTTTTAAGAAGTAACAGTCTTCCGAAATTAAAAATACCTATTCATGCATATTACAAAATTTTAATTAAATTTTATTGAAATTCGATACAACATCTATGCATAATTTTAAAGGGACTAATTCGGTTTCTAGCCGTACTGATTGATTACAGAAGTGATTACACGACAGCACAAATTAACTCTTCGTTTAGCCCTGGAACATAAAACGTGACTCCGATTCTTTCATGAAATATCACGCTTTCATTTATTTATGCAAACTAATTGGCCTCTTAGACTTTTAATCATATCGAACGACTACAAACACAACTTTACCTACGGCCATAAATGAGTTTTCCTTGTCATAAAATTAAATGATCTTTACACGTGACATTCCCTTGTAGTCGGTGTAGCGACTAGGCTATGAGTGGAACGGTCTTGGGTTTGAATACCGGTAAAGGTAAGAGTTTTTTCCTCTTCTCCAAACCTTCCAGACCGTCTCTGGACCCACGCACTTCCTAGTCAGTGGGTACAGGGCTTCTTCACCGGGAGTAAAGCGGCGGGGGTGTGATATTGACCACTAACCTCCGATATAACCCCGAGGGTAAGCATGAGCGGAGCTACACCCTACTTCTTCTGTATGCCTTCACAGCGCGGATATCGATAACTTTACTTTTTAGCCCCTTCACCTCGTGATTATGTTTTCGACGGATACACTAAGATGATAATCATTCTATTACACTTACGTTCTCGTAAAATTCATAAAACTAACTCTAATGAGTAAGCAATTACATACGTAAAGTTGTCCAGGCATATACTAACCCTGTTTATGAATAACTTCCATTCCGTATTTACTGAGCTACACGTTTAATGCAAAAATGATCCTCAGAAGCCTAGTCACGGAAGTCCCCATTTTGCAACATCGCACATCGCAATAATTTCACGGAATAGAAAGCATTGAGAAGCAAGGCTAATAGCCGCAAAAACATAACGGAAGGATTTAGGCAATGTTATCTCTCGGACTATCCATAGTCTATGTAGATGTGTATTTATTAGTTCACTGGGTCAGTAGTCACCTTCGAGCGGTCATCTTCGTGACGACCGTGCCGCCATCCCTTCTCCCTTCCTTCACAAATTCCCTCCTTCAGAACGTATCGAAGTTTCGTCTTCATGATCTCTTTTTGGCTAAATAACAACAGTTATTCAATTACAAAGAAACTCTGGTTATTGGGGGCGAACAGTAGGACTGTAGCGATTTCATACCGTAATATAAACTCGAAGCACATTTTAAGACCAAATTATCATTCCTATGGCTCACATAGAAAACATTTTTGCTCACAGAAGTTGGTGGTAAAAAGGTAAAAGT
Source organism: Coptotermes formosanus (assembly GCA_013340265.1). NCBI lineage: Eukaryota > Metazoa > Arthropoda > Insecta > Blattodea > Rhinotermitidae > Coptotermes > Coptotermes formosanus. The sequence goes on from BLKM01000436.1 coordinate 1,677,962, forward strand.
GAAGTTGTTCCTGTACATATCATGAAGGGGTATGGTGGTGTGGCAGTATAGCTCCACCTATTCTTGGCTTCGGAACTAGTCTCAGTTGTCAGCTTCACGCCCAGGCTACTTTACCCCAGGAAAAATCACCTCTTACCTGATAACAAAACGGTTTTGGGCCTCACATCCGGCCTTGACCTGAAGGTGGTGAGTGACACCTCTTGCCTCGACCAGGAATGTACAACGATTCCTCGGTCATCTAGCCTGTAGCCTCGTGATCATGCAGCCTATGCCACCCAGGCTACCAGTTGAAGGTGATATCCTAATTTATTTAAGCCATGGCAGAATGGCGCACCCATGCGTTAAAATACGCCGTCATTAGGAGGTCAGGCTTCTCGTTAAAGGTTCTGCTGAATAAGCTGTAATTATATGTCATTTAGGTAGGAAATATAAGATAGAAAAAAAAAGACAGATGTCGGTAGAAAATATATTCTGCCCAATATTTTCAGGGAGCGAAAAATCTCATTGGTCAATAGTTTATGCAGTCAGCAAGCTCATGGACACCGACACACCATAATTTCAATACAATCCGCTTCCATAATTTAAAGTTTGGGAATCGTCAATGCCTCGTAATTACATGCAGTGGACGCCAATATATGATAATTGTAGGTGCTGCATACAAAAATAAAGTGGTTAATTTTCTACTTTTGGATACAAAAGCGTCCAAAATTACAGAAGAGCAACAAAATACGGTATATACAATATAATTAAAGGTACTAGACAGAACTACATATTGCACGTTATTTAAGCATTGTGTTCAGGGCAGACAACAGAAAATCCGGTCTGATTACGGAAGCAGATCCAGCTTCAGAAATGCTGCCATTTTAACTACAAAGCAGGGCGATGGGGACGTACAATATTTGTGTCACAGCAGTAAATCAAATGTTTTTAGTTATGATTAATTCAGACTCCTCCGAATATCGACAATTATTCTACAATTTTAAACACCCTCATTTTCAAATATTAGTGTGTTAAAAACCATCAGTTACTTCAACGAGTAGCTAAACTGTTCAAGAAATATTTTCGTCTTTTGGAAGGCAAAGCTTCATTGCCGAATTCGCAAATCCCATCACTCGGCCTTAATTTAGGTCAGCTACACCAAATCCACGTATTCACGTTCTATTTAACCTCTCTTTTAGCATTATTTTCCTGTTAGCATATGTATTATAAATGATCTCTTCCCTTCAAGTTTTCTGGTTAAACATTTGTAAGAACTTATCATTTCTCCCGTGAACATTGCATGCACCACCCACCACATCCTCACTGATTTGATCACACCATTGATTTAATCTAATGCAATATAATCTGTTACTATTACTATATTCTGTCAGTATTCAGATTCTTAGTAGCTATTTGTGCGGCGAGCAATACGAAAAACATAAGAAATGGTGTTGATGCTGGAATTTCGAAGAAAGGCCATTGCTCTTTGTGACACGATGGAGTTAATGAACCGAACTCGGTAGCTAGAAATCACACAAGCAATAGAAAGGGCGGCCAAGGCAAGCAGGTAAAGTAATGATGCGTAGCTCTACTTTTCAGCTACATGGATGGGTGCAGCTGCCCCGCACTCGACAGTCGGTCGCAAGCACTGTTCTGAACAGGCAGAATATGAATTGTTATGCTTCATTACGAAGTAACGACAGAACGCTTTAGGTGGGGACCAAATCCATCCGTCTGCCAGTCCGTCTCTCTCTAACCTGGTATCAGCGACTATACAGTTTCTCTGATTTACGTTAAATTCAACAAGTTTTCTTACAAAAGCTGTCGAACAAGCGTCATTTTCGCGCAGGTTGGAGTACAGACTGTCGGCCTAATATCATCAACTACCGGTGTAGCATGGGACATACCTAATGCACGACAATGCTAGGAGGAAGTTACACCGGGCGCCGTAATAATAATAATAATAATAATAATAATAATAATAATAATAATAATAACCGAGAATATACTAAAATATAAAGACCTTATAACAGAAATACAGCGCATGTGGAATGTAAAAACAGAGGTAACGCCAGTAATAATAGGACCAACTGGAACCATTTCAAAATCCTTTAGAAAATATTCGGGCAGCATACCAGGAAAGCACGAAGTCACGGAACTACAGAAAACAGCTATATTGGGCACAGCACACATACTGCGGAAAGTGCTAATGCAGAAGCACAAAAGAGTTTAATATTGAAGACAGCGTTATATGCACCATTAACAGTACGCGCAGAATAGCTGCGAAACTGTGTACCCCAGAAACATGGTTTGTTTCAGGTATATAAGTGTGAATACCCTTTATGAAGGAGGTGATGATGATGATGACGACGACGACGACGATAATATAACAATAATAATAATAATAATAACAGACTGAATAAAACAACGACAGCTATAAAAGTTTTAAAAGTTTTAACGGATTTTATGAACTTCCGTAATTGTAACGAAACATAATGCAACGTAATAAACACGACGTTAACAAAACCACAACCAAACGATTAACACAGTAATATAAACAGACTACATATGCAAGATGTACACGCGAAATTAAATCCAGGATTGCCATTGTAAAGCAGCATTCAACAAGAAAAAGATTCTTTTCAGCAGCAAATTGGACCAAAATTAAGGAAGGAACTAGTAAAGTGCTACACTTGGATAATAGCTTTGTGTGGTGTTGAAACGTGGACTCTTCGGGAAGTAGATCCGAAACACCTGGGAAGTTTTGAATTGTGGTGCTGGAGAAGGATGGAGAACATCGCTTGGACCGATCATGTGAGTAATGAAGAGTAATACGTACAGTCAAGAACGAAAGGAATATCTTATACACAATGAAAAGAAGGAATGCTAACTGGATTGGGCACATCTTGCATATGAACTGCCTTCTAAAACACGTTACTGAAGACAAGATAGAAGGAAGGATATAAGTGACGGAAAGGTGAGGAAGAAGAGGTAGGCAGCTACTGTATGACCTTAAGAAAAGGACAGAATACTGGAAATTGATACTGGATACTGAAATTTATTCACACCTCAGCTACATTTCCCACCCTAACCTCCATTATTTCATAATTACTTTGCAGAATGTCTTATATGAATGTTTACAACTGATGTTACGAGAAACTTGTTGCAGCCCGCGTCCATTTGCCATTCACGCTCTTAATAGCAAACAGACAAAGCTGACGCTGCTGCTGTTGGCGATGATGACAACGGCGACGATATGGAGGAGAAGAAGGTTTTGTAAAAATAAAAAAAATGTGATGCAAAAAAGCAAAGCAGCCCAATAAATGAAAGAAAGTGGCGCACTCGGCTGTGGCCAGGCCTACCGCGCCATCTATCCAGTTTGTACTGTAGGCAATTTTTCTGAATGTAAAGCCGTCGGAGCGCGAAGCTGAACACTTGCTACAGTGTCGAGGTTAAAAATATATTGATCTGCGCCTGTACTCCGTCATATACCTTCGTGACTCTGTGCTTAATGAAGCGGACGCACAACTTTACATTCCTCGGATAAACTTTTAAACAATGTTATATCGCATTTTATAACCGAGCGTTAAGTGCCAGAGGTGGTCGCTGAGGTGTTCAAGAAGCAACAGTTTAGAGACCCCCCCTATAGGGTTCTACACCTATGGTCAAGGCTTGGCCGCGGGTAGGCATAAAGACCTCTGTTGAGACAGGAAAGTCGAGAGTCTGGCAACAGACCTTGACATTTTCTTTATAGTCGTACGTACTTTGAAAGTTACAGAAAGGAACCGGACACTAACAATCAAAATTTCAAACATGTTAACAGTTAGGGTTCTCTGGGGTGTAATGCCGTGTAGTGTGGGAGGTCTACCAAAATAAACGGCGTCACATCCCTAAATACCGTTTCTCCATATCCCTCGACTTTAAAACTGTAGTTTAAACCGTTTCTGGTAAATTGTAAGAAAGAAATATCTTTGTTTCCAAGTGAGGGAAAATGTTTTCTGAATAGTAAACCGTTATAGATTTGTCCCGTGTGGTTTGCGTTTATACGGCAAATAGGCTTATTTGTTTGAGTGGGAGATGAATAAAAGGATCCAAACCATTGAACTGTGACCCAAAGCAAAGTTTTGGCCATGTTCAACAGCCATTGAAATCGCCCTGTCTAGAAGCTCCTATAACATGAGATTTGACTTCGTCCCGGCACTAAAAATAGATGGAGACCTTGTAATGTGTCGCATCATGTGTGTCGAACACGGTTATCTACGTTGTGGATGAACCTACGGTTTCCAACTTCTGCATAAAATAGAGTAATTCTGAGGCAATAAAAGCAGAAGGAATACTTATTAGGCATGCCACGCGTCTTACTCAAGTTTACAAAATTCTTAAACTGTTAATCCACGGAAACCATGTACGTAACGTCATATATTAAACTTGTAAAGCCTAGCGGTAACTCTACGTACCACGCAGTTTAACCTTCAAAAATTCTACGTGGTGCCCACATTGCGTTTATGTGTTTTGTACGGATCTCAGAACAAACAGCAGCTTTAGCCTTATAAAACATTAAGAGACTGGTTTTTATAACCGAAGTGGAGAGTGTTTACTGCGCGGTACGTACTGAGTCCTTATATAAAACAGATACGTGTCGTCTTTAAAGTGTTAATATTGTTAAGGGCACTTCTATTTATACAAAACACGTCTGAATTTGATACAGCTTAGTAAACATCTGGTTTCTTGTCGCCCTTTAACATCACAGAGATTAAAATATACACAATACTACTCCCACCCTTGGCTTTACGTGTGCATGGAACTTGTTCCCCACCCTATGCAAGGCCATAAGAGGTTGACGGTGACTGCGAATAATATGACGAGAAATGAAGATGGATATAACCTCCAGGAAGTAACAGCAAGCTTGAGAAAACTGCAGCAAGTGACACTAGGCTACAGGAAACTGCCAGACGGGGTCCCCTAATACACAGTCTAAACAAAATATTCGTGTGATGAAATGTCGAAAGTCTGAGAAGCTGGGAATGTAGCATACATGAGACAGAATAAAGTTATATAGAAATTTAGTCTGAAATGTAGAGTAAACGAAACTTTTGGGACTTAGATGTTCATAAGAGGACGATATTAAATAAATCTCAGATAAACAGGGTGCAAACAGTGAATTTAGTTTTTATAGACTAGCCTACAGACACACTGAAAATTTTGTGGACACGATTATGTAAATTTTATTCCAGTAGAAGGTAAAAAAATTCTTGAATAGCTGCCTGGTGATTTTCTTAAAAGTTAGGATTCTGCCATGTTGAACGCTCTCACAACGGTGTTGCTGAAGATTCATATCTTCTCGGACGTCACGCTGTGTTGAGTGGTAAACATTTACCGACGTTTCGGAGGATAGTACTCTCACGTCTAGGGTCAAGCAGTGTAAGAAGATGATGGTCGGTCGGAACGTCGGAAAATATTTAGTGCCCACAGTGCGGACGTTGCGTAAGACTTGAGCGTTTAAGACAGCGAAACCAAAGGTCCCGTCTTTTAGATTGCCTCTGACGCACGTTAATTTTGCTGTTGAAACTAACTCTGAACTTCCCTTATCCTTGCAGGCACTATCCATATACCGTTCTAACCATGAAATACATGTTCACATCCAATATACGTTCACCTGCGAAAAAATGACTCGCCTCACCTGGAAGGAGAAGTTAATATTATTCAACACAAAAATTACTGAACCCTTAATTTGTTATTAAATATTCCATACCTACTCAACTAACTAACTCCATGGAGCACAGCCCTTCTTACGAAGCTTAGATTGTTTTCAGATTCTCATAAAATTCCCCGCATGTTATGAAACACGAAGTTTTATTGTCATATTCAAAAAAGCCAAACATTTATCATTTTTAAGTCACATTAATCCAGTCCCCTTCTCGTCATCCTACTTTCTTACAATACATTTTAATAGTATACTTAATCTAAACCTTGGTCTTCCAAGTTGCCTCTTTCTTTCAGGTTTTCACATCAAAACCCTGTTGTATAGTGACTATTGTCCCTGCGTGCTACAAGGCCCGTTCATCTCATCCTTGTTCATTTTATAATCCTAATTATATCTGGCAGAAGTAAGCCACAAATCATGAAGCTCCTCATTACACAATTTTTTACATCCTCCATTAACTGGCTCCCTCCTATGTCCAAATATAAAATTATGTGGAATTTTGTTGTTTCACGTATTCTTTTCAGTAAGGAAAAAATGAAGGACAGGTGAAAGTGACAAGGCACAGAACTTTACTAAATATTCAAGGTATTCTTAAATCTTCGTAGAAGGACAAATTTGCTGCCCTGATTCAGCGAAATTGGCGTGCGGAATATGACCTGCAGTAGTAATCAGCAAATTTATTAAGGCCATGCAAATAAATAGCACACACCGTAAGCTCTGACATGTAAAAAGCCTGCCTTTTATTTTGGAGTTACTTCTTTCAAATCTTGGCTGATTGTAGGCTATTTTTGCTACTTTATTTTATTATTTTTTTTTTACTTTCTTTCATTGTACTAAATCGTCCTGAATTCTTTTTGTAGCTTGTAGGAAAACCGACAGCCGAATCACTTTGTATTGCAGGCCTCAAAATTCTACAACATAAAGTGTTACTCGAAGCTATGTCATTTCAACTGTAGATATCACGTCGTTAAAGGATACCGTACACAACGCAGTAGTATTACGTAACACATAGGAACCAATGACATCAAAGTAAATGAACTATTGTTACATAATTGGTTGCTTATTGTTTCGTCATAACAAGACACTGATGGAATTGTATTCCGACCACCGTTTACTCCGCGTAGCAAAAAAAAAAAAACATATTTTTGGTTGGGTCATTCAGTAGTTCTGTAGCAATAACTGTTTAAAGTGAAAGTGCTTGTAAATTTGGAAGTTGTTTTGACCGTGATTCGGTTTTGCAATAAGTTAAGATCCTCAAAAGAATGTCAGGTGGAAAAACAAGTAAACAAATAACTATTCGCAGTACATGTCAAGAGAGTCCGTTCACAGTGCGCCCACATGTCAAAGCGAACAGATACACGCCTGCTGTAACAATGAGTTATACCGGAATGATTAATTGATAAAAGTATAGGTTGTGGCCCATCAAATACTTGTTAAGGTTAACTAACACATAACACGAGTCTTTGAGAACCTGACTTTTGTTCAGCTGGTCAAGAAATCCCCCACCCTCCACCCATCTCACGAAACCCAAGTCTAAACGGGTTAATCATGTCTGAGAGCGACATAGCATTTGTCACTTAATTGGGAAATCTGCAATGAACTATTTCCGCTTTGCGTACGAAGTGATAGCAGGATTTTAGCACGTATGAAACAGAAAGAAATGCATTAACAACTTTAGTTAGACACGATAAAGGGGCGAGATAACTTAGGGTAGTAAGAATATTAATTTAGATGCTAAAGAATCAGTGTGCAAGCGTCAAGTACTGGACTAATGCGGCTAAGGGCAGGAAGTGACGGTGTGTTCTAATGAACACGACATGGAATATCTGGCATCCATAACAGGCAGGGAACGTCTTGATTACATAAGCGACTGTCCGACTCTCACAAAGGGCTCTGGTTTATGTAGTTATCGGTTTCTGTTATTCAGAACGTATCAGGTTGGTAAAACATCTTAGGAATCGTGACGGAAATGTACATGAAACCGAAATTTCGGAGGCCATGTATATAGGATGACTACAAATCAGCGGACGATTTGCGGAACTTGTAATTTTCTAGGGCGGAACATATACAGAAAACTTTTACACCAAAAATCAATCTCCCAGTGCTCAAGGCCTTCTCACACCGGTTTAAGTTCATAATATTTCCGCTAGTCCCTAGAGAAACTAGGAGACGTTATCAGGAATGCTGTAAGAACAGTCGACCAAGAAATGTTACGCCTAGTACCTCTAGGTAGATGGTGTGTGTATGTGTCGTGTTACCAAAGGAGCCCACACTGAGCATCTGTAACCACAAGTTGAGTAGACGTTTGGAGATGTTTTGGCATTAAATTAGGTTCTTGGGTCTGTTACTTTATTAGTGTTCGTCCAAATGTCAAGACACTACACAAAAATTTAGAACCTTACACTTATGCGCAAAGAACCCCTGCCGTCTTGGTAACAGGCCAGCGTCTAACTGCCTGAGCCAATTCGCCGCTTTTGTCTTAGAACCATATACTGTCCCCCTCACTTTCTTCTCAGAACCCCTAAATTTATGTTCTTCTCCTAGATTGAGAGTCATGTTTCACTCCGCCCAAAAATAAATAAATAAAATAAAATTATACGTTTGTATGCGTTAATATTTACGTACTTAAGTAGGAGACTGGAAGACAAAAGATTCTTAATTAATGGGCAGCAATTATTTCCCTAATTTAATTGATATTAATTACCTAATGAATGTAATGTTGATATATTGGTGCTCTAAATAACATCCAGAATTTACCACATTTACCAAAGATTTGTGTATTACGTATTTTAAAATGAGGGCGATCCAGGCCTATGTTATGGAACCATATTTTGGATTAACCTTTATAAGAATACCGCACAGTGTGCAAAAATGTAGTTTGGAAAATACTAGGAACAAAGCATATGAATATAAGAAATAATATTAAAATAAATACAGCAACATTGATTCCCTAATATATCACCATGAAGTTAACAACACACTTCATATTGTGCCAGCGACGCCATTAAGAACGTCAAAGCGCAATTTTGAAAAATACTGAAACTATTCTGTTTTTGTTATGATACAGAAAGACGAAGGTCAGTGACTTCTGTGTTACAATGCGCGTGGAGGCCGAGGAAATTGCTCGAGGCGTTAGGGAAAAGCCTTTTGGTAACTGGGTATTTTAACTTTACATTTAAGAAGTATAACAGTGGACTTCAACGACAGAATAGGTGACATATCCTCCCTTACTAACAAACATTAACCTAAAGATATCTGCATGCTCATGTTCATTGCGTCCATCTACGTGCGGCTGTTTCGGAAACTGCTCCAAATGGCATAATTTGGAATGGAAAAAGTCAAGCAGATTAAAACATAAAAGCAAGTAAATAACATAAATTTTAACAGTTTTGTTCTACTCAGATATTTGACTAGCGTAGACGGGAAGACAGTACTAATATGAATCTTAAAAAATTGAATGCGACGGCGTGGGCTGAATTTATTTGTCTCAGGATACAGAGAAGCAGAGGGCTCTTGTGAATAAGGTAATTAACTCCGCAGTTTCACAAAATGTGGGGAATTCCTTAATTAGCTGAGGAACTACTAGCTTCTCAAGAGGAACTGGGTTTCACGTAGTTAAGGTTCCTTCCATAATACGGTAAAACAACAAATTAGAAAATCTAAAATCAATAAAAATAAAGTAGACAAAAAATATCGGCATTAGTCTTAATAACCCGGCCAAATATAAATTCAGTGTTTAAAATAAGCAAAAATATAATTCGTTTAACTACTGAAAGAAGAATTCAGAAGATATTATTTTATGAAATATACGTCACAGTGTTACATCACTTTATAAATTCCATAGCAATATGTTACAATCTTGCGGCAGTTTATAAATTGAAGAGGGATATGTCATGGTGATGTAGCCGTTTAGAAACTGAAGGGGGATATATCATAGTGATGCAGCAGTTTATAAATTGGAGAGGGATAAGTCAGTGATGCAGCAGTTTATAAATTGGAGACGGATATGTCATAGTGACGTAGCCGTTTAGAAACCAAAGAGGGATATGTCATAGTGATCCAGCAGTTTATAAATTGGAGAGGGATATGCCACAGTGCTGCAGCAGTTTATAAATGGACGAAGGACATGTCATAGTGATGCAGCAGTTTATAAATGGACGAAGGATATGTCATAGTGATGCAGCAGTTTATAAATGGACGAAGGATATGTCACAGTACTGCAGCAGTTTATAAATGGACGAAGGATATGTCATAGTGATGCAGCAGTTTATAAATGGACGAAGGATATGTCACAGTACTGCAGCAGTTTATAGATTGAAGAGGGATATGTCACAGTGATGCAGCAGTTTATAAATTGGAGAGGGATATAAGCCCGCATTACTGTCAAAATATTATGCTTAGTATTCACACACCCCTCATGTTTTCAGAACACCAAATCCAAAGAACGCACATTCTTTAAAAATACGCCATTTTACTTATCTCAGATGCTACGTAATTATTCAATAACGCAGTATGGGAGGCAAAAAAGAATTACAATTATCTTCGATGCACTTCATTCCTATTGTTTGTTTTTTAAGTAGGATAAACTGTGTTTTAGCATTGCTGTGACTAAAGTAATGTGATTGTAGGGATGTCCGTTAAGCGCACCTGAGAGTGCTGGCCAAACAGGAGTGCAAAATTTCACGAAAGCAAGCATAACACAGTTTCCTGTCACGTGTAACATGTACGTATGTATCACTCTGTAATTCCACACACAAAATCCCTTCTGCAGAACCAAAAGTCGCTCGTATAGTCAAGAAACTTCCTACGTTTTATGAAACATGAATGTTCATTACCGCGTTAAAAACATCCCGCCAGTGGACCATATGAATGTACATCTACCATAATAGCACTTTGTATGAGTAAAATAGGTATTAAGTCATAAATTTTTATAAACTGAGACATGTTTTATAAATAAGGAAATTACACTGAACTACCATCAGTGCAGGAAATCATTTCCGGGTTCATTGTTCATGCTGAAGTATTACGGAAAGTACTACCGTTGGTTATTTGGTGACCTGTTGACAAGCCCTGAAAGCTTTATTTATGTAAAACTTTTAAAACTGGCGCATTTGTAGGGCAACATAAAAAATGAGGCGCTCAAATCAATAAGGATGAGACGACGAGACGAGCATGTGGTACGCACAGGAAGAGAATAAATAAATACAGCGTTTTGGTATGCAAACCGAAAGGGCGAAAATTGCTTGGTACAAATGGGAGAATAATATTAAGGTGGAGCTTAAAGAAATATGGTTAGAGAATGTGGACTGAATTTATCTGGCTCATGATACGGACCAGTGGGCGGGCCTGGGGAACATGGTAATGAAATTCCCGAGTTCAATAAAATTCCGGGAAATTTCCTGACTAGCCGATAAAATATTAGCTTTGCAAGCTCGACCCTGCTCCATGCAGTTAGATAGTCTTATTAACCGCACTTGCGCACTCCCGAACCTGCAGCAATATTTAACCCGTCATTTCCTGTTCCACGGCTCGTTAGGCCATTCAGGAACGTTGTTTTCGTCTGCAGAATTTATGCATGCGAACTATCACTAATATGTTGTTGGACTATTTCCATTGTCCCACTTCACTCAAACACTGCGTTTCGAAAACCGGTTGTTTTCGTCTTCAGGTGTATTAAAAACTAAAAACCTGGGTCAGAGTAAGAAGCTGAAACCTATCCATTCATACGTGAGAGACACAAACAGGCAGAATTTTAAAGTACTAGAATTTACGCAGCTTTGAATGAGGCTGCAAGCTTGTCATGAAAGGCGAGGAGATGAAGATTTTAAAGAAGGGTAGTTGTTTGTTGAGTGTAATGTAATGGTGTTTACTTACAAAGAACGCAGATAATCACAACAATTTAAGCCAGGATAGCAAACAACCTGTTGAGATTTGAACCAGTGCCTTTGGCATACAAGTACAGATCTTTATCGTCTGCTCGGTAATATTACAAATCCTTTCAGGGATCGGAAGTCAGTGAAAATTATTAACAACTGAATATCTGTTAATACGGCGCAATATTTAACGAAGACAAAATACAATACAATATCATGTTTTCTACTAATACGTGACATTTCAAATTTTACGTTTATACCTCTCAATAAAAACACTACTACTTCTTGCAATTACCAAAGATTTCAATTTCTTAAAAGACTTTTGTCCCCAGGTACTTCCTATCCTTTGCATGGGGCAAATAATAGTGTCATTGCAAGCGGCTGTGAAGCCTGTCACTTGATATCCAAACACTACGCATGCTTTGATTGAGAGATCCATATTACAGAACAATTCAAAAGTTAACACCACGAGACTTGTGCGATTAGCAGCCACCTCCCTCACGACAACGCTGTAATCCAGTCCATAGCGTAAAGGTGTGTCAAAATTCGATCCGTTCCTAATACACTGGAATCTCACTATAATATGATTCATCGAGTAAAGCCGTGTCACAATGCGAAAACACTGTGGCCACGGAAGGAGTCTCATGGACCGACACCTTTCACAAATTACTCTATTGGAGAAAATGACACTAGCAGAGGCTGTTCTCCTAGCACTTCTGCTTCCCCTGTCAGTATGAGTCCATAAATGCTCTGTACTAATATATCATTTGTCTTTACCCACGCTGAATAATCTTAGTGTTGGCGTCGTTAAATGACACACTTCACAAATGACACGCCCTCGAAAGCGTCAGTAAATTTAAGGACAAGTACATAGTATGATTTGGTGTTTGAGTCTTTGGTGGTGGTGTTACATAAACTAATCATTGTTTTTTTGTCATTAGTTCACTGACTGAGAGAAAGGACGCGAAGAACTGGATTCTTGCGGAGTGATTAAATGATTAATTTAATAATGATGATACGTAATTTCTGGATGTAGCATTTTATATGGAACTACATTTGCGAGTTATAATTAATGAAGAGTGGAGAAGGATATGAAAAGAAACTGTCCAGTCCCTTGCAGGATATCATCTCATTATTGGTCTTATTCAGGAGAGGAGATTTCAGCCACAGATTATAATCAAGGACATCCCGGCAATAAGACATGGAGGCTAACACCTACAGTGCAGCATTTTATCGGTAAGGGGTTAGATCTTGTGTAGGTGACACCAAAAATTAAATTAAAGACAGACGGCCTGTGAAGGGATGTGAAGCTAAGCTGAAAAGACATACATATTCAAAGTCGGGGTTACCTAGTGAAGGATTGGTAGACCTATTTCCTTCACGCCGTCGTCTGTGAACCTTCTCGAGATGGTTACGACAGAACTCAACTACCGCAAGAGTCACAGGCATTATCTCACATCGAAATACCAAACAATTCGGAAGATCAGCCCTTCTAATTGAGAACTAAAATTTTTCTGGATTTTCCCTACACCCCCCCCCCCCCCCCCAGTGTAAATGTTCCGATAATATGTACAACAGGCCATGAAGGCCCCTTTCCACATCCTTCCGCATTCAAAGTCACAACCATTATTATATACCCATTTAATGTTATAAGGCATGCGCAAATAAACAGCATTTTTAATTCATGAAAAACTAGTAAGATACTAAGGAAAGCCTCTCGTATTTAATGTTTCAGGACTGGTTGGACAAAAATGCACACATGTTTCCGCTTTCAACTTCAGTGGACATTACTTCAACACATCTTCAAATCCACGCAGGCTCCTCCACGTACGAAAGGCAGGTAAATCCCACCAAACACAAGCGTGCGGGCGTACTGACGTCTGTCGGAATTTTTCTTTCATCGACGTCACTTTAACCTAGTTCCCTCTCTCTCCCTCTCTCTGTATATTCTTCAGAACGATTTGAGAAAGTTGCAAATGTAAATATCGCAAATTACGACGTCAGTACATACACACAACAGGACAAACAGCAGTCAATAGACCCTGTCCACACACTCGAGCGGTCATTCACCTCAGGTACATTATGTATCTGCCAAAATAGGAGAAGGGGGAAAAAATCAGCAGTGTTTTCTTAATATCAGGTTACTGGTTCATGCAATACAGTGAAGGGACGCAAAGCTGGTACAGGCAGAGCAAGAAGTAATGTTGTTAATTCCGGAAGATATGTAATTATAATCCAAAATGTAAGTGCAACTTTTAAATTTTTGGTGCCGGAAAGCAAATATTTTTCAATACTAACAAAGTAAAGGAAATCCTCCTACTGCATGCGAAGCGGAAATGTGCAGGGAACTGTGATTTACTTAGGAGAGAGTAGCTGAATTAAACATGCCTGTACTAGATTTCTCACTGATACTGTTTAAGTTGATTGATATCTTAACATCCACTCGCTCTGCTTCAGAGATTTATCGTCTCAGTGTCTTTTATTACACAATAAAGTGACATGTTAAACTCTCTTATAGCATTGACTCGTACACAAATAAAATATGTTTAGCCTACTTCCATTAGCTTAGAATGAATGATATGTTTATGTGCCTTGTGTGTTATACATAATGACTCTGAAGTCATTGAACCGAACGGAACCGAACCTCATAAAATCATGAATAACAACTGCGTCATTAAAACACTCAAATAACAAGTTTCTTAATTTCCTTCCTCTCAAAATGGTACATACACTGAGCCAAATGAATTCAATCTACGCTGCACACATTTTTTCAAAACATTTTGAGAGTTTGGTGAGCTCTAAAATTTGTATGATTAGCACTTTGATCGATAAGTCTTTACAGATGGGTTTCAGCTTCACGTGAAGTGAGGATGTGAACGGACTGATATCGATCAAAATACAATTGGCGTATCAGATCGAAGTGCAGATCTTCATTTCCAAATACAACTAAATATAACTGAAATTTACTAAATAGTTTTTGGGTGTGAAACACAACACATCGACGTGCAAGAAATCCATAATATATTAATAGGCACAATTTCTTTTCCAAACACAACGTTTTGAATCGACCATCCGGGTATTGAACTCTGGCTTTCAAGGTAACCACCACTATCAAGAGCACAAGATTAAGTAGGAAAGTCAAAACTAACGGATACGGACTGTGTTTGTAAAGCATTTTGTGTACCCGAACTCTTCTACTTTAAACAACATTCTTCAATATTACACCTTAAGAAACACACTGTACTGAAGAATATAAATGCGTGTGTATACAAAGTCTCTGACACACGGTTAAGTTACATAATGAAAGTATTTACCATTAATTCCATCCACACGTGAGCATGTAATGAGGACGCCTTGGTTTATCCTAGCCACCTTCTAAAACCCGGGTTGATGACCGCTGGATAGTCAACAATACCTGCGGGTCCGCCACAAACGGTAGATTGCCTATCAATTATTGGATCGATACAATACAAGAAATGCCTTTCTTGTGCCTATATGAACTCTGAATGACCGTGCCGCGTGGCTAGATGCTTATTTCCCACCGCGAGATCTCAGCTTCAGTTCCGGCTTGTGGCAGACGAAGTACGACTATACCGACCACACCGGTTGAAGCAGTGGCGCTTGTAACGTTCAGTTCGGAGGGGCCGAGCTTGAATCGCGGTGAAAGACTAAATATTCTGAGATTCTTTATGGTTTTCTGCACTCTTACCAGGTAATTAAAAAATTAATTTGGCCCTGTGTACCACATGAAGATATATGGAGGAGTGGTAGTAAAATCCACGCATTTTTAACCTCGGTAGTAAATTCAGACCGATGGTCAGCTGTATGTCTCGTCCAAGATTTGAACCTGGACTTCACGACTGGTGAAGATAAGTGATATACACCAACGATATTTGAGAGTTATAAAAGCAGGGACTTTGCAACTTCAAAATAAAATTATTTTAAATCAAGATTTAAAAATAATTATTTAAAAAAAAATTGAATAACTTCGATTTACTTGGGCTAAACTGACTGTTGAAGGGTTAATTTTATACAAACCTTAGGAGTTTATGGTCAACGAGGTCGATGGAGTTATGCTGAAATCAGCTTTGCCACAGCCATCGCGCTGACTGTACAGTTCTGTTTCCACTTCATGTTGTACTAAAAACGTCTCCTTCAAATAAAGAAGTATTACATCAGAGTCGGAAACCATGACCCAGCCGTTAAACTCCGTGGCACGCCATTAACATTGCGCAAAATACAAGCTTGTTTTCCTGAATCTATTTTGAGATACGACGATTCGATCTAATCATTATTATACGGTGGCCTCGAGGTACCTGCGATTGTGTTGACCAAACAGTTGCTGACAGACATCAAGGTGTGTTTTTGACACAAGAGTAATGTTTTACGTTACAAAACAAAATACATCGAAATTGGGACAGTTCTATCGAAAGTTACCTACTAATGTTAAAATGAGTGCGCCATTATTTATGTGAAACAAAGAGGAACTGAAAAATTCGATGCATGTTACGTATATAGCAATAAGGATTACTATGGCTGCACATGCAACATCAAGTGAGAAGTCAAGACGGCCGCTAAGAATCAGCTGATTGAGCTAGAAATAATCGCTGGCGGTCGTAACATACAAAAAACATAAAACGGCTGCAATTGGTTTATGCGCCAAACACATACTTGCGCAATAGTGGATCAGTCCCGGAATTTTATTAATTGACGTCTTACAGGGACAAACCGTTACGTCACTCTTACGAAATGGCTGGTCATAAACTCCCAAAATGTACTCTTGAGTTCAAGACAAAATGACATACAGAAACACAGACAATTCGAGAAGTTGCTAGGGAGTGAGATTTCATTTTAATGTTGGAAGACAGAAGTGGATAAATACAGATTAGCCCCTTGCCCACTGCGTGCGTTTCCAGGTCAGTTTGTTACCCTCTTTGTCTGTCCATGTCCTAAATAATTGTATTCCTTCAATTCAGCGTCCCGAAGCTCCGGTCGCCGACCTCAGTTCATGACGAACGACACCACTGACATACATCGTGCGATGTGAGAGGGTGCAGTGGCTCGGCTCTGCTTGCCGAGAAACTTCCAGGGAGTCTTCATTGCAGTGAATCCAGCATAGTGCACAAAACAGTACAAAATGCAGTAAAACATATTGAAATTCGTCCCTACATGTTTCGTGCAATGCAGGCCATCCTCAGGGGAAAATGAACACATCCTAGAAAGTCCAGAAGCCTATATAATCCTAGTCAGAGTTACACTTCATTGTGATAAAATATTTACAGAAAATCACAGGTGTGTGCGCGTCTATGTATGTGTGTGTCTAAATGGGGCACATCTCACTCCACAGTTATTAAAATATATCTTTAGCCGGTCATAGTGCATTAGATCGCACTCTGGAGAACTCGTTTCGAAGAGGCTACGCACCTGCCCAAAACATACAACGCGATGAATGAAACGAATAAAATATCTTCAGTCTTTTGACGAAATGTGATAAAATTCGATACACGCTAGCCACCTATACAGATAATAATCTCTGAAAATAAACATTAATTCTGAGGCTCTCTGTAACACTTTGTACGGTAAGGAACGGAGAGACGCACCAAAGATTAAGAACCCGCCGCTGTGGACGTAAACCAGTAAGAACAATACCGTTTGTGGGACGTGACTCCTTTTCTGGCAGAATTTACCGATGGTCTGAAAGCACACACTGCCTCCATCTACCGTGACGACGGAGAAAGAAGCAACTCGAAAATCTTGATAAACGTCTAACTACACGGCGTCACATCCCAAAAGACGACATCATGCATAGTGACCGCCATGAGAACATAAGCCTCCCCTTCCTGTATGTTCTCAGAGTAATCTCCATACTTGGATGATGTATAGATTAACTTCAAAAAATTTATTCCAACGAATTCTAACCTCCTTCTGTTACCCTGTCACTTTATAGCAACTCTCTTGCTAACAGTTTAGGGTGTAATGTTAAAATGCAGATTTCCCCATGCTTAATTAAGTTGGTCTGACACATGATGAAGTAGTATAGGGGAGAAGATATAAAATTTCACCTATTTTCATTCTCGTCACTACAAGGAGGCGAGTAGTCAGCCTCACACCCTGGCCGCTTTACCATGGAGGAAATATCCCCCACCCCTTATGCACTGGACGTGTGTAGAGGTGTATACAAAATTTAGTCTTTTGAGGTTACTTTAGGACATTTGGACGGATAACAAGGAGAACAAACACAAAAACACATATTGTTGTGTTCTGGTGAGTGAAACCGTATTGTAGTCTGACTGGTGAGTCCCGGAATTTCCTTCAACCCTGAAGACGACAGCAGTAAATTCTTCGGCAATGACTGTATCCATCTAACACACTACAACACGGTATCATAAGCCAGGACACAGAAGCATGAATTTTAAAAGCAGTCAAAATCTCAAATTTTACAACACAAAAGTACATTGACTTAATCCATATCCAAGAAGGATATGAACCCGTGATCCCAGCATTCGAGGGTCCAGAAAAGTGGCCGGCTCGCGTGTTATCATTAACCACATCAGACACCGTGGGTGGCTTCTGGACAGTAAAATGGGTTGCAATGTCTTATCTTCTGAGCCTCAAAATTCTGCAGTATCATGTCTTACAGTTTGCCAGTAAGATACAAGTAACTGGCTCCATGCAGACCAAATAAATGGAACAAGACATGACGCTCAATGTCAATGGAATGAACTTAAGAAATATCCTTGCAGAAATGAGTGCTGACGCCAGTTAGGTGTCCGACACACTCTACTGAACACTTGGCACTTGCTTGTCTGATAAATTACGGACACTTTGAGGTGGTCAGGCTTTCCAAATAGCTTTGTTCGGAAGAAAAATAAGTTTCCGGGTTCCAGACACAAACATCAGGTGGTATTCTACTGAGGTCAATGTCCTCAACGTTTAGTCAGCGTATCAACCCAGATGCCTAATTTCCGAACGTTGACTATTATGTAACTGGAAGGTTATATTTAATCTTACTATTATAACGTGTCTGTAAAATTAGAAGGCATTTCTTAATATTATTATTTACGACATGTACGCTGTTTTTTACACGCGTACAATAACCGCTAGTGGCAACACAACGTACCAAGTTTATAAAATTCAAGTTTCCTGTTAGGTGGGAAGAGGCTTTTCCCCGTTATAAAAATATCCCCCATAGAGCAGCCAGCATGGGCATCGATTCCAGTAACCATGACGCCTCCCTTGTATATGCCTGCAGAGAGTGCCTGAGGTCAGGTCACGATTATTATAGAACGTGAGGTCTGTAACCGGTCGCTGCGGACGTGACCTCGGTTCGATTGCCAGCAGAGGCAGAGTTTCTTCCCTTCGCCACCAAGTTAAGGCACATTCTCTCTGAAGGCAAGACGGCCGGAGAGAGGAGCAACCCACCTGCCTCCATTCTTCATTCTCCCAACATTTTTCGCGGCATTCTTCTTAAACACAGGGACAAATTCGCTGCCTTAATTCGTTGGTCTTTGTAACGGACATGGCCTCTTTTCTGTGAGGTAGAAACTGAATTTTAACGTAAAATTTATACCGTCATTCTCCAAAAGGTTAATTAGTTCGATATTGGATAAATGTTTAGGAAGGTTCCCAAGATGGTCTGTAAGATCTGAACTCACTTCTCGGCCTATCTACGAAAAATTTTAGCTCGATTTCTGGCAGGGATAAGAGATTTTACACTTCTTTAAAGGGTTCCAGACCGTCTGTGGGAGTCCAGAATTATATTCAATGAGTGCCGGGAGCTTTCCTTCGGAAAGCTGACTACTCATTTCCATCTAATTCCGAGGTTAAGAACACCTGGAGCAGTGCCTCCACTCCATATACGTTCATAGCGCGCAAACGGACAACTTTGCATATTAGATTCCGTAAACCTCTATACTATGAAAAACTCTCTTCACCCTTAGTAACAGTTCATTTACAAACCGTCCGTAATACATGTAGCATGCACACGGCGAACACCAGCAGATTTCGCAATAAGGGATTCAACACCCACTGCCTTCGTCTAACAGATAGCTGCTTTGCCGACCACAGCACTTTTCAGGAAAGCAACCCCAATGATAGGCGAGGGATTCCTTTATATTTTCAGAGATAAACAGCAAGGTTCAGTGACATCTAATTGAACAATGTATTTCCCAGCGCTGCGCCCGAAGCCATGGCTGGGTTCAACGAACCACAAGGTCGCCAACCAGCAGCCTCCCGCGCTTTCACCACACTTCCGTAACAAATTCCTGGCGTTCTGTGTCCTACTTCATTTGTTTGTCCCAATAAATTTAAATTTATTTACTGTTAATATCACATGCACTTTTGCTGGAAGGTAACTGCTTCCAAGCTGCGCTGGTTCCGTCATTAATGATGTGTGGCTGATTCTGGCTTATACTACACTTTCCAATGGTGTCGCACGACACCTTCTGATAGTTTGATTTCTGGTGTAATAAATCTCTGGTACGAGTTATGTGGTGAGACCAAGAAAGAAATATGGTCGCTTTTCGAAGGAGGGGCAGGGGGGCGTGTTCAGACAGCGGTTACGGACTTAACCCCATTCCCATTCTGAAATGTATACTATAATACGAGGAAAGACTTTTATTTGTTTCAAAATAAAAATCACGATATAGGAACCGGAGTTTATATAAGAATCATAATTTTTTCTTAATGTAGGAATAGAATAAAGTTCAGTTGTTTTGCTTTCAAGGAATGTTCCGATTCAGAAACATTCGATAGCAATGAGCCATGTTTAACATTTGGTGAAATCCTTTGGACGAGGAATCCATCGCTTGAAGTCCTGCACGGTATATTACAGACGGCATCAGACCCGCACCGGTTCTTTTAACGGCCTAAGCAGGAACGGAGAATGAATACGAGATTTGGACCTTGGAATTTGTGGAGTATCGTTTCCTCAAGTTAATTAAAATCCGCAGTAAGAGAAGTATCGGGAAATGCAAGTCAATTTCAGTAGCAGGGCAGAACGTTACATCGGATCAGGCTGCCAAAGCCCAGCAGACGATTGCAGATTTCTCCACATAGGAGATGGAATTCTAATCGCCACAAACGAAGAGCACCTTGATAAACAAGGGAACCAGATCAGCACTTCAAAGAGTACAGCTTCTGCCACATAATGTCACACACTACATATCATTACAATATAATATAATATAATATATAGTTAACTGGATTGGTCACATATTGCATAGGAATTGCTTTCTAAAACACGTGATTGATGGAAAGATACAGGGAAGAATACAAGTGACGGGAAGAAGAGGAAGAAGACGTAAGCAGCTACTGGATGACCTGAAGGAAAAGAGAGGATACTGGAAATTGTAAGAGGAAGCAATAGGTCACACTCTGTGGAAAATTCGCTTTGGATGAGGTTATGGACCTGTCGTAAGACAGACTACAGAATGAATATAACCACTCGTACGTTACCTCGTGTATCTTCCTAAATTTATTACTTGCGCGCTGTATATAAATTTATAACTGCATTCTATGCTAATTTCTCATTGATATCCATCAATTTCACATAAATTTGCACCTTATACTTTCTTTTCTCCACACAAATATACAAAATATATTTCAACACATTCAATACTCGAACATAAAGAACAGCTTCTTCTATCCACTCCTAATTCCTGCTAATTTCCAAACTCCCTCTTTCAACCATTCTAGCCCATTCATTTCCTTTCCTTTAAGAGGTCGTGGGTGTAACGTTTGCTTTCGGAAAGTGCAATCCGCGACTGAGAATAACAGGTGGTGATACGAAGACTAGCACGTATGGTGAACTAGGGCATTTATTCGACAAATTCCTTCTGAGATACGTATTACACAAATTTTGTAAACAGGATTTTAATGCACAAGTGAAGAAAGATGATATTTTACAATCGACACTCGAGAATTACAGTCTAATCGAAAGCAGTAATGCTAATAAGGCTACAGTGAAACATGTCACCTCATCAGAACATCTAGTTGCCACGAGTACATTGTGTCGACGTCTCAGCTCATAAAGATATTTGAACTTACATAATAAAGTATAATGTAAAATATTTGAACTTCTTGTGATGGTTCAGGCATGCCAAGACTATAGTATATATCAGTACAAACGGAAACGACGGTCATACTGAATAGCATTCCGTTAGCCTAACTATCTTTGCATTATACTTCGGCGACAGTTTATAGTAGGTAGGCTAAATAAACACATGGCAAGCAGACACGGTTACATGGTGGTCACTTATCGTCTTGTACCCAGGGATACCCCGAGTGGGGTAAAGACATTGTTTGATTTCTAAAAGCACGACATCAAGTTCTCCGAAAATCAGCAAAGTAATCACACAAAGGGCAAAGTTATAATTTAAAGGTCATATTGTCACAGGAAGTCGTTGGTCGGTTCCGGTGTTTGTTTGCTCCTGTCTTACAACTGTCGATTCGTATGCATTATTCAGTATGCAGTCATACACAGCATTAGAGTGCAAATTTTTAGGCGACTAGGTTCGGCTTGATATAAGCCATCAGTCCCCTTTTTTTTAAAAAAATAAAACCTTCCGTGTACATTTATTACTGTAAATTGGTATGAGATCTCATTCGTTGCAAGACGCATGCCAAAATACTAAAAATAATTACAAGAGGTCATGAAAAAAAATTTGTACCGCAAGTTTGTGTATGAGTGTACACTGAATCACGTGCACTGGTTTAATAATGAATCATCTTAAAATTAAAAACTGTTGACTAATTGTGAAGTAGGTTCTCACTTGTATCAAAACAAGTTCTATTATGAAATTTTGTTTAATCTTTATTTAAAAATGCTTTCAACAACTCAGGACACATGGCGTCGAATAATGAGACAATTACTGAGTAATGAATTGTACAGCATGTGGAAGGCAACGGTCGTCGAGTATTTTAATGTCCATGTGCAGAAAAACTGAGAAAAATCACGAAAAGCCTAGGTCAGGATAACCGGTCCCTGGTTCGATATTTGAACCCGAATACGTCCTGGTTACGAAGCGGAAATGCCGTCTTTACAGATTAATTGGCTCTTACGTTATTTAACAACGATGTTTCAACTTTAAATATTGTAAGTGTAATGAGGCTAGCGATAATTACAAAGAATGAACATATAAGAACCAGACAGATTCTTAGGTTATTAAACGACGTCGTTTTAACTTCAACATTTTAAGTGAAATTGTTGTAAAAACAAATAATATGGATTAATAAGTAAAGAAGTGACTCATATTAGTAACCAAGAAGGGCCTGAGGAAAATCACGGACAAACTCCATTCACATAGCCAGCAATTTTAACCAAGAATTGAACCAACATATCCCATATACAAGTGCAGAGCCTTCCCGCCGTACCACCTGCTCTGTGTGTACAAAATACACTGTGACAATGACATCCCTGTAAAGACGAAGCGTATCTGTTTTATATAAGGACTCAGCGCGTACCGCGCTGTAAACACTCTCCGCTTCGGTTATAAAAACCAATCTCTTGATGTTTTATAAGGCAAAAGTTGCTGTTTGTTCTGAGATCCGTACAAAACACATAAACGCAATGTGGGCACCACGTAGAATTTTTTAATGTTAAACCTGGTTACATGTAAAGTTACCGCTAGGCTTCAAAAGGTTAATCCCTGTAAAGCAACACACTACAGAGTTACGGGAAGAGCAACTACAATACCCTCAATTCATAGCCCACGCACAAGACGGAAGTTAGCGGTCATTCTTGATGTTACGGTCTCCTTCCCCGCCAGGAATTAACTCCCAGTAGCCCTTGGGTGAGAGGTTGAATGGATTAGAACAGAAATCCCTGCCTGCAGCGGAAATTAAAAACGGTCATGCAGTCCGTGACCCAGCGCCCCGGGCACATGCACAGACACTGTAAAACGGACAGCGGGCTGACAACGAGACAGATAGATTCTGCATCTGAGGTTTCATACTGCCAGGAAAGGAAGCAAGAGTGCCTAGTGCAGTTGGCCATTTGAAGGTAGGTTTCGACTGCTTTATCTGAAAGGCGATGATCTGCTTGGAAATGCGAACGAATAAAAAAGTGCGACAGACTGAAGGCCTGCCTTATAATGACACTGATCACAACAACAAAACCAAGCGCCGTGCAAATTTGTGTAGCGGTAACACTGTACTCTTGTGCTCCTGAGATAGGCCTACTGACAGAAGCTTTAAACATGCCGTAAATAAATAAATACATAGATAGATAAATAAAAAATAAATAAAATATATATTTCCTAACTTATCTTTTTTACTGAAGTAGAAAAAGATACACTATGCAACTCTCACAATTTGTACAAACCTCCTCCTCACGCCCCGCTGATTGTGTTTACGTGTCGTCCATAGGCCTATTTATTAATACGAAACGCGCCATAGGTATCAAAATAGAAAGAAAAATTTTGTTTTAAGTACCAGTCTTCATGACCCATTAATATGCTTTAAATCGTACTTATTCTATCACAGCACGTGACGTCTTCGCAGTGCTGATCACAGATGATAACACAAGCCTAGTGTCTTTTCCACCGGAGTGTGGTAAGATTAAGACGGCTGATATTATCCTCCTTAGCTAAGCGACAGAACCATGGCAATAGATAATTGTAAAGAACAACAGTTTTAACGGTAGTGGACAGTTTACTGATGATGGATAGAAAAACTCCCCCTCACCCACATCACTAGAAGTACCGTTTTACGAATACAGACCAGAAAACAAAAGATTGAAAAAATAAGGAAGACAATGGCTTGAATAGAACAACTTAATGACACAGTAGAAGATGCAGAAAAAGGATGCACTAGGGGTGTGGTGATAAAGGAGGGCTCGAAGTGATTCACTACAATGCACAATCACGAAGAGTGTAACTGCAGCCAAGAGCAGCTATCACAGGAAGACCTTCACGGATTGGAAGGAATTAGCCATTCATGTCCCCGGGTTAACTACACGCACCGCCAGCTGTAACATTAAGAAATTTCGCATTTTTTCCCACATTGTATTTATGTGTTTTGTAGTAAGGATCTCGAAACAAACAGCGATTATTTCCTCTACAGCCGTGACCAACTCGTTTGTGCACTGGAAATGGGCTTCGCTTTTCCTGGGGCAGAAACAGATTCTTATGTGTAATTTAGATGCATTTCAATCTTCAAGGTTTTAAATATTCGTACACTGATAAAATAACTCACGGCTTTAATTGCTACCTAAAGGTAAAAGCAGAGCTTTCCCTCGTACACGTGATGAAAGGCATATGGGGGAGTGGAGAAGTAGATCCACGCAGTAACATCGGAACAAGACGGAGGTGAATAACTTCACGCCCCGGCCGCTTTAACTCAGGAGAAAAACACTGTTATTACATGATATGTGCACTCCAATGGGGTGCACATTTTCCAAAATTTGTTACTTGTGATATTCAGCAACCTACAGGTGCTGATGCTCATATATAGCACATACAGTCCGTCACTACAAATACAAATGCATTGTAAAGCTATCGACACGCTACCCTACACAAAATAAGAATGCGTTAACTATAAAAGTATTATAATTACTCACGATTATGTAACCATAAAAATGAAACCTTTACAGTAGAAGTAACATATGTGAATGAGATTATATATTTAGAAGCGTAAAAATACAGTCAGTAGGAGGATAGCATTAAAGCACACAGCATTTGGTATGAGCTCCACGTAAGCTCAATATGAAATTCGATACTGTGAAGTAAAGAGCAGACACAATCCATTTGCTACCTAGAGGTAAACATAATGCGCCTCCATTGCAGAGACCGATTAGTTAAAAGTGTGTATGGAAATGGTAACTCTTGTCAGAATCACAGAAATCAGATGGATACACTGAAGTTTCTTAATATTAAAGAAGGTCGTTCATGTCATACGCACTGAGAGAGAAAAATTTACCAAAATTCGTTGTTCTTTTCGAATATGGGGGAAAAAAATAAACAAAGAAAAGGACGCAAGTCACTTTAACTCTTTATGTTCACTTGACACACTTCACGCAAAAGACAGAGAAATTTCCACTATATTTAACACTATACCGTGGAACAGATGCAGAGACACCCACTGGATAGGAAGTTTGATGCATTTCAAGAGCCAGTCTGGGATAATGGCGAAGATGTATTGGACAACACATATTTCTGCGTGCGAGTTTGTGTGTTGTTGTTGTTGTTGTTGTTGTTGCTGCTGCTGCTGCTTACTGCCCATTTTCAGAACAAAGTGGGGAATAGTACTCGAATTGTTCACTGTTTTGTAGATCTCCAAAGAAATAGTGACAAACGTACAATAAGTAGGAGTCAGTTAATATCTGACAGAGAACGACTTTTACAAAGTATGAAAGTACCAACAGCCAAGCCCTGAGTTTTCAAGTGAGTTGAGAATTTTAAAAAGCGAATTAACCTTTTAAAGCCTAGCGGTAACTTTACATACTACCAGGTTTAACATTAAAAAATTCTACGTGGTGCCCACATTGCGTTTATGTGTTTTGTACGGATCTCAGAACAAACAGCAACTTTTGCCTTATAAAACATTAAGAGACTGGTTTTTATAACCGAAGTGGAGAGTGTTTACAGCGCGGTACGCACTGAGTCCTTATATAAAACAGATACACTTCGTCTTTAAAGGGTTAATGTAATAGTTAAAATTGACAGACTCGACTACACAGAATGTCAAAATATTCGAACATCTAAGCAAGTTAATTAGAGATATAAGACGACTGCGAAAAAATCCTTAATTAATTACGATAAAATAACCGGAATAAACATCATACACTTTGGGCATAAAATCAGGGCAACACAAAAGAAGTGTTTACTGCTTTACTATTAAGATCGAGAGCGGATTGGGACTACATTCGGAGTTACGAACTTCGGAAAGTTTGGGTGAGCGATGTGCTAATTCACGTGGGTACTTTGTCACGACGACACGGTGTGTTATCACGTTTCGAGTGGAAGAGATGGCGTCCACATAGGGGGTAATTCGCAAAAATAATGGAAAAGTAACGGCGGACACCCTATAATGCGTGGGGGTTGAACAGCAGAATACAAATTCCCAACTGCAAGAAACCACCATGTTGAGAAATGTTTCACACGACATCGGACTTGGACAGATCCCTTTACCGAGCAAAGCAACGGAATATGAATAAGAGATTTGGGACTTGGATTGTCAGACGTCTCTACAAGCCTACGTCATTTTCGTTGAAATCAGTAAAGTATGAGGTTAATTTAACAAGAGTACATGAACTCAGAAGATATGCAGACGGCACAGAACTAGGAAACGACGACTTATTTTGCTCCAAACAAGACGATGCTAATCATTATTTAGAAGCAGGCTAGTTCTTATGTGCGGTAATTGTAAGAGCAGTTACAGGGTAGACTTCGATTGTGATGTTGCTGATGTTGCAACATTATTTTTCTGAATGTGCAGTCTCCAGCTGATGATAAAAGTGATGACTCAAAGGACAGTTTCTATGAGGAATGAGAGCAGGTATTAAGTACCACATTAACTAAACGCACGAGTATGGAGAGAATATATTTTCAGACAGATAGTTGGCAGTTTTCTTGCAAGCGTTAATGACGGTGATGTTTCAGTAATAAGTTTAATGCAACAGAAGTCTGGTTGTTAAGAGTATAAGGTTTACCCACTTCAATATTCATAAATAAACCTGGACGTCTCTAGACTGTAAGATAACAGAATCAATTAATCACACCTTGATAGACAGATGATGGCGCTGAATTACACCTGATAGTCCATCTTTCACAGACGCTATGATACTGACCACTATGTGGTAGTTCAAAATTCAGGGATGGCCTGTCGGTAAGCAAACCAAAAAAATAAAAGGTTTGATAGCAACGAATTTAATGTCAAGAATTTATATGGTATTAAAGTTCAGGATAAAATATAAAACAGACTTAAAACACTGCAGCAGTATGATGATAATGCGGACATCCATAGGACCTACGCCAGTAGATGTTTTAGGAGAAATACGGGAATATTTGAAACAGAGAATTACAGAGCCTGGAGGTAACAGTAACATGAAAACCTGTAATTTATACAGGCTCGTAAGTAGATATAAGAAAATTTATGAGTTTAAAATTAACTTGGTAAACAATAAGAACGGCGATCTACTTGCATAGTCCCAAAATACTTCGCTTAAGTGGAAGAGTTACTTTTGTGATTCATTAACTATTTGAGACAGACCGAAACACATGTGAGTGAGCCAGTGGTCCCTGGTGCCTTCGAGGCTGAGGTTACGATTGGAAAGTTGAACAGTTAGGTCCATAAATCGCCAGGCATTAATCAAATTTCGGCAGACCTGATCGAAGCAGGAAGCAAACACCACCGTCTTAAATCTGTAACTTATTGACTTGTTATCAACTACATACAAAACACTGTCCAGCATTCTCTTCTCAAAGTTCAATCCACGTGTAGAGCCGATTACTGGGGATCGTCAGTGTGGAGTTCGACGTATAAAATCAAGACAGCTCGCATCTTCCTTCTTCCTCCAAAACGGTCCTTTTCCAGGTCTCCTTCGGTCTTTGTCTCCTTCTGGCTCTCTGCGGGTTCCAATCCAGTGCTTGTTTTTCAATGGATTCATCCTCCTCCTCAGTGTATGACCGATCCACCGCCATTTTCTCACTCACAATTTGCAATATTACACGCTTCTGTCCAGTAGCTTCCCACAGCTCGGTATCACTTATTATCCTAGGCCATTTTATGCCCACTATTCTGCGCAAACATCGATTAACCCTTTAAAGACGAAGCGTATCTGTTTTATATAAGGGTTCAGTGCGTACCGCGCTGTAAACACTCTCCACTTCGGTTATAAAAACCAGTCTCTTAATGTTTTATAAGGCAAAAGTTGCTGTTTGTTCTGAGATCCGTACAAAACACATAAACGCAATGTGGGCACCACGTAGAATTTTTTAATGTTAAACCTGATGATACGTGAAGTTACCGCTAGGCTTTAAAAGGTTAACAAACGTTTGTAACTTATTTGTTTTTGGGTAGTCACTTCCCATGTTTGCACCCGTACAGCAGCAATACCGATTTAGCATTACTATTAAATATACGGATCTTAGTCTTCTGCAATACATTTTTATTCTTCGAAAATGGGTATAAATGTAAGGAGATTCCATGTATCTTCTTGATCCATGCTCTAACATCTTGGAGTGCAGTAAGGACGTTGGTCTGGAGATACACACAGAGAGAATTTGGTACATATTCATGTCTCGGCAATAGAATGTAGGACACAATCACGACAGAAATATACCCAACAATTTGTTTACTGTGGTAAGTTGCAAATACTTGGGCGCGGCATTTATCCAAAATATGGAAAGACAGAGAGATACAGAAGGGAATTAGATCTGGAGATCTAAAAGAAACTGCAACATTATAATTTTGATACTTCTGCCTCGGTTTGCTATGCTTAATCCACACGGTAGAAGCATCTGAGTATCGCTGGATTAGGCAGTATACAGAAACACTCTACCTGATTCTGAAGTTCCACCTGTTAGCAGGATTTTGGTAGCTGTTGACTGTAAGAAGCTACGGTTTCTGGGCCAAAGACCCCACCGAGTTTCAGTTATAAGAATTTCCCATTACATCCCACCCCCCATGATGGGTGTTTGCTTACATCTAACGGTCAGTGACCTCTCTTCCTCCCCTACTCTCATACCTGCATGAACTGCCTTTCAGTAAGTGTTGAAGATTTTTAGTAGAAAGTGGAGTAACTTCTATTTACACAGTGAATGATGTAGAAAATATAACCTACATACATCAAATGAAGACAGCAAGAAATTACGGAATTACAGGTGGCACCAAATTTCTTGAGCCTAATTGGTGGCACGAACAAGATGACGTACTCGTACTTCTTACGACTCGAAGACCTGACACATTCATTTCTATTCCTTCCCCCATTAAAGTAAGACCAATTGAGCCCACATTTGATAATCGGTACCTTAATGACTGAAGACGAAACGTCAGTGTCCTCGTTATGCGAGAACGCTGGGAAGCATACATGACGTTACTGTGTGTGTCACTTGTGTATACAGGATGTTTCTGAAAGGCACGGTACCAATGTCAGGGAGGGTGTTGTGTGCACAAGACAGAACGAAACACGTCTGTGTAAAGGTGGGTCCTTAGACGCCTTGTTTTCGAGTTATGACCCTCTGAATACAGAAGAGTATGGCGATTACGGCTGCCATATCGGCATTGCAAGGTTCCCTCTAGAATACCCTCGGCTACTCACGCTTACACTATTTTGATGGCAAATGTTCGGAGAAATGTGCAGGACGAAGTGCATAAATTGCATGACCCCATCATCGCCTGACTTATATCCACTGGATTTTTAGGTATGGAATCATATTGAAAGGATTCTGTGTAGTGCGACATTAAATTTTATATTGAAACTGAGAGAGAACATAGATGCGAGTTAATTCGTAACAGCCCTGGAAATTCTGGGCGCGTGCGGCAATATATAATGAGATCCAAAGTGCATTACGTGCAAGTAAAAGCACACGAATTCGAGCACTTTGTAGCATGTCAAAAGAGAAACCTGTACCATTAGAATAATATATTTCAAATAAACAGTTTCAGTGGCCGAGCTTACACTATCTGTTTATATTTATCGTTCCAAATAAAGCAAAGACGAATGGGCAAAGGAACCATGTTCACACACAGGATTCTCCTTGTTTGTGTGTGTAAAAGACGTCCCTGTAGAGGGACCAAGTATCTCTCACGCATCACGTATATATGCACAAGACGAAGAACATTACATGGCACCGCTCAGCGACCGATGCAAGACATTTTAATTGTGACGCCAAACATATGTCAACTTTTTGCCTAACATTTGGCTTACTGAACGTTAAAGTATATGCAGCTGTATAACCGTGCTTTCTATTCAAAATACCTTAGAATCGGGATATTACGTCTCATATGATTCACGGTTTCCCCATTTCCAGTAGGTAAATGCCAGGACATTATCGAATGCTTCCTCTTACGTTCGTTCCACTTAATCACCCATAAAAGCCCAAACTTCGACGCTCCTTTATACTATGCAGTTGGTAAAGCTTAGCTAAGTAAACACAAAATCAGGAAATAATCAGGTAGTCCTAAGTTCACACACTGCTTTTATTCGCAATTTATCGATTACGCCCGAGGCAAATACGCAGGCATTTTATAAGACGTTACCAGTATTTCAGAAAACGCAGTATCAATGGTGCCACTGGTGAATGATAAATTGCACAGGACTTGAAGAAAGCCGCTGGTGTTCTAAGCAACTTACTTCGCAATTTCCCCTCGAGGGACTAAGAAAGGTTACAACAGTTATCAGTCAGAAGAACCACTGTCTCGATTGAGATTCAAACCTGAAACCCCCACAATACAAGCCCAAGCATCGCCGCTACAGCAAACAGAACGACACCTTCTTATACAGTTTAATAACGGTTAAAAGGCGTCTAAAATTACCACTACCTCCAGCGTCTCTGATCCTGGGTAGACCAGCATACAGGAGAGTTAATTTCTGTATACAGGCTGCACTCTTTTGGTAAACATTCGGCCTTGTGAGTTAAGTGCATACAAACGTCATTTAATTCGGTAGTAAGAATCCTAGAAGAAGTGGCATATCACAGTGTCTTGGATATAAACAAATTTGGATATTCCAGAAGAGAAAAGCTTATATGTTACCTGCACGAAATGCATAACATGAACGCATAACAGGGAGGTCGCATCCATCCGTTGGCATACCTACATATTTCATCTCCAAAACTTCTTAACAAATTTCGAACAAATAAGCATATTAGGGACACAGTACAAGTGAGGAGAACGGCATTAGCTAAATTTGTGGAGCGAGTTTAATTTTTGTTCATATCAATTAAATACGATATGGGAGGTTAACAATAAGATGGAAGTCTATACTGCGGTGGATAAAACTGGCTCAAGATCATGTACAACTGTGTGGTTTGGTATTAGTAGCGTTGGACCTTCAGGTTCTGTGCTGCAGCTTCTGCTGTTTCTCGATCACATAAAATGCGTACTTTAATACGGCGGAAATGCAACTAGAATTTCTCAGACACTCCTCATCTAAAATGATGCACACACAACCAAACACGAACTTCATTAAACATACAACTTTTATATGATATTCCATTAAGCCCATGTTTAACAAAATGCGTAAGTATACGGAAGACAGCGAACATCCAAGAATGACTTACCCGAAAATATAAAGAGCAAGAGACGTTCGAAGGTCGACACTATGGTATGTCCGAATAAATGGAACTGCGCTAGGGCCGAGCCCTTCAGAGCAGCGAGTCGGCAGACATCTGCTACAGAAGACTTAACGTCTTTGATGTTGCCCTACACATTACTGAGGGGGTGGAAGGGGGGGGGGCAATGCATCACAACGCATCTATCTAACAACGCTATAGTAAATACGCCCAAACCAGAGTTTAATTGGGCACTAGTGGCATGTTGACATCAGAGTTATCTTTATAGCAGAAAATTCTAGGCGACTACAATACGAAAAATGTTTGACGTGCATATTAAACATTCGAAGTATGAATTTCAGGCACAGTCCAGTTCCCGTATCTTGAAACTTGCGGGACGAGGAAGTGGAGAAATACGAAAGGAAAGGGACAGGCGTGGTACGAAGATAGTAGCTGCTTTATGGCAGGAGATATCAGCGAACAATACGAGCCCCAAATACATCGGCCGCTGCAACTTACGTGCCGGCATAGTCACTCTAATGTAAATGATAAGTTTTTTTGAACAGGTGGTATTTGCGGAGCCATACGCACTGGCCAGGCGAATACCTACCCCACCCTCCCCGCATTCCTTAAATACCTTCCAGGTGTCAAGATACGGGAACTGAACTGTACTTGATATTTAAAAATTCATTTACGAACTTAGATGGCATCTCCACTAAAAAAATAAACTGGATAACGTGGTTTACAAAAATAACCGTTGTTCATTGTGAAAATAATTTGGAACACAAACAAACCCTGTGGGCAAAGTGCAGACTTTGTGAACGTTACAGCAGTGTGAGTATAACCATTGTGAAAAATGCACTTTAAATGGTTTAATTTGCTGTTTCAGCATGTGTAAGCGGGACTGAGGACATTCGCATAAATTTGAAATCAATCGATTTTCAGCGAAGTACCATTCCATAGGCTGTTAAAATTAAGTATGGAAATGGGGATAGATTTGTTAATACCAGCTTGCAAGAGCGTGTTGTCAAACACCTCCGTCATACGCAACCCACCCAACCAACCAACAAGTACTGCCATCTCTTAATGAAAATATTAACTACTGTCACATTCAACTGCGGCTTTACCCTGCCTTCATCTGTTCATACTTTGCGCTGTTCTTCCAAAGCAATGCCACAGATACCCTTAAGTCTGCTGTTAATCAATTATGCATAAACTTTATATCTTGCGACAGGAACTTTCATTGTGGGTCGGGTTATGCAGCTGCATGGGGACCCCACGGCTCGGCGAGGCCCGAAAAGCAGGTTCTATTTCGGATTCAGCGTGAAACATATTTTATGTGTAAATTCTAACATAGTGAACATAAAGTTGCAGTACGCTTAGGCCGAGTCGTCTGGTACGTCACTCAGTCCAGATGCGCAAGTGTCTGACCGTTGCGGTCACTGGTCAAATTCCGCGAAAAGAAAAACCACCACCTGTCTTGCGATTGTTCAAATTGAACTCGCACCATATGTTTCAAAAATTCTCAGCTGTTTTCCTTGTACGTAATCCGTTAACTTCACGGAATTTAAACACCTGTAAGTGCATTTTTCGGACTGTAA
Organism: Coptotermes formosanus; assembly: GCA_013340265.1. Taxonomy (NCBI): domain Eukaryota; kingdom Metazoa; phylum Arthropoda; class Insecta; order Blattodea; family Rhinotermitidae; genus Coptotermes; species Coptotermes formosanus. The sequence continues at coordinate 1,711,332 of BLKM01000436.1, forward strand.
CTAGTGCTTTTGAGTCACTGCGCTACAAGCCGAACGGTCGCGGGATTCGATTCCCAATGGGGTAATGGGCATTTTTCATTTACTTAATACTTCCGGCAGCACTATGGCCCTGGGGCCATACTCAACTTCTAACAAGTACCTGGTGCATATCCTGGGGGGTAAAGGCGGCCGGTACGTAGGGCTGACAACCTTGCCACCGTGTCCGAATGTCTGGAAGTCCTGGCAGCCTCAACCTCCTGTAGCCCTAAGGGCTTGTCCAGGCCTGCATAGGGATTGCTTTACCTTTTTTTAACTAGTGCTTAGCGATGGTGACTGTTTTCCTGGAAAAACACAATATTAATTTTAATTAGCATTTAATTTCTAAAATTGTCTAATTTAAAATAATTCAGAAGCGTTATTGTTCGCCTAAACAGGCGTCCTAGGAATGATTTCAAGCATTTTTCTCTTTTTACAATAACAACATATAGGCGTACCATATTTAGGTTAATAAACTTACTGCGTTGATCTTTGGGAATAAGGAGTAGTAACAGCCTCAGCTGCTTCCCTGTTTTCCCCCACACCGCATTCCTTGGGGATTCTCTTATTATAATACACAAAATAATAATTACATTATATAATGACAATGAAAGGCTCCTAGACCTGAATTGCTGCTCGAAATTCCCCAAGGGCACGCGAAAGGATTTCTCCGAAAATTATCCGCAGGTTGGGCACGCTCCGTACGAAAAATTAGCCAGCCCTGTCCTAAGTCGGAAAAGTTTACAGAATGTCGGCTTGAAGGAACGCCAAATTGTCAGCCTGTCCGGGGAGCCCACATGTCTAGAGCCGGCCCTGCTACGAGGTGATACACAAGCATTGGTGGACGCAAGAACGGAGATATTTAAGACGAATTGAGTTAATGGATATCCGTAACGGCAGATTATAACAGCGTCTAATGCAGGGCGACTGGCGTCTTAGTCGAGTATATCTCTAGTACAAGTGACAGAAGAAAACGCAGACAAGTAAATACAGTCGAACTCGGTTATAACGTCGTAGAAGGGACTCAGTATTTTGTGTCGTTATAAACGACTGGTGTCATAACTGAGGAGAATAATGTTATGGTTAACAGTGAAGAATTAATTGGTAACACAGAACATATTAGAACACATTATAGATGAAGTGTCATATAAACCCATGTCGTTATAACCGGGTTCGACTGTACTGTCAATGATTATGAACTGCACAGTAGACTCAAGCCACAGGTAGTAAATAAGCAAAGGTAAACGTGTCTTCTCACGGTGTTAAATTTGAAGAGCTATATAGAATTTTGAGAATCCTAGAAATGGAGAAATAAAGTTATTACTTGCATATAAGAAGATAATGAATGGAAGATATACTTGTATATGTATTAGTGTCCACACAAAAATCTTGGTAGAATGAAAGAACAGTATATACTTGCACATACCATAATTTCTTCACTGTGAATGGAAGAACACAAATATACACTTGAAAGTAAAATGCTCAGGCAAATACACGACTCCATTCAAAATGAAGTAAGCAATTAGGACATTACACAGTAACAATTTTGTGTTTTATACTGGTCATACAGCACTGGAAGGATAGTTAAACTGAGAAGGTTATGAAAGGCTGGAAATCTAGCTAAGATGGGATATAGAAACAAGGAACAGAAAATTTTGGTGCAGAAACCTACCACGAAATTTCCACTTGGAAGATCAAGAAGGATATGCAGAATAATATAAGGATGGATTTGGAATAATTTGCTTGTGTGTGTTTAAAACATGAACTAAACCCTACATTTTGGGGACAGGATCAATATCTTGATTTTGCCATTAGGGCTAAAGTGAGCAGGAGTATTTTACTTTTTATTTCAAACACGTATAACAGACAAAGCCCAAATGGAATATGATTCCAAACGTGATACACACAGTCATCAGAATCCTACAGAACCGAATCAAGTTAATGTCAGGGAAATGACCACAACAATGAGAGATACATGGAAATGACTCAGAAGAGTTTCTAATGGCATTATTTTGGTACTAATGGTGTAAAACTTCAGGTAATACTTATATACACATACATATGCTGCATTAAACAATATCCGAAGTCTCTGCAACCAGCCATACTCTGAAATAAAAGAACTAGTATTTTCTTTTTGATCAATTTATATCAATTTTTTTCGTACTTCACAAACTTACATATATGATCACTTTAACCAGGCATGAGAACAAGTAACACTACAGTTCTATTGCATTTCATCAAAGCCACTCTCACAACAAACGATGGTCAGTAAGTCAAAACAGGAAGAGGAACATACTTCTGACCACAGCTGAAAAAACTGTCAAGCAAACAAACTGTCACTGTCAAGCTCAGCGAACTTCACTGTGCAACGTGTAAGACTGTGGATCCGACAGAAGTGGCAATTGTGTGTAAAATGGCCACCGTAAGGTAAATCATCATGTAACTGGAGTTTGGTTGCTTTTAACAACACAAGCCAAACAGCAATAGTTGCAGGGATTATTAGGGAAAGTGGCATACTTTTTAATATGTTCTTTAAACATTTTGTCCATCTGAAATTTTCTGAAACCTTACAAAATGGCCGTTTTGCCCAGGCCCCTGCAGAAAATGGAACCCTATATTTTCTGTTAAAGAAATGGAACATAATTAAGACAATCTAATAAATACATGCAACGACATAAATTTGACCACTACACGTGTTAGCTCAGTGTCAGGTCTTTACTCTGTAATTATGGCACGTGATACATTAATTACGTTCTAAATGAAAATCTGACAAAGACAATGTACATATCTTACAGAAAGGCATCGAAAAGAAAGTTTCAGTCCCACAGAAATTTGTTCCTTGGTAGAAGCACATCCACTCTCCGTGTATGATCTCACTACACTAATGCACATGTTGTAGGCTCCAAGCCTGTCCAATAGCATCATTAGTTAAAGACTAACAGCAAACGGCCGCCTTATATGGGGGGGTCCTTTTATACACCACACTCCTACTGGTGTTTGATTACAGAATGGTGACTGAACCAACAGCAAGCATTTAAATTCCTTATAACTTACTTTCAGGCAGTAAAACACATTCAGATCCATATGAATTCACTTCATACTCATTAAAATTACAGTGTTCATTACATTTAACTCTGTCAAATTTAAAATCCACCTTTGCTTGCCCAAGACGATAAGTCCCTGCTGCTGTTCGACATACAAATACGAACTGAGTACGCAACACTTACTCTTTCAGAATTACTAACCTACCTATTACACTGGGACACCAACTGAATAAAAGATGAATTCTGAAACTGACATATAATATGTACATTCTGTTCATCTAAATATCAAGTCTACACGAGATCATAATAAACTATATACACGCTGAGAAAAATATTCTTGTGGGTAGCAATGATCTGTAGTCTTATGTTAGATACCAGCACTTCAGATGAACATTCTGTTTCCATCTTCAGGGTCAAATTGAATACGGTACACATTGTGTAGGTTACACTGGCGGATTGCAACTACGGTCTACAGGAGAGAGCCAAGGGACAGAACCCCAGTTGAGAACGTTGGGAACAATGTACTAGAACATTTCCTGCTGGCCATTCCCATTCATACCCCAGTCACTTTGAAGAATGAGACAGCATGTTCCTCTTGAACATTTGTATTCACGTACAACACTACAGAGTACCACAAACATGAAGACTATATCTAAATGCACACCACCGTGAAAACCTCAGATCTAAGCGCACACTTTCGCTTCCATTTCGTAGATTCAATACAGCATAAATGAAAATAGTCATGTGACAGATAAATGTAGCACAATTCGAGATTCTGGCTTGATGGAAAACTACAGCAGTTATGATCCAAATTCCAGGACCTTGAGAAATATGGAAGTGAGCAAAAGAAACATTTTCTGTCTGTCTCCCCCCCCCCCCACATGTTTAAAACCACACTGTACTGGGTAACATACTCTGATTTTTTCATTCATCATTCAACCAGATATCAGAGACCCTGCAGCTGGTGACACAATTACATAAAAGGGATGATTTCATATTTCTGCAATTATTCTCACTAAACCACCACTGTTACATGAATTACTGATGACTCTGGCTCTAAGAGCCAGTGTCCAAAGTATATGCACTAAAACTTGTAGAAGGAAAACATGGACACCGTGAGTTACTCTTCACACACAGTCTTTTACACTCACTAGACGTTTCATGGAACACATCTCTTTCTAACTTCTGCCAGCATATTTCCTTATGGTTATGTACGTTTCTTGAATTAAACAAAGTAGTACATTCAGCATCAGTCCTCAGAATAGCACTGCAGTTGCTATTCGTGCACCTAAAACATACACATCCAACTTAAATGTTTCTGACAAGATGATATAGTCCTACATTTGTAAATTAATTAGTCACAATTAAAACAAAACAATGAATCTATCACTGGATGCAAGTCTTGAATGTTGTGAATAATAATCAGTACTTCCAAATAACAATACGCCTGTCATGTTAAAGATAAAGAATGATTTGTTTTTGCTGTGCCCACCTTAGATGTCAAAAGTCACCTGTAACATGCCATAACTGGCATGCAGGGGATAGTAAAGGTATAGCTTTACTCATTCCTAGCCTTGGTGCTATCGCAAAAGTCACCTGCAACATGCCATAACTGGCATGCAGGGGATAGTAAAGGTATAGCTTTACTCATTCCTAGCCTTGGTGCTAGATTGGGGTGGGTGTTCAGTGCCACACCCTGGCTGCTTTACTCCTGGGAAAGAGTTCCAGTACCATCATACAGGATGCTGGGTGAGCCCTCAAGGGCAATCTGGACAGACATGCAAAACAGAAAATCTCGTTCCGACAGGGGTTCGAACCCTCGACCATCCAGCCCGTAGGAAGTCAATGCACTAACTATGCTATCCCACAACCATCTTCCATGTATACCAAAAAATCAAGTGATATATGATAAAATTTTGATAATTAATAGTAACAGGTGTACTCCACTGAGTACACAGTTTAGGAATGCAACATCAACAATCTGACATTCTTAGGTACATGTATTAGACATAAACCAAGTGCTGAGGCAGTTTATCAACAGCAGAGACACTAAAATGATTACAGTCTCTATATTATTTTACTCATACAATCACACAAAAATAACACTTAAAATTAAACGCATGCGAACAGACAGTCAAGAAACATATTTTACATCATGTATGGACGAGCCATTTTTGAAAAATCCAGATTATGATCTTGGTTAGTAACATTCTGGAGGAACCTGCTGCCTCCATCTTCGAAGTAACATACTTCATCTACCCAGACACTGGCAACTACCCACCAGATTGTAAGGTGTTGTAAGATTGTAACACAATCTAAATCTTCATTTCAGTACAAACTGCAAATCCCAAGTGGTAAATTCATCATGACTTTGATGCAATTCTAGTGGACTGGTACAAAAAGCGAAATGCGTGACACCAACTGGTGCAGACCTTGCATCACCAAACTGCATTTAACTGCATAACGTGAGTCATGAGATGAAACAAGAAAACAAACAGATTGATGAAGAATGTAATACCCACACACTACAAAGTCAACAATCATGATACTAATGACACTCAGCAAACAAGTTCTTTTAGTATTACATTATACTTTTGCATCATACCATAGAATAACTAATAATTTACCACATGTTTGTCAGATACAAGTATAAGGTATTTTCTGTTTGTTCATCAATAATTAATTGGAGTAAGTAATTAGTGTGTAAGACAATAATTAGGACAACATTATACTAAGGGCGTGAGAGCTGGACTCTCAACAGAAAATTGGAAATAGCCATTGATTCATTTGAAAGAAGGATATTGAGACGAACATGGGGACCAATAAAAGACAATGACAGATGGAGAATAAGATATAATGAAGAGTTACACAAACTCTATAAGAAGCCACGTTTATCAAATGTTGTTAAGCTGAAAAGGCTACAGTGCGTCTGACATATTTGATGCATGGACAGTAGACATATACCAAGAAAGATGTTATATGACACAATTGGTGGTAAAAGACCCATAAGTAAACCTAAAAGAAGATGGATTGAAGCAGTAAAGGAGGATTCTAGGAAGATACTTGGTATAGGGAACTGGAAAAGAGAAGCACTGGATAGACAAGTATGGAAAGGCTATCTGCATAAGGCCAAGGCCTGATGCTGGACTGTCAAAGAGGAGGAGGAGAAGCAGTAAGTAGTGAGTGCATGGGTAGATGAGTGAAGAAGTAAGTGAATGGAGTTATGTACATGAAATTTTGTATGCACATAAATCAAAATACTCACACCATTTACATGTCAACAAATATAAGCATGGCAATGAAACAAAAATTGGAGATAATATCTGATGACTTCAAGAGCCTGTATGTGTGTTACAGGAAAGTATGCATAGAAACTGATTACTAAATGATATAAGTTCTGATGTACTGTTTTTTAGCCTCACCGTTTGCATTAACACCCCTGAAGAAGATAAGAACTCATAAGATTTTTCTTGAATTTATTCCTGTTTCTAGAGACATATGTTTTAATAGTACTATGGTAGAATGTATTCAGTTTCCACAGAATTAACCTTGTCTAGCCACAACTGATTAACACAACCCCATATGAACATCTACAAACTGCTTTCATGCAGTACATTCTGACACACTGGACTACTACATGAAAGAAGTTTACTCTAGTACGAATCAACTACTTACAGAGTGCACAAACATTCAAAGACCATTTGAAAAGTGATATTAGGTACTACCTCATCAACTGTTGATTGGTAAAATGAATATTCATAACATAAAATCCACCCGTGATTGTGAATAATGCCAAAAACATAACACCTAAATATCTATGGCATGAAAAATTAACCTAGAGCATAAGATTACTTAAGTTGGAAATTAATCTTCTAAATTACCTTTAAAAATTTTGAAATGACATAATTACTGTGACTATAAAGTGAACAAAATGATTATCAGCTTAAAAATAGCAGCTATAGCAATTTTCATAATCACTTTCATCATACTATCACTTCATTTACATGAAACTCTGGGCAACATAAAAAAGCATAAGAAGCAGGACAGACAGTCAAAACCACCAGTGTCACCTTATTTACGTCATGAAAAGAAAAGCTCTAAACAGTATATGCCCATATTATATGTAACTAGCAACAGTTCAAAACTGAAACAAACACTGACGTTTGGCAAAATAATATTTATATAAATTTAGACACACATAATTGTTTTTAAACAGTTATTTTCAAATTCTGCACAGGCAGAAAAAATGGCACTAACATTTTGAAGGATTAATCATTTGTTTATATTTACCAAATAATTCACACTGATAAATTTCACAACCATATTTTGACACAATTTAAGCATTTCATACACCACCTTTGCAATTCAATCTTGGCATCAGTCAAATTTCTTACAAATAAAATTAATGACGACATACTAAACATTCTCTTTACGTGCTGTTACTCCTACAGAAAGTGGGGGTACAAGGTGGTGTAGTTAGTTGAGGCACCGAGGCTTGATTCCCGATGGGGTGAGTGGGATTTTTCGTTGACTTAATCCTTATGACTGCACTATGGCCCTGGGGTTGACTCAGCCTCTAACAAAAATGAGTACCAAAAGTATCACCTGGGGGATAAAGATGGCTGGTGCAGAGGGCTGATAAATTTGCCACCTTCATGTACCAACTGCCTAGAAACTGTGGCAGCCTCAACATGCTAGAGCCCTCAGGGCCTTTCCAGGCCTGTTTAGGGATTGCTTTACCTTTTGCTTCTATAGAAAGCCACTGCTGGTGCTACCTCTAAGAGCTGTCTACTTAAAAGTTAAAATTAAAACTTTTACACATACACAACACTGATAACACTCAATTACCTCCACACGATGAATCCACCTCTTGTTTCACGAGCTTTTCGATATTTGAATTGACCACGCAACAAACAACACTTTCCTTTTCTGGTTTTTGTCACAATAAAGTCTCTTTCTATCCTATGTACAAAGAAGACAAACATAAGAGTTTTCTCACATATTTATACTCCAGATTTTTGTAAGTTATTTTATATTTATGAGAAAATTGAGAAAAGAAGACTAACATTTATATCAAAGGTATCATGCACTGACAGGAAACACCAAACACCAAACCTTCATTCATGGTGAAAGATGTGATGTACCTACAAATATACTAAAACAGTTACTGCACAATTCTAACAAGCTGTAAGAAAGGCACTAACTCACATCAATGAGCATGGTGCAGCATGAATTTTGTACGATTTCTTAACGGTGAACAAAAGCAACAAATCAGATGCTAATCTATGTAATTTGTTTCTGTAATTTATTATTCTTACTTGTACATAACACTGTTTCATAAAATCACCAGATTGTTCATATGAAGATACATCATTGACTACCAAATTCCATTCACTCTTCAGCTAAAGGAACATAAATAAGAAACTCATTCTCAGAAAAACCGGGCATCTCACAGGATACACATTTTTAGACACTACTCAAATCACACACAGGGTTCATATGTTTTACGTCCGTTGGATGAGTTCACACATTCACTGATGGTTTATTTGGGTACATGCCTGTTTCATTATACTGTGCCAAACAGTGGGAAAGAAACAGTGACTTAAAATATTACTTACTAAAACTGTGTCAAATTCAACTCTTCTTGTTCCAAAACACTTCAAATATTCACTACGTGATAATTAAAATTTTGTAAGTTCAGAAAACTGAATATTACCAAAACAATACTTCAGGACATTATATTCCAAACCAGAATAATGGGAATTTCATTTTACAATACACTTGTTCTATTATGTCAGTTCCAACTTCTGTTACTGGAAGAACAGTTATGATGTAGCACTGCTTTCTTTCTAGCACTTCCATGATCACTGCAATAGATGAACAACAAAAAACGAAGCAAAAACAAAATGTTCGAAGTATTTATTGCAGGAACGGACAGTAAACTGCTGACCAAGTGCATTGATTCAGAGAATAATTCACTATCTCACACTTTTTACCTTTTATCTTTCAAAACAATATTTGAACAAATTAAATAAATGAAGTCCTAATTTCTTACAATTCAGCACTTGTTTCCATTGTTAAAATATTTTATTCCAATCACTGAACTGTTTTAGTTTTACTGGTCAACACTGATTCAGTTTCTATGCTTTCACACACTGTATGGCTGTGATCAAACTGGCTAAATCTATTAGCCTCCGTATTTCAGAACTGCATTTTTCTTTTATGAAAAACACTCAAATATGTGATCTGAGGTGAAAGTAACCATCCTATAAATACAGCAGAAAGCTGTGCACTCATGCCAAAAAAATCAGTCTGGGACTCTCATTACTCATACCCTGAAAAAGTGATTCTGCATTGCAGTATTTAGTCACACGTAGGACTGCCACATTCCTATTTTAAGAACTCACCACCATACACAAGAAACTGAAAGACAGGAGGGACAGCTTCTCTGTTAACAGCATTTATGGATTCAATACCAACACAAACACCAAATCTTACCATTACACTCTATTGTGAGGCTACTATATAATACATATCACAACCTTTTCTCCTAAAAATCAGCCTTCATACTGTTCTAACTATTAACCTTATTCTCAATCTTGCTACAGAACACTCTCCAGTGAGTTTATGAACTGCAAAATCCAACCCCACCCCCCAAAATATGTCTAGCCCACTGTAACCCCAATGTGACTCCCCTAACAATATAAGGTGAGCAGCCTGCATTCTGTTTTAATAATGAACAATTAAAACACGCCTAACCTCCCTATGAATGAAACACACATTTCATAACCAACAAACAGATATATGAGAAAACACTCCCAATATTTATCATCTTCAAATACAATGTAAATATTTAAAAATAAGAATTCTATTATGACAACACATTCTTACCCACTTTACTTCAAGACTTGTGTAAGTGAATGACAACCTAAACATATTAATTATAAAAATACTTAATGGGATTAAGAACAAATTTATGCATTTCACAAGTTAAAAATACTGCAATATTTACACATACAGGAATTCTAATTTTGTCTTACAGAAATACATAAGAGGCATAAATTTACCTCACATACAATTATATGGCATGCAGTACAAATAGTGTTGAGACACGCACAGCAAAACAGTTTGTTCTCCAGACAGACAGGAAAGAACCTTTATTTTTATGGTACCAGTTGCGGTAGGGGACCACAGAATATTTAATGCTTTCTATGTGTCCCTCTTGTATATGTTCACATTATCAACAGCACTGCGCTCAGTGTCACACAGTTTACACTCAAGTTAAGCTACGGACTAGAGACTATTACTAGCCTCCTTCAACACAGTGTTTGTGGTTAGTTCACAACAATGTCGACAATTCATTTCATGACTCTAGGCTACAGGCCAGACAACCAGGGTCTCTTCAGCAGCAGGGGCAGAGATATTTCATCTTGCCACCATGCCTCATCCAGCTCTGCAGCCCATTCACCCTACTATGCAACTGATGTCAGGGGCTCTTTCGGCCAGGACCTGGGTGTAAAGCTTACGACTCATGTTCATCTAGTGCTGAGTTAAGAGTGCATGGTATCACACCTCTACTTGCAGAGGGATCTTCATGTCACATTGACAATATTACAATAATTTTACTTAACTTCAATATCACAACAAACTTTTCTTTTATATTTCAGTTCTTCAACTATGTAAAACAAATGTGATCATACCAAGGTTCCAAACTTTTCTGTTGCCTTCAAAAAAATACATGATTTTGGAAATTAAAATACATTTTCTGTGTTCTTTGGTTTAGTATGTGTACCCACACACAATTACTGTAACAAGGGCAAAACACAACAGCGAGGAATCAAACCACAGACAAATGAAATGGACATACAGGTGACCAGTTATTACTCATGCCACTCTGATTTTGTGAGGATTCAGAGCTCAACAAGGATTGTTCACATCCATGGAAAGAACCTGTTCATCAAAAAACCACAAGTCTCTTCCTCTGTTCAATCAGGACACATTCAGGACCACACAGATAAGTTTATTACTCCACAGTCTTGATTTTAATTTTGTAGTACCATGTACATGAATCATTCTTCTATTTCTGGCAGTGAAATCACACACTACTATCTGTGTATAACACAGTCCACTGGAGTACTCATACTTTGCAGTACCATGTAGATGAATCATTCATATTTTACGGTATTTTTTTGCTTACAAACTTACATTTAAGCCACAGATATATTTTGTATGGACTCCCCTACAATTGTAGATCTCTATGTTGAAACATAAGTTTAACTGTGCTAATATTGATAATATTTCCTTCTTCTCCCTTCAATTTTTTTTTTGTTTGATGCCTGGCTTGGCCAGCCTGCTTGCACCCATGCTTTTACCTTGTATCTGACAAACTTAACACAGAGTCGGTAATGAAGAAGTAAATTCTTCACAAAAATAAAATACAGTAATAAGAAAAATAATAAGAAATATGTGGGACTAGAAATACGAGTATATGCAACTGCAAGGCAGGCTTTACAGCATGCTTGGAACTCAATGTCTATGTCTTGTGTCAGTACTAATTTCTTGTGCAATGGGTCATTTCTGGAAGAAAAAAAGTGACAAAGTGTGATTTGAACTACCCATGATGTAGGGTGATGCTGGATTTGATACGAAGCAAAATTAAATTCACCCAGCAAATGTTAATGTAGGCACCCAATACCACATTTCACTGGAATGTGTTACATATACCTAAATATGAAGCATAAAGACTGGCAAATATGATCTCCCCCATATGTGTTAAATTTATGCAGTCCATGCGAAGTACACGCTCAAAACTGATTTTGATACTAAGAGTGGCAATTAACTTCCAGCATCGCAATGCAAATATAGACTAAACACACATTTTTACAAAGAAGAACAAAACAACTGGTGATAAATATGTATCACCAGAACACAAAAATCTTCATTAAAAACTGCATTTATCTTCATTATTCTCGATGACAAAGTCCTGTGATATTCCGAAAGGTTGGTGCTAGTTTCGTCTTTTACATAATCCAGATTCCTCTAAACACTAAGTCCTTACACTCAATTCATATCAAATCAGACTTCCTTTTTAATTAGACGAAGTACCAAGTCACTCTTTCCCACTTATGCCATTGAAGAAAACCTGATGTTGAAATTCCTGCCAGAAGTTCAAGGACAGCATTTTGAAACTGAAGCTTTAGTTAGACTCATGCTTTTCTTGTATGAAACATACTGAAACAAGGTGCAACACACAATGGCACCATACATAAAGAACACTGAAACCTGGACCATTTCTTATCTTCTCTGGTTGAACACAGCTGACATTTCCGGAAGGCTGACAGTTTTACTGGCACATGAGATCCAAAATTCCTGAATCTCACCTCATCTGGCACTCTCCACCTCTTCGTTGATGAGTTCTTAATTGGAGGGCTATACTGATGTAGACAGTACAATGGGCTAAGTGTGAGATTGCAGGGAAGAAGAAAAGAAGGATCTTTTGTTAATTAATTTTACATTGGCTACTTAAAATTTTTCACTACAATCATGAGTACATTGGCATATAGGATTATTCTGTTTCTGGACTTAATCCATCATCAATAACTGTCAGTCTAGACACAAAGTAATCCTATGTGTAATGCACGATCATCACAACCCTATGGATCTGATATCTTTCAGTTTCAGAAACTTTCCCATCAGCAGCAAATAAATGCGAACATATTGCCTCTTTCACTGATCCATAATGAATTTAACCTATCCTGTAACATAGCAGTAAATACAACATAATGTAATATAAGAGACATGGCTGAACCTCCATACATGCCATAGAAGAAATAACTGAGAACTACAACTCTGCATTTCTCATTATGCAGATCTTTCCACTATCACAAATGGTAGCACAAATATTTACTTGCTATTAACAGAGGATTCTGAATCATAATATACCTGTCTTTACCACAAAATAACGGGGGGAAAAAAACAAAACACAGAACTGTCCATACCTGAACAGTTTCCAACCTTGTTTTTTAGACAAAATGTTTCATCCGTATGTGCAGACATGTCAGTGCTGACAAACTACGTATTCCATCCCATGCACTGAGCAAACACAGAAAATGTCACTAAAGGACTGTAGAATACTTGCTCCAAAAAAAAATGTAAACTACCATATTAAGAGCACTTACAAAAATACACGTTCGAAGATTCACACATGTTACATAAATACAATAACTGAATAAATATCAAATAATCATAGTTTATTATGTCTACCTGGAGAGTCACAACTGCAAACTTATATAGGCAGGGAATACACCTGCAGCATTACACAACCTGTCACTGTTTGTCACTCACATATGAACCACATGGCACTGCTATTCATCAGATCAATACTATAAAAAAGACATTTTACCATTAAACTTTATGATGAGTTCTAAAATTTCTACCAATGCTTTATCTTATCAGTGGTAGTTACTGGTTTTCAAAGGTGAGGAAGGTATCGTATGTTAAGCCTACCTACCGTACTTGATAAGAAATACATAGTTTACTGTATCACTGTGCACATGTTATGTGCAGGCCTCTTTTCACCCTCCCAGTAACTCTCATTGCAACAGGCATATTTCGTGACATGCAATATGGATGTAATACCACTGTATCCCACCCGGTTGTTATGCTTATAATTTCTTCTTCTAAACAATGTAAATATGGCAATCATGATCTTTTTTTTACACTGAAGCAACACTAATACCTTTCAGTGCTGGATCCCAGAAAACTCAATGGGGAATGATTTGAAACCATTTAATTTTCCTTTTGGAAAGGTTCGTCACCTGAATGGTATATACTGCTTTCTCTATTTCAATCAGAGTTAGGCCTGTGAAATAAATTGATCGCAGATAGATATTATAAATGAGTCTGCAGGTATTGTACTTAACTCTTTTCTGTACGCTATAAAGTACCAAACCGGCAACCATGCAAACCATTGAGGTTATATTAAGGACTTTCACGTACTGGAAATCTTTAATTTGAGAATGCAAATGGAGCACAAAAACAAATTGGCTAACCTCTCAATCTAGAAGGAAGTTTCAATTGCTTTGACTAAACTTAGTAACTGGGTTATATTTTTTAGGTTGGTTAGAACAGCTCAAAATTTTAAGAGTGAAACACACAACATTCTTAAGCTTTAATGGACACTAAATCTAATATCATTAATATAAAGTTGTTCTTAGTATTTAAGCATATTATATAATAATTTTGAGGTAAGTCCTCAAAAAATTATGTTGGCTGGTTCTTCCTTGTATCATTGTCAGAATTAGTTTTTGTGTGTGATAAAAATGTTTTTTTTGTATGTGCACATGAATGGCAGAACTGGTTTCTATGTCACAATATGAAATGTCTTCAGCATCTCCAGACTTCTCTTATATATCTTTACAGCTAGACCCAAACATAAGGCAACAAAGAGCCATTAAGTGTAACAATTCTCAGCAGAATGCAAGGAAATGTTTTATGACATTTGGGTCAAATACGGTTGTCACAGACATCACTTTCAGAAATGTAATTCTTACATCACCACAGGAATCATTGAATCTTCCTGAAAATGTGCTCCTTTGTACACAAATGTGATTAAGAAACTACATCGGTGAAACTGACCACTAATCATGTGGTTCTGGGGACATAAGCAGAACCTCAGCCATGTTATTCTATAAAAATCTAAACCGGCCCAACAATCTTATGAAGGCCATCCAACTGACTCCAAAGAAACCAGAACTTAACAAACTGAAACAAACAACACGTACAGCAAATAGAATGAACTGGCACACGTGGCATTTGACAAATCCTGTCAACCAATCTAATTTGGAAATTTAGGTCATATGTAACCCCTTCACCAGCAAGTAACAGGGTAGGCTCATAGGGTCATGATTTCTAGCTGTTTCAGTTTCTCTTGTGAGCCATTATTCTTTCTGGACAGAGGGAAGCACAGACGTAGGCAGATAATAGACGTCAATTTCAGCTTTCTTTGGAAACAGTGTTCGTGTTTTGGAGTTACTAGTTTGGTTTCATTGTACCAGTTTTCACTTCTCTTTTTGTTTCAGTTCTAGGTCTTTGTGAGAATGCTCACAATTTGTAAGTAAACATTTGTACTATTTCCTGCTGATAGCATTTTATCTTATATGCACATATACTTGGTGGCACACAAAGTGATGTTGAGGA
This sequence comes from Coptotermes formosanus, assembly GCA_013340265.1. Taxonomy (NCBI): domain Eukaryota; kingdom Metazoa; phylum Arthropoda; class Insecta; order Blattodea; family Rhinotermitidae; genus Coptotermes; species Coptotermes formosanus. The sequence goes on from BLKM01000436.1 coordinate 1,726,589, forward strand.
CGTACATTACTGGCCTAATGTCAGGTAATGAATTGTTGGAGGAAGTCGAGTAAAATCTGGAAATGGAGATAGGTGATGAACTTACCTAAACAATATGTACGGAATATTATCTGTTAAGTCAATAAATCATAAACTTGGTGGCAATACAACAGTTTTGAGGCTGAGGTTAAAGTACATCATCCTTTTTGCATCATGTGAGACAGACATAAACTGACACTGTATGTCACAGTAACTGACAGCACATGGTTCCCATAATCTTTCAACTGAGAATGGGGAGAGATCCTAATTCCAAAATGCTATATTCTTGCTGAATATGAAACAAAAGACAAGACCATGAACCAAGTACTCCTAAGCGTAGCATAAGACTGTCAGAACCCATCAGAATGGACACAAAAATTTTGTAGTTATAATTCCACCACGTGGATGGCAGCTTCAGCTGACTGCAGAACTAGAACTTCTGTTCAGACTGTATCAGTAACAGTTCACATCAAAGACAGGTGAAGAGGTAAAGCAAAGCTGTCCCTGTATACACTATGACACATGAGGAGTAGAGGTACAGCTCCCCTCATTCTTAACCTCAGCACTAGATGGAGGGGAGTGGTCACACTCAATCCCTGACCACTTTACCCTTGGAGAAGGAGCCATCAGTATCCACTGAACAGGAGACTGAGTGGGCCCCACAGTCAGTCAGAATGTTGTGAAGAGAAAAATGTCACACCCCTCATGGGATTCAAGCCACAAATTGTCCAGGGTGCAGTACAGTGACTACACCAATTACACTATCCTGGCTCTTGAGATGAATGTGTACATGAAGAAATAATAATAAGAAAGGGCAAACACATCCTTGGGGTCACATTAAAAAGAGTGTTTACATTACACATGGCAGAACAGGCAGGCAGTTTTGCAATTCTGATAGTACACAATTAATATGCAATATCATGATAATGTACTAGCAATTTTCTTGAACCATGTATGTTCCATGTAAATGCTGTACCAGATGTATCAAATGCCTGCTTTAGATCTTCTTATTTGAGGCTAGTTTTTCTGATGTTAATACATACTGGCCCTTATGTAATAAGGCCTTGAATACCCAGTGAATGAAACACAGGCCTAACAACATTTTTATGGGGGGGGGGTCTACCATAGCAAGTTTGGCAAAAACTCGTCAAACAGTTTGTACCTCATCACATTCACAACACACACAACAGAACAAGAGACATGATTTTAGCTCTTTTAAAACACACATAAAGGAAGCATTTCCTTATAATCTACATGTTCATTCCATTTTTTATAATTCGGTACATCATTTTTGTCATTATATTGTAAAACAGATGATACACAACAACATACATGTTCTCTTATTGCCACGGACACAACAATAATAATAAGAGAATAACAAACGGGAATAAGAAAAAAACACGGCAGATAAACTGTCAGATTTAACTTGCAATGTCTGAATGAACTGGACAGTCACCTAGGACACAACAATGCTTTAACTGTACAATTCTCATCCTCAAGAGGTAGTCATGATTCAAGAACCTAAGCAAGAATATATTGATATCAGTAAGCCAATTCAGTCATATTATAGGGGCAAGTTACCAGCTACACACACTATTACAAAATATCCACATTTGTAACGCATTAATATTTGAAATATCCACTACAAGAGAGAAACAAATTCTTCCTTTCTGTTCACATTATGGGTCTGACTTACCTCTGCTGTACTCAATAAATGCAAATAACCACAATTAAATTCAATTTATTTGCACTAATTTTACTAATACCTAGTACAAATTACTTTATACACTGATCCTGATATCAACAACTTTAAATGGAGTAAGTCCCTTAAGAAACATCAGAAAACAAGCTCTACTCCTCCACTTTTATAGAGCTTACTGTTTAACCACACGATACACACATACACATTAATGACAAATGGTCAACAAGAATGAACCATATTACATCCAAGAAAGCAGCAAACATATCCTACTCAAGCAATCAAACACTGAAAATTCTACAAAGTTCATTTTCATTTTGTTAAGTATAAAATTGCATTATGCACAAAATTTGAACTCAGACTCATTCTGAATAATGGATGTATCAATCTTCTTCAAGTGAACAATGTATGATGTTAACCATTGTACAATTAGGACTAAAAGTTAATTTCAAGTACCTGACTCACAAGAACCTTCACCAATTACATGCATTTCCAAAAACCCTATTGGAAAATTGCACAATATGAAGTCATAAATTCTACCCCTCAATAAAGTTTACTATCAAATATTTCATACAGTCTATTATCAGCACAATTTTTAACAGAACTATATGCCCAATTATGCCACCACACACAGCAGTCCTTAATCAGGTGTAGGGTCCAGAAGGAAGGAAGGAAGGAAGGAAGGAAGTGACATTTGCTCCTGGTGACTCAAACTGAAAGCAGTCAAAAATAACTGAAAAATATTTTTTAGATTTTCATCTTATTGGCAGACAGTTCACAGCCCCCATCCTCCCCCCCCCCCACCCCCACCACGTGGCATTCCAGCATTAAGACTGGTTTGTTTTTGACCCTGGAATCAAGATAATCGCCACCAACATCTTTGGGTGTACTGCATTTTACATGCTCTTGCATTGGCTAACAAACTACCCCAGAAAATAGCCACTGTCTTGTTCACAGAGCCCTACACTTGTTCCATGAAATTCTGGACAATGATTGGATAGATATTGCAGCACTGTAATTATGCGTGCCAAGACTTCTCACCAATGTTCTTTCACCTCGTTCTTCCACTTACATTCATCTACTGTGTTCATTTTTGGCAATTTACTCTTCACTTCAATCCACTTAAATTTAAAATGCACTAATCTCCAGCTTTCACTAATGTTTCCAATCATTAGTGCCTCACTTCCTTTACCAGTTTACTTGTCATCATATTCATGAGTCTGAAAATTTAATTAATTTCCATGTTTAATTCCCCTTAAATTTCTAAGTTATGATCCATTTTCATGCCTGGGCATTTAAGATAATGGAAAAGTAACATTTTCATGCCTAAGTCTACGTGCAGCCCCTGAAAGCATGGGCTTCGGTGTCACTGCCCTGCTCGCCCTGCCCTAGGGATGCTGCCACCACACAACACTGTCACTCCAAGCCAACTATCAATTACCTCGCATTCCTCAGCCCACCTCTATAAAGGCGCTGCATTAGTATTTCTCACTAAACCTTTTTGATCGTTGTCCATTGCGGGTCACACCAATACACATGACGCAGAGGTGGATTACTTTGATTGGGTTTCACACCTTTATTTGATCACCATTAGTACAATCACTAATGGAGTGTTTCACCTGTTTCAGCCACCACTGATCTGTCCTTTCCTTCCAGCAACAATGTGGACTCCTTGTTGCCTCTTATTTCTCTTAAAATGACTGCTGTCACTTAAGGCAGATCTTCTTATGCTGCCCTTGTTTTATACTCTGCCCTTGTCATCTCCAACCTCACTCCCTTTCCTATTTCCCTCTGTCCCTCTACCCATATCATAGCGAAACTAGAAGGTGAGAAGGTCAGAGTATCCTTTCTCAGGGCGACGTTTGATGCACACATACAAAACAAATGTTTTCCCCAATGTTCACTACACTTTTAACATTTTGTCATTAATCTCCATTATTCAGGAAATATTTTCTGAGAAGCATGACCTCCAAACAGAATTATTCTTTCTTTTTTATGTAGCTGGGGGAGGGGTGGAGGTGAGATAAGGAAATCTTTATCATCAATGGCACTTGGTGAAAAAGTATAAACTTTGGACAAAATAAAAGAGGAAGGACGAGGTAGTTTCCCCTCACAAAAATAATAATATACCACATTAAACCAAGGTGACGAAATTGAGAGGGGAGAATCAGTACATTTCATTCTCAGAATAGGATAAAAATAATATATGGTAGAGGAACTTGTGCAGATAAATACATGCATACAAATACCTAAACAAATATGGTACAATATTTTTCACTGATGGTGCCACCTGAGTTCCCAAAATTCCATTAGCTCTTTAATCCATTTAGTTTTTTAACAATTGTTTTATCCAGTGTGGCACACTCCAGGGACACAAACCCTTTGTCTGAGGAGTTATTATACTGAGAATGTTCAAACACTCAAAATCCTGAATTTACAACATCCATGTACAAACACAAATAAAATACACATAAAAAGTGACATCTTAATGCCAAGACTTCATGTAGCATCAGGTACTTTTTCATGAAATTTCTTGAAGCATGGAGTGATGCACAGTCCCACCAAACATGAAGAACACTGGTATCTGGATCTCTTCTGTTTTGTCGCAGTTGAACAAAACCGACACCTTCTGAAGCTTGATAATCTGTCAGGCAAATGTGACCCAACATCACTGAATCGAATCTCTTCAGGTACTCCAAGGGGCCGCCCATGTTTAGCATACTTCTTCCTCATGTCTAGTGTGTTTCCTTGCACTTCATATGCCCATGATGAGTAATGCCCAAATATTGAGTGACTTCGATGTAGATGGCGTGAAGGACCAGAAGAGACATGAGGAGAGGAACTTTTGTTAATCATTTGTTATATGCAATTCCTTATAACATCCCTAAACATTTTCAGAATAGAATATCCCAGGATTTAACATACACATTTTTCTTACCTAAATCCACAATGGCCCACCTGTCAATGAAGATTTAAAAAATATATATACATACATTTTTGCTACATCAAAGTGTTTCTGATAATTTTTGTATTAGTAAAGTGTTACTAACATAGAAAATGCATGTGCAGTATTGTATATAAGTATGTACGCATAATATGAAGTTCTGAAGCATCAACTTAGAACGCCTAGTTCATTCCAAATTATGGACAAAATCACAAAAGAAGGCGAAAATAATAATAATTGGTAAATTAAACTACTGGTGTGGGAACTGAAAAGACATAATACACAACACCTAACTACTGTCAAGGAATAAAAATAAATTAAACTCCCACAGAGATGTGCCATATACTGAGCTTCATCAAATCTATTACAGGTGTCAGAACATATGCACAGGAGTTCATAGCTGAGGATTTAGGAAACTGAGCCTTCAAGTAAACTAATAAGAATGAAATATAACAGCAGAAGTATTGTATATCACAGTTTCTCTGCACAGTAGACATTTACTAGTTTTGCTAAAATCTGTCACAAATAACTAAAGTTATATGTAGAAGGTTACTCAGGCCCTCAAAACAACACAAAATCAAAATGGTTGGACAGAGTTTAATGTCAGTCTATGATGCCATATTTAAATATCACTCCACCTGTTTAGGCACTGTAACTATGTAGCACACATAGGGAGAGATGGTGATCTATCGGCAAAACCTTTTGACCATTTATTTGTGCTGTAATCACTACTTAACACTGAAATTTGTGACAATTATACATAAAAATGACCCTGTGTGTGTGCGCGTGTGAGAGTACATGCACATGTATCTGAGAATATGGGACTTTCATTCTGCATAACAAAAGCCACACTATACACATTCCACATAAGGACTAAAAATTTTGAAGACTGCTCTTGAATCAGGAATGCATGAGATTAAATGAGCGATCTTACAGAAATGGTACGCTCGTACTTCGTCACGTGAGTTTTTCTTATCAATTACAAACTCCCCACTGATCCTATTATCTGTCCATAAAGAAGAACAGCATTTATAAACAATTTAGGCAACTTTACCCTACTCAGCAGCTTCTTCCACCTCCTCCTCCTCATTATCTTCCAAACGAGTGTTAAGACCATGTGGTCTGCTACGGTCTCGAGCCACCTTTTTGCCTCATGCCCTACAGATCTTCTGCCCCGAGGTGTATACTGCAGAATTTGTTTGGGGATCCTTCTTCTGTCCATTCTGTTAACATAATCTCTCCAGTTCTGTCTTTCTTTGCCTACATATTCAGTCTATGACAATTATTTCCTTAGTTTTTCATTTCAAAATACAAAGTGCTTAATCAAATCTTACTTGATTTCCATTTAACATTTTATGAGGAATACTGTGTTTGAAAGTGATGCAATAATGCCAACAGAAATTATTTGGACTACGTATCTCACTTTCTTCACATTATACAACTGAATTTACATTTTCAGGTTGATGGCTCTGTGATAGATTCTATCTACTTCTTGTTGCATGTCATTGCCAAAATCTCATTTTCCTAATATCCTTAACAAGTACAATTATGCCACACTTTTTACATTTGTTGTACTGTTCCTTTTTGAGTCTCATACATTTCTTTTTTGCTATTCCCTTCCTTGTAAACACATTCACATTCTCTATTGCAAACCTTCTTCCTTTGAAACATCCCTTCTCTTTATCAACTACTGTGAGCCTACAATTGAGAATCACATTGCAGTTAATGTATGTGAGGTTTTGATATGGTATCAAAACCAACAGCTGCATATGCACCACATTTTCTGTTCCTTTAAGTTGACTAAAGTCACTAATATAGCGTTTTGTTATCAGACTCAATTTGTTTAGCCCCTACATTCAACAAATGACATATCTATGAATCAGGAAAAAAAAAACACATCCATGACAACTGCTTCACCTCTGTGGGCAACTAACTGTTCATCAAGGAGCCTGTCACTCAGTTTACTTCCTTAACTACTGCTTATTTGAGGTCAGAAACCATCTGTAAAGCATGACCTACATGGTGGTAACACGATAAAAACATACAGCAATCTATCAACTTCTATGACAAGCACAGTGAAGATCAGCCATACAATCACAATGATCAGTAACTGCATTACATGGTACTTGTTTGCCTCTTAAATGGCAGCAAGTTCAATGCAGGTATCACTGTAACTTCAAGTCCACTTATCCACTTATCTAGTACAAGATGTCCTAACTCAACATATGTAAACAATACTTGACACAACAGTCGCACCACTGACAGGCATAATAACTATTTGAGATCAGAGCAACTACAGTAAAATCTGCGATATCCTGCACCTCCGGGACCAAAGGTTTGCCAGATATCGCAATTCTCCGGATATCAGAATATTATGCGTAATACATATCTTACTGTACCTAGCAACCTCATGGCCAGACCTATTTTTGCTTTTATTGTTAACGCTATTCTTTTCCGCTTTCTACCAGCCCCTTCCATGACAAAAATGAAATACTCCACACACTGCACTGTAATGCCCTGTAACAGACAAAGGCAATAAAGCAACTGATCGTACCACGCTGCAGTATCTGACCATTCTGTTAGTTTGCCAGTTAACAGAGATTTCTGGATAATCCAATACCGGATATGGCAGATTTTACTGTACTTTTGAATTATAAATGGCTTCCACAGTACATGGTGTTCCTTCAACAGACGATCAACAGATTTTCATTTATGAGGAGCAATGTCCATGACATGAAGTCATACAGAGGGAGCAGAGATATAGCTCCACTCATTCTTAACCTTGGAAACATATGCAGATAAGTGTTAACTTCACACCCCAGCCATTTCACCCCTGGGGAAAGAACCCCTGGTACCAACTGAATGAGAGACTCTACGGGTAAAATAATGTTGGTAACTATCATCATATAAGCTATCCTAGCTCTGCCATCTTTCCTATTTCCATGAGATAATTTAAGAAATATGTAAGCAAGACTTCCTGCCATGTTTTGCCTACATGAAGCCTCTTCCACTGGTATCTGGTATGACAAAATATGCACACTGCAAACACATTACACATTTTTAGACAAGCACAAATCTGGCATGGCTATGCCTCTGATGTTCACCAGCCTGAAAAATGTCTTAGATATACTTCAAACCACAAGTGCTTAGAACAAAGATACTGCTTTTCCTTAAAAAGCTACCATAGGAACAACTCTTGTCACTTTTATTTGTAAATGGTAAGCACAGAGTTTTGTTCACAAAGACACCAAATGAAGTGTTATATGATCTAGAGAGCTTCGGCACGATGGAACAATAGTGGGACATTTAAACCTTACTGTCCTTCAACATATGAACCTTGAGAACTAACTCTACAAATATTTTTGTATGCAGCCATGATGCAGAACACGTCTGTGCTTCAACCTACCTTACCAACTAAACCAGAAGTATAACATACTCAGTCCAAACACAACTTTTATTTATCATATATAAGCAGCAGTTTGTCTGGACTGAGTACATTATACTTCTGGCTGTACTGTGAACACAATATGGAAGAATCACCTTAGGACTATAAACTGAACTTAATGGCCTGAAACATCAAATCTGTGGTCCTATACCAACACATAAAAATCTACTCTGCAGGGGAAAAAAACCCTTATGAGTTCCCATATAATGTGAATGTTGTTGGAATTCATAAGTTAAATACCAAATTTTATCAAACTCCATTCACCTAGATCAGAACTATTACATGTAGACACACATGAGATAATTACTAGGAAATCATATATTACTCTGAACAGCACCTAAAAATAAAGGAAAACTGAAGATATTAAAACTATTCTAACTATGCACAGAACTGTTTGTGCAGCCCACTTACACTTCACCCCAAATTTCAAATTCTCAGATATCGAGTAATAGCAATATCAAGCACAAACATTACAAAGCATGTGTACCATACACTAACACTGACATGTCCAGGCCTTAGGCAGCTGCATATATTTTAAGTGTCCAAGAAACCATTCAATATTGCAAATAACAACAATTCAAAACCTAAAAAGGAAAATGACCTGGTAAGGTGTGGAGGTTCCACAAAAACTGCGCAACCAATAAACTAGTGCTCCTTTCTTGTTTGTACTATTCAGTATTTAAAATTACATAAATCACGTGTGTTCTGTTGTTACTGCAAAAACACTAACACTAACAATAACAGTTCAACCCTCTGCCACACCTATTGCACCAAAACATATTAAAACAAAAATGTCCCTTGCTATGCTTCTTGTACTAAAATGCAGTCCTGAACTAACTGGTCCAATACTAATGATATAATCAATTTAAATGGTGTGGTATGAAGACTGATCAAGCAGTGTTTGAACCAAGTTTTATGTTGTCCATATCAAGCATGTAAAGTCACTAAAATTACATAAAACACGCCAACACGTTACAACAAAATACAATAAAATCTTACTGAAAGATGTCACTTAAAAGCACCGTTGTGTCATAACAATGCTTTTATTTCTATCTACAAGACATTATATGCTTTTCATCAAAAAATGTCTGGAAATTGAAGTGACATTGCTTCAACCATGGCTGCATCTGACCATCTGGTGTTTCAACACTCAGAGTATTTATGTTTTTATATTTACCTCTGATGATGGTGCCACAGAGCACCAAAACATGTTGGGTTGAAAACAGACATCTTTCACTAGGACTTTTTTTGTATTTGTGTATGTGTTGGCCTGTTTGTATGTAATTTTTGTTTGAACCAAGTTCATTTCTCTAGTACCTTATTCACACTGTGAGGGGATTTTTCTGAGGTGTCTGGGCATGCTGATGCATGTCCACAATCAGCAGTGCTTGTTGTGCACTGATTGGTGATGTCTGAGAGTACAGCCCAACATGAGTATCAAATTTTGCACAAAAACTAGAAATTCATCAGTTAAATGTACAAAGACTGATGACAACAGGGCTTTGAGCGAGCCTAGACATGTTCCTGCATGTCCTCAATCAGCGAGACCTCAATGCGGCCATTCACTCAGATGCAAGCGTTGCAAGTAAACAAAAATGTTAGTTGTGCATCTATTTGTAATGTGTGAGAATAGAGAAAACAATGAAGGGGTGTAAAATTTTATGCAGCACTCACAATGGGGACACGAACTTATGAGATCATTAAAGCTGCCTTTCAAGAGGAGACCATAAGCTGCACACAATTATTTTAGAGGTTCTGCCGCTTTAAGGAGGGATACTCATCTGTAGAAAGTGACAAGCACTCTGGGCATCCTTTTAATAAGCAGAAATGACGAAGTGATGGGAAAATTGTGAGATCTGGTGAAAAAAGATCGAAGGCTAATCATTATGAAAATAGCTGAGGAAGCATGAATTTCTCCTGGTGCATTCCAAACAATTTTAAGTAAAGATCTGGGCATGAGCACTGCCTGTCTGTAGCCTCTAATTTGCCTGAGTGTGCAGAAGCAGACAAAAATTTCTTTAAAAAACATTGTAACTCGTGATGAAACATGGGTGTATGGTTATTACTTTGAAACTAGACAAGAACCACCATAAAGGAAAACATTTTCATTACCACAAACCATGAATGTGAGCCATGTTTGAAGCATGACAAAGGTGATGCTTAGCACTTTTCTCGACCAAGAAGACACTGTGTACCACAAACACATTCCACAAGGTCAAACTGTAAACCAGCATGTTTATTTATTATTATTATTTCATTGTTTTTCATTCACAGTATAGCTGTTCAGAGTATAGCTCAAGTACTGCAGCATATAACATACACACTTTTCCAAATAAATATAACTGAAGTTCAAAATTCAACTTCAAGACACCAACACAGTCATAAGTATCAACTGAATTACAGAAAATTCTGAACAACACACAAATTCATCAAATGCAACTCCACGTACACATCACAGAATCTTGAATTTTTGTCCTGAGAAGAAGTGTGTAGCAACAACATTCAGCAAACGTTCCACTGGAGAAAGAAAAAATGTGTCAACATTGCAAATTAGAACATCACATGAAAAGCCTATGCACATCCATAACAGAAAACTGTAGTGTTGGGAAAACTGTAACCATTTTCCACTCCCAGTATTATGAATAGTTTTTCCTTATAGAAAGAATTGATAATGTTAAATTATTAAACTATTTTTACATACCTTTTTCAATCTCTGTAGAATTTCATTGTATGATATTTCCGAAAACATTCACCAACATGCAAGCTTGGTTTTTGGTCACAAGTATCACAAAAATATACAGTTTCATGTCTTCCCCCTTTTACTTTTCTGTTTGAACAGACAACACAGTCCTTATGCTTTCCATATTTATGTGCCACAATCATATGGAGTCTTCCATCTAGGCGCTGTTCGTTGTTACTTTTGGAAGATCTTCCTCTCACTGTTTCCCTCCCAAGCCTGTAAGGATAATTTTAGGATCCCTTTCACTAACAACTGAAGAAATTTTGACATACCATCACACCCATTACTCTTGGATTTCCCATATCAAAATCACTATCTGTAAACAATGCTTCAATCTTTCATCAAATTTTTAAGAACTACGGTGAACCCTTTAACATATATTTAGAAACTCAGGAAAACAGGTGTCACTCCTCCCTTGCAGTTATGTAATGAGAACGTAGCTCATGCCTGAAATCTCCATGCGATTCCAATATCAAAGGAGTGCAAAGAATTGAAACATCCATGCATATAACAAAAAAAATTGATGCACATTCACATTTTAACTTCTGTGTACAGGTGACAGCTATTCTGCATTTCATCTCAGGATAAAAATTCAAGATTCTCATTCATACAGTCTCCTATACATAATTTCATTATAGCAATGTGAAGTTATCCTAATAAATAGCTAACACTCAATGTGAAACACAGAGGCAGTCAATTGATAAGATTAACTATGTTAATTATGACTGAAAAGGAAAAATCTTGGTAAGACAGATATACATGTCATGGTTGTTTTGCCAGTTTAGGTGGTACTTAACAACAAAGGGCCGTAAACTTCATGCATACCACCTGGTTTAAAGTGAAGAAATTAGATATTTTGCCCAGAGAATTTCAGAACAAACAACAGTAGTTTCACTAAACATCTGTTAACCAAATTAAATTCATACTTGAAGTGTTTTGTGTTTTCTTGTGTGGCGGTAATAAAACTTTGATATATTATTCACATCAGATTTGCCTTTTACCCTTTATCAACTCAGAGAGACCATATCCTGGTCTCTAAAATGTAGTGGCAAGTGGCCTAACATGCCACAGGCTGGTCTTTGTGCATATGCTTGGTAGCAATTTAACCCTTTAAAGACGAAGCGTATCTGTTTTATATAAGGACTTAGTGCATATCGCGCTGTAAACACTCTCCACTTCGGTTATAACAACCAGTCTCTTAATGTTTTATAAGGCAAAAGTTGCTGTTTGTTCTGAGATCCGTACAAAACACACAAACACAATGTGGGCACCACGTAGAATTTTTTAATGTCAAAGTTGGTGGTACGTAAAGTTACTGCTAGGCTTTAAAAGGTTAAATGTCCGTGATAAGCCAGAAAAACTCAGGCCCTCAAGAGATACAATTGGTATCTAAATCCATCTCCTACAGGTTAAAGGACCAACAACTGGCTAAGTGCAGAAAGACTGAAATTTGAAGAACACTAATCAACTGTGTGTGTGTATGAGAGAGAGAGAGAGAGAGAGAGAGAGAGAGAGAGAGAGAGAGAGAGAGAGGGAAGGGGGGTATTTCATCCCTTGCCTCAGTACCAGTGATTGAAACTATGTACTACTGGATTGTCAGAAAATATGATTTCCACATACTTCAAACACAAAACTATGAATTTTTATTTCTATGATATAATGAATTATGCCAAAATTTATTTCTATATAATATGTACTTCCAGACTGATAAAAACGTGTAACATGCATGTCATGACATCCATGATGGAGATGGCATAACATTAAAAACGTTTGTAACATTCCAGGCCTATCACACAGTACACACTGACACATTTAACTGCAGGTTTAAACATGACAGACTGCTGCAAAAATTCGTGCCCCAGCTGTTGAATGATGACCAGAAACAGAAGGACTTTCTTTCTGTGTGCAAGGACCGTATGTATTTTGTGTTCTTCGCTCATGCATTGCTACAGCCTGTCCCCCTTACATTAGTGCACCTGCAGCCAGAAGGATGCAGTTGGTATAGTAGTGGAGAGCAGAAGAATCATGGTTCAATTGCTGGCAGGGGCAAGGCATTTTTCTCATCTCTAAAGCGTCCAGACTAGCTCGTGAGGCCCGTTCAACCTGCTATTCAATGGGCACCAGAGGCATGTCCACAGCGGTAAAGTGGCCAAGGTATGGAATTGAAAATTCACCTCCATCCAGTACCAATATTTAGAATGACGAGCTATCTCTCACTCTCCCACGTCTTCATGGCATGCAGAGGGACAACTTTGTCCTTTACATTACATAATCTTCTTTGCATCCAATCTGTATTTATCTTTACTTCTTATGCCACATTTCCTTTTAACCTTAATTTTGTTATGGAAATGCCACACTTTCATCACTTACAAAGTAGCACTCTATGCACATATGGATAACGCAACTGCAAAAGCCACTTCTGAATAAATTCTAGACACAGAAGGCACATCTCTTGTTACTAAACACAAATAACAGACACCACTGCTGTTGGTACTGGCATTTCCTTTTGTCATTCACAAATTATTCAGTTAAAAAGATATAGCTTCGTAATTCCAACCACACTCCTTCCAAAAAACATGGCTGATTCACATGCCCTCTGTACACCTGTGTTATAAATAAGTGGTGTCACCATGTCAGGTTCTGCTTCTTCACAAAAATTTATAATGTAACTTATGCATTACATTCACTAATAACATACTTGTAAGTAAATCCACACTTTTTAAGTCGTGCAATATTTTAATCACCTGTAACTTAATAAAGATACTTCAAGACATCTGAGGTTCTCATGGTGATGAATATTAAGATTACATTGTCTGGGATGTGATGCCATTTGGGTTGACAGACTGTTACAAAGAAGTTGGAGTAACCTCCTGCCTCCATATTCTGGGTAGAACAGTGAGTCAAGCATGACAAAAATGATAGGACATAGAGAAGGGAGAACCAAGTTCTAATTGCTCTGGAAAGTTGGCACCTATCTGCTAAAACTACACAGTATCACACCACAGCAGACCACTACCTTAGGGGCACTATGTTCACCAAAAAATAGGTTCACCACTGGGCATCATAAAGCTTAGTAAATTTCAGTTATTTTGGATCAAAATTTTACGTGAACACTACATGAAAAATGAACAAGGTATCCTTCACATGCAATAAGAATTTGCAGTAAGGAAACAAAACATAAAGTTTGATGTCAAGCATACTACACCACTAGTTCATACCATTTAACTTCTACCAAGCCATAATGTGGAAAGCCACACCTTTGCAAAGCTCGTTATATGGTACCATAAAACACGTAATATTGAAAACACAATGTAAGTACAAATTTTGTACTGTTAAATTTGCCAGATATAACCTCAAAATTCTGCATCACTACCATATTTAGAATTGCTGACTTAACAAACAATATTTCATATATAATATGTTCAAGACATATCTCTATCATACTTTGCACACACAATTCCAATGGTTCATTACTTACTGTCATTAACACAAAGGCTAAAAAAAAGGTTCAAAGAGCCTCCATCTTATTGTACAGTCTACAAAAATATTACATCAACAAACATTATTAAATAAAACTGTCAGCAATGAGTTGTGACTCACAGGGTTTTCTCTCTCCTTCTGTAGGTCATAGCCACAAGGGGACGCTACAGTCACTTCTGCCTCACAATCTGTATGTCCAACATTTGGTGTCTGCTACTTGTATGCAATTAAACCCTTCAGTACATAGTGGCTTTAACTGTGTCCCTAGTCCATGGATGGAGGAGATTTAACATGTGAGGTTTGAGGTTCCCACAGCAGTAATGATACAGATTCCAGTCTTCTGGAATATTATGTCTTGGACTGCTTGACCATGAAGATTAAGACGCTATGAGCCTTTAAATTGTAACTACTTACCAATTTACAAGGTGTAACATCCCGGACGACTTGAATATTTGAGATTTAAATATATTTTATATGAAAGGCATAGTCCCAAATAACTAGTTCCAAATATTAGACAATATGCCAGATTGTTTCAAACTTGTACACGACATGCTTGAAAGGACAGAGATTTCAAATAAATTTTATTTCACGTTAGTTGTTCAGCCTTGTGTGGTATGCTTTGAAGCATTCTTCTATGCAGAAGCTTACATCACATTCCTGACAGTGATACACGACTTTTCTTTTTTCTGTTTCGAGCAAACAACACATCTCCTCTGGGATCAATACTTGTGAGTTTTTGGTGCTACTCTCCTCAAAAAGTGTCTCTCTTGTAGCCCAGGCATAGCAATCCACAATGTCAAACTTTCATGTAGTATTTTGTTTTGGTTATACATACACAGCAATAACTTGCTGAATGCTTTGGGGTATGTTCCTGGAAAACAGAGCTTTCAGCGAACTGGCTTACAAAGGAACAATTACAGTACGCATTATATGCAGAAAAGTGCAAACGGGCTATTATGTTTTTACTATAAGTGCTAGTATGCAATGACTCCATTTGGTTACTGGTAAGGAAAGGCAATCAATCATGTAATGAAGAAACCAAGACATTAATAACATTTATTAAGCAATGAATACACACATTATCGTACCAATGACAATGAATATACACACACAATACAATATAATCTTGACCCCCAGCACTTCCAGCTGCCAACATGGTGCACCTGCAGATTGTACATCCTCCCTCTTAGGAGTTAAATGCTGCTGGTCAAAGAATGCATCTGCCATTAACCGCTTAGACTGCTTCCTTTTTTCTCAGGACATTTCTTGGTAACAATTGATGTTGTTAAGAACGGTCTTTCTGAACTGTGGAGCTTCGGTTCCAGTCAGGATCATTCCCAGCAGAGAATTCCAGTGCCTCAGTAACCTTGGTGATCCATCACTTGAAATGGCAGCGGTTAGACTGTGCTGAAGTTGAGTGTTGCCTACAGCAGCATTATTGTACATGTCAAGCACACACCATTTCACTTCCTCTAGTTTGGCTTCATTGGCTAGCGTGATAATTTGGCTGCATCCCTTCTTAACACTTGGTTATCGCTGCATACCCCTGGTTACAGGTCTTGGCCCCGTGCATGTTCGTGCCAATGACTTTGTCACATGCTACTGTGATTTTATCAGTGGCATGCTTCAAACGAGATGATGATGATCCCAAAAAATTCTCTCACTGCTGATGGGGTCATAGAGATAAACCAGCACTGGCCTGAGTCCACAGTCTCCTAAAGCATTTTTCCCTAACAATATAGCTGATCTTGGGCAGACCTGAATGCTGGCACATGCTTTCCCTCTTCAGAGATGAAAGTATGAGAAGCTCTTCATCCCCAATATAAAGCAGTCTGCTCTATTATATAAAAGCTGCAAAGGACAGTTTCCATGCTCACAGATCCCCTTAGGGGTGCCAGCAAATTCTTGGGCCCACAGTGCACCACAGTGTTTTGCATAACCTCCTGGATACCATATCAGAGTGACTGGCAAACACGAACAAGAAGCATCAGAGAAATGAAGCTGGGAAAACCTAGAAAATCTGGTGTCATATAATGATGCATAAACCATCAGAAAGACTGAAACTTCCTCTATTGACCTACATAGAGGTTCTGGAGATTGTTCTCGTTTCTAAGCAAAGATAACACAATCAATCAGTGCACAATGCCCTGTGCAAGATGGACTTCTTTCTATGAAACAGGAACATGCCACATATAACCACTGATGTCCAATGTGACACTAAATGAAACCAAAGTACCTAAGCTTCATAGATATACTGTTCAGGTTAGAGTTATGTTAATAACTTTGAAAAATCAGAGAAATTGCTGCAGTGTTCCCAGAAGTAGTGGGTGTAAGCCATTTTTGTTTATGAATTACAGGTGACAAAAAATTAGCTCACACTGGCTCAAAACAAAATGAAACTAGTATTACACAAACGCTGACACATTCCTTCACAAAGATACTCCACTACTTTCATGCCACTCCTCACAATACACTTACAAGAAGAGCTTCAATCCTGAACTGCACAGGCCCACACCACATATGGAGGTGTTCAAAGAAGTAGACAGTGTAAGTCACTTCTCATTTGCCAATAAAGCTGCAATAAATAAGCTCATAATCATAAAAAACAAAATGGAACCAGTATCACACGAAAGCTGAGATATTCCTCCACAAAGATATTCCACTTATATCATACAAACACTAAAAACACACTTCCAAAGAAGAGCTTGAACGCACAGCTGCACATACACGTACTGCGCACAGAGGCCGGCATCGTGCACAAGTCCATAGAACATATGCCGGATGACACTCATGGATTACAAATTATGGCACTGGAGTTTCCTCCAATGGTATAATATTTGTACTAAATTTAGTAAAAATCAGTTAAGTTATTCAGATGTGGAATTCAAGGGACAGGGACATGGGGATATGCATACAAGCATGCGCGCATGCGCACACACACACAGTCGCCTTCTCAAGAAGGAGTCTGCTCCATATAGTTTGTCAGGTAGTTAAGAAACTCAGATGCTCACAAAATGATACGACAGTATTGTCAATACAACCGTCTTTGCCCACTTTAATTTAAAAACCATGATTTGTTATTCCAGGTAATTCAAAACGAAAATCCAAAAAAACTTTTCCACATTCATGGCAGTGACATCAGTCCATTTTCCTATTCAGGATTCTGTGGAGTTTTAACACCATCACTATCAGATTCATCTACCATATAAGTAACAGTATCAACAGTATGTCAAAAAATCATAGTGTTTTGTCCCAAAGACACACAACCTACATGGGGACATGAGGATTAACTTAAACCAAAGGTAAAATATTTCATATCTTGGCCCGTAACAGGACCCAAAAATATGCTCGCTGCACTCAATTCAGGGTCTTCTTAGTAATACCAAAAATTACACACCACCACCACCACCACCACCACCACCACCACCACCACCACAACCACCATAAAAAGTCTGATTTTATGTTAAGCATCAGTTGTGTTATACGGACCTACAAAGGAATTAATACCATCAACACAACTTCTTATTTTACAAATTTTCAGCGAATTATATTACTCAGGCAACACATTTAGACCAATCATAGTCATCTTCAGGCCCTAAATCACAAAAATTGAAAATATACAATTGCATTCATGTGTTAAACAATTCAGATCTCAGTTTGGCATTTGATGGTACATGTTGCTTATCATTTCCACTAGAAACATACCACATTTTTAGCAACTGCTGACTACAGTGAAAATGAAAAGCAACATTTACCATATCAAATGTAAAACTGAGACCTCAATTACCTTTTGTGCAACTGGTTACCCACTTTGGTATACATTATGTGATTTCATTAGACCACTACACAAAGATGCAAGTATGTCTGACTATATATGTAGCATAGTCATTAAACAGAGGGCCCAACTGACTGTGACAAGACATACAGTCTGTGTGTACTGCCCTGTTTAAAACTGTAACATTAAAATCTTCTTAAACACCCATAACATTACAACACAGATTTGTGTACGCAAAACCACACTTTGTTGCTGAAAGACAGATATTTCACAATCTTTGAGGGTATGTCTAATGCTGATCACAGCTTTCCAAGTGGAGATGTGGTGTTTATGCAGAACTTCTTGATAGGAGAGCTGAGTGTAGACAGGAGTAAGTGTTCTGTGGTCTCACCACATCACAAGTCTGCAGCCACTACTGACTGAATTAGGATTAAGTTAAAACTTGCAAAGGTCGAGACAACACGTGACTTGCCCGTCACATGAAACCAAAACAGCTTAAGGAGCCACTTCATTTACATACACCTCACGCAAGTGGCAAAAGCATCAAATGGCACATTCTAATATTTTATGCATACATAACATCAATATACCCCCTTACCAGACTTCAAAACACCCATAAAATATGCGTGGCCCTTTGAGCACTTTCTAACATGACAGCTTATATGTCAAAAAAAGAAAGGGCAAACAATTTTTGTATGTGGGAAAATAGGATTAGAGTTGCAAACTGAAAGTTGACAGACATATACACGATGTAAAATTCCGTACAAAAATAAAGCAAGCACTTAGAAGTTATTCTTCAATTAAAAAATGAACACCTTGCCAGAACAGGGCTGTAACCCACATTCTTTTAGCATGCAGAGTAAACCCAAGGTATGGGTGAACCCACTGATACGCAGTTCACTTCTCTGTGCCACTACTTTCCTTATACACTTTGCTTCCAAAGAGACCTATAGGTAAAACAAGGCTGTAACAGCAGAGAAAATGGTATTGTTTGGTGGACAGTTTATGTCTATAAGCACTGACGAATGTAAACACAGGCAGAAAAAGAAAGACACATATTAATAAGTAAAGGACTTTCAAAATGCCTTCAGTTGAAAGGGCACCAGGTATATTCCTGGAAAGTCACTATGCAGTGACATGAGTAGAACAAGGAGACAACTCAGAAAACAAATAATTTCCTTTTGAAGTGTTCCCATGTAACTTCACATAAATTCAGTTTCCAATTTTCAATTGGCTTATGTCACATAGTTCAATACAGAGTTGGCAGATCAGTTATTATACAGATCCACAATGTTACAAACCAAGCCACCGCTGAAGCACTTTTCGTGTACGATAAAAATTTTGTATGCTACGTAATTAAAACACTTAAAGTCACAAAAGTTTATTACTTGTACGTATAATAATTTATATTTTGTTTCTACCAGCACAGGTCTGAGTTTGCTACTGCTTTCAACTCTAGATAAGTGATTCTGATGTCACAAAGAGGCCCTTCCAGGATTTCTATAAGCTTAATTATAACAGTCACTATGTTGATGGATCACAGATGCTGAACAACTGACGACACAAAAATACCAGAAAGCAATGAAAAAGAATGGCTGGTTTTTAAATTAGGGTGACACAAAATATGTAGGCCAGTCATGTGTCTCCCCCAACTTCATAGGGGGTAATTTTCCATTAACCCTTCAATGATGCTGCAGTTTGAGTCCCAAGTACTGCCCAGGACACAGGAGTTTTAATGTACCCAAAAATGCACTCATTCACTCACTCACTAAAACTTCAATAGCTTCTGTACTATTACCCGCAATTTTTTCATATTTTTAGGGTACACACATAGAAACATGCAGAATTTAACTATACTCGTATATTTAAAAATAAAGGAAGATTATTCATTACCTTAGTAATTAAGTTTTGTGTGGTAAGCTTTAAAGCAGTCCTCCATACACAGGCCTACGTCACACTCAACGCAGCAGTACACAGTCTCCTTCCGCTTACCATGCTTACTACATACAGCACATCTTCTCTGAGGTTTTTGTTTCTTGCCTTTGCGCGGCACTCTTCCCAGAAAATGACGTTCTGTGAGCCTTGGTATTGTGTTGTCTGGTGCATGCCTCCCTTGTGCCTTACTTTGAAAAGAGACCCTCCACTAATAAAACCCAAAAGGATAACTGTTCCACAGGTTTATTACAATTCTTTCGGTACATGGTGAGGGCATTCAGCACTCAGCATTCAAAAGTCTTCTGAACAGTTAATGATACCACTTATTCATCTCAGTCACCTGATTTGCGAAACCTGAAGTTTCAAATCCCCCCCTTACGTTCATTGTAGTCAATCACACTGACTTGCTTCTCTATTTCCTTCCTTTCATCTGTGTGGTATATTGAAATTACGCTAACATTTTTCTTACCATACCACCTCATAACCAAAACAGGTCCAGAATGCTGATATACTGCTTATACTTTCTTGGGGCTTTTGTTGCTTTATTCTACAGGTGCAAATTTCCTGTTCAGTCTGAGGGTCCATAAGCAGTCCTTTGTGTGTCTTTTTAGACATACTGCAAGTGCTGGGCTGTTGTAAGTATCCAAACACACTGTGTACCCTTTGCCAAACAAAGGTTCAGTTGTTTGTGTAATTATGGCCACAGTTTTTGCCGTGTTAGGAGTGGCATCTGTGGACTGAATCTATGTCCTTGCCCACGTACAGAAGAAAGGACCACAAATATTGAGACATGGATTCACACAACTTGGAAGTTTTTAATCTTAAGTTCCAAGGCTTCAAAGGCAGATATTGTCCTGAGTGTCTGGGATTTATCAATGGCTATATTTTGTTAAGGCAGACAAAGATTTTGAAATCTTGAATGTAAGTGTAACAGATTGGGGGAATCTTGAAATAACTTCAGGGCTCCTGTGAATTTTGATTTATTATCATCGTCAATGGAATGCAGAAACCTACAGATAAGATCAAATCTCCCTCTTAATAAAAAAAAGGTACAGTTCATCCTACAACATGCCATGAAGGTGTGGGGAGGGTGGGGGGGGGGAGGTACATCTCCACCCTGTCATCAACATTGCCACTAGGTAGGTCAATGCTACACCCCGGCCACTTTATCCCTGGGAAAGAGCCCTGGTACCCATAGTAGAGGAAGCTCGGGGGCCTTGAGGCTGGTCTGGATGGGTGTGTAAATCTTGCCCCTACCAGAATTCAAACCCCAGACTGTCCAGCCAGTAGTCACTATACTAATTACACTATTCTGGCCCCTCTCCGCTAATAACGCCACCAAAACCTGGCACTTGCAAAAACTTGCAAAACCGTGTTTTGAAAAATACAGCCTTGTTGTAGGTTTTTGGATGATACCAATCAGTATAACCAAACTGAGGACTACACATTTCATTACCAGTTGCTGGATACCAAGACCTCATAGGTGAGTGATAGAAACAAGACTGCCTCTTTACATCTGGTACTGCTGTGCATACCTGTTTGTTTCTTGCACAACATGTTCAACCAAGCCCCTATCAAAAAATAGTTTAAAACACTTGATAATCTCACTCACAGATTTTGCACCATTTTGGGGTCACAAAACATTGCAAAAAGCTTCCCTTTGTCCAACATGATTGTTCACATCTTCCCAATAAAAACTTCACTGCCATCTTCTTCTGCTCCAATGTCAATGTCATCAGTACAACTTCATAGACTGCAATGTTATCAACATGACACACACCACTGTCACTACGATCAACTCTTTCTTCTATTTCTGAATCACTACTGAATTGGCTTTCACAGTCTTTCAAAAGGTTATTAATTTCACCACAACAAAAACCTTTAAAACTTTTCACCTCTATGATAAGACATGAACTAAATGACTGCAAAGTGTGCAAAGATTCTTTAAACAGATCCAATATGTCCTGCAAGGAAGCAGCCCAAACCCCTGCACAGCAATACTGTAGAATACGAAGAACTATTTCAAGTGCAATAATTGCATCTGCTGTGAAATATTCAGACGTCTGATCATTTGGCATCTGAATATTTCACAAGAGATGCCTCACAAGACAAATCGCAACAGTGACCTAAGGACGAAGATAGGAGACTTCACATTGCATAAACAAATGACTGTTTTCATAAAATACAGAGAGGACCCAATGCTTCAGAGCACAGCAAACCAAGTTCTATGTACATTTTCAGAAAAATGACTTTAGAATCTTCCAGCTTCAAAAGGCATTAAAATTCAAGATACTAGATATATTAACACACTCAAAGAAAGCTCAGACTTTTGTCTTTATGACTGATGCAATGGCATTATAATATACCTGAAACCATTCATGCAGCAGTAGTTTGAATGAACTGTTGTGCAAGTCAGTAATGAGTACTGAGGCCAGCAACATGTCAAGAATTAACCCTTTAAAGACGAAGCATACCTCTTTTATATAAGGACTCAGTGCATACCGCGCTGTAAACACTCTCCACTTCGGTTATACAAAACCAATCTCTTAATGTTTTGAAAGCCAAAGTTGCTGTTTGTTCTGAGATCCACACAAAACACACACATAAACGCAATGTGGGCACCACATAGAATTTTTTAATGTTAAACCTGGTGTTACGTAAAGTTACCTCTAGGTTTTAAAAGGTTAAAGGTCAGTAAAGCTTGAGCCCCACAAATCTGCCAAGGAGCAGAGATGGCAATCAGTCCCAGCTACAAGGCCACTCTTCCATCACCACGGCTGCTACATCAGACATTTTGCTTCCAGCCACACTACTGTTAATGTTACTTGGTAGCGTTAAAGGCCTGGAAAGTCTTTTTCCTCATGTCATGCCAATGCGGCAGCGTAGTATTGAAGGGCAGGTCTGTGCACGGCCTAGCTACACTGCACCATAGCCAAATGGAAATAAAATCAGAGGAAGCTGCATTCCACATGTTTTGTGCATGATGGAGCACTGGCCTCAACAGCTTTCCGATTATCTTAATTTTTCTTGATGTAATGACACATCAGTTGTTCAGACCATAATGATGCCTCACTACAATAATATTCATTCCCACATCCAACATACCCAACACATTCATTTTCTCTAAGAGTCACATAATTTTCCTTTTCTTCTCATCAGCACATATATCATGTTTCAAAGATATAATTAAAAGAAGTTCTAAAAACCGTAAAAAGTGTGTTTAAAGTACATTCTGCATAACACAATACCTAGGTAGCTACTGAGTAAGATGGGTGGGTAGATATGGGTTGTGTATTACACATGCGTGCCTGCACCATAGTGAACATAAATGAGTGGGACTTACACCATAATGCAAAAGTGTCCCCACAGTAGTCATTCTGTGAATAAGCAAAACCATGATGCACAAACCTGCAAACAATGTTGGCCTGCTGTATTCAGATCAGAATGCTCTTTCAAAGTAAAATACATGCCTTGAGATCATCATTCTTCTGGGATATTGTACTCCATCACAGGATGTTTGCTGCCCAAAGTTTCAAGACCACACAGGGGCCTCATCTCCAAGGGTCAGACCTCCAATGAAGAATTATTCACTGGACATCCGACCCCTGAAGATGAGGCCCCTATGAGGTTTCAAAACATCTGGCAACAAACAGCAATGGATCACAGTACCCCAGAACACACTGTTTGAAAGCCTGAAAACTCACGTTACATACATGGCAGACTTAAAATGCATGCTGAAATAATATCACATACAAAAGTCAGTGAAAGAGGTATGCTCCCAAACCACACTTAGTCTCCATTCAAATATGATAACTTTTCAGTTACAGCCTTGTTCATAATTTTATGTTCTTCTCATCCGTTTTCCAAATCCAATACAACTGCTTTAAAAAATGAAGATGTAAGATTACTGATGCTAGTAGTGGTTATAATGCATGATCCAAAGCAGACACTGATGAAAAGTAGGGCACTTCTTTTTAGTTCATTCAGAAAACCGTTTGCTTGTTGCAACCTTGTTCTGGAGGAGGAATGACTTCATGACTACATATTTTACACACATATCTACCCTAAATACTGGAAAAAAACACACCTGACATACAATTTAAAGCTTTTACAGCCACTAGGTTCAGGGAAATATTCTCAGGCTAGCAGCCATGTCAGGTGGCCGAATGCCAAGCAAACCAATGTTTTGAGGACCACTCTGTCCTCGCCAGCAGGGAACTTAAAATGTTTCGAAGATTATCTCTGTCCTCGTCATCAGGGAAGTGCCAGTTTCCCACTGACGAGGACAGAGATGCTCCTCAAAACATTCGATTACTTGCCATCCAACCACCTGATGCGGCTGCTAGCCCGAGAGTATTTTATTGAAACACATGTGACTTCGCTGAAGTCAAGCATGAACACTGGACTCACAACAAAAAGCATCAGAACCTTCAACACACTTAAAATGACTGAGGGCAGAACATTACTGTGCAGATGTACTGTTGTTGCTGTGATTTCACACTTACTGCTAAACATACTGAGCTAGCCGTAATTGTGAAGTCAGGGTAGCTCCGTCAATATAGCAGCCAGGCTATGGGAAGGATGACTAAGCAATCACAGTTCATTTTCTGGAAGGGACAAGTTTGTTCTTCGTCTCCAAAGTATCCAAGCTTGCTTCACAGCTCACCAGCATACCATTCAGTAAGGTAGCACGGAATCTCCACAGAGATAAAGTGGCTGGGGGGGAAGGGAGGGGAGGGGGGTTAAGCTGATCACTCACCACCCACCTAATGCCATGGTTCAGAATGCATGAAGCTACACCTCTCCCCCAAATGCCTTTACAGAACTGTACTTCATTAATCACAGAGACAGTTTTCTCTGAACCAGGTACCGTATCTAGAGTACAATTCAACCTTAACTACTACTACTCCATAATGAAAATAAAGTACTTACATACTAAGAACACAAAACTGTTTATGAATGAAACTGAGAACAAAGCACCAAAAACATATGATGCGTGATATAAGGGAACATGTTCCAGATACAGTACAGTTGGGTATGTAGCACACTGCCACATCAAGCTTCTCCTGACCATCTTGTTACAACCAGCAATATATTGGGAGCCCTTAGCTCGAGAAGGATTTACACACAGAGACGCAGTCACCAACAGCCCCTGATGGCAGTCCTCCATAACTGTATCTTTCAACTAGTTCTGTCTTTCTTTGCCTATATAAACTACGAAAACATTAATCTCCTCCAAAAATTTTGACAGTTAAAATACAATACTTTTCAAACACAATGGTTAGAAAACTCTGTCACTTAAATTTTATTTTTACACACACTGTGAATGAAATTAATCCCTCCAACATATACACGTTATTTAAACTGTTTCACTTAACAATGTTGTCAATTCCTAACGTGTTACAGTGTTAGTGGCACATGACTGTATAAGTATTATGCATAAGTGGAATAACAATAACAGGAGAAATGAAATACTCGCAGAAAAGCCTGCCCCAAGGTCACTAAGCCCACCATAAATACCACATTCACTGACCTTGGTGTGAACCCAGGCCTCTGCAGTTACAGGCCAGTTGCTAACTGCCCAAGCCACAGCATGACCTAAATACATGCTGCCCTAAAGCATGACACGCACATTTCTCTACTGGACCCAAATAAAACTTGCAAACAACCATGACCAGTCTTTTCAATATCCATTATAAGCATGTGACTTGTAAGTTGGGAGTGACATTATCAAGTGTTCCATCAGTTTCATATATTCTGCTAACACAAATTCCTCTTTCCCTCATTCTGACAGTGCACAACAGAACTGTGACTAAACTGATGTCTTGCAAACTACATTTTGGTGTAAGCTTCACTGTCTGTAAGAATGCAACTTGCATACTGTACTGTTCTATATAATGGTAAGCGCCTGCTCTATACAATTCACAGTCACAATACATTCATCTTAACATCTGTTTACATAACTATTAGGTTATTTTTGGTAATGTATTCTCCCACCTTTCATTTAAGTTACCTTACCAGGTTTTTCCCTTCAACTTTCGCATGCACAATAGGTCTAAATACAATAAAACATGCAAATAACATGACTAATAATAATCCACATTACCTGATAACTGGAGGTACAATGGGGGTGGAGCAAATTGCGGAGTTTATACCGTCAGGAGGCAGCAAATCAACTTCAGCTTCTTCAGTCTGCATTACATTATCCTCTCCTTGATTTGTATCAAGCCACCCGCTTTCATCTTCAGGTTCTACCTTTTGACACTCAGGTTCCTCTTTAACAACTACTTCTACCTGACTAGACAGGGAATGCTCAAAGTCATCACTCCTTACAGCAGATACACAATCATCTGTATCCTAAACAAAGAATAAAGCACACAAAATAGGAGATGGGATAGCATAATTGGTACTGTGAGTACGCTACAAACTGGACTATATGGGATTCAAATCCTGGGAGACACAAGACGTTTTTTCTTCAATATGTCCAGAGTGGCTCTGGGGCCCAACCAGCCTCCTATTCAATGGGCACTGGGGGCTCTTTCTGGGGCACAAAGGGGCAGAGGTGTAAGGCTGACCATTCAGCTCCCTCCAGCGCTGAGGTTAAGAATGAACACAGCCAGTGTTTTTTGTGATGGTACAGAGAAGTACAGCATAGCAGCACTTTTACTGATGATAACACATTAGATAAACATCACAAATTCAGAACTTGGACAAAACCCTACCACATAACCTGAAAGGGGATATTACAAATAACAGGCACATAATACAACACCCAAAACATATTAGCGCAAAGGGGCATTTTCAACCTTACTTGCTGTAATGAAATGAGTAATGGCATCTCTTTGTTTTATATAAAAAAAATTTGAGTGCAGCTACACCTCCACTCCCCCCACGTGCCTTCACTGTGTGAACAGGTATACCATTACCTTTCCATATAGACAAAATATTATTACATACATACACCTGTAGCCATATTACTTTAATTAGTCAAAATTCTAAATTGGTACAGTTCTATAGGAAATTACACGTTCTGTACAACATTTTGCATCTCAATAGGACTGAGAATATCATGTGTTTCTAGGAAGCACAGAAGCAATCAAAAATGGAATTTACCATTCAGACCATACCAAGAAACAGTAATGATATCACATCTCTTAATTATTGCAATCACTGTTATTCTCATATCAGTTAACACACACTCATTCACATTCACTCCTGCTTATTTCTCACAATGAAGAAATGATCCAACATTTGAAAACTCAAAAAAATAAATAAATAAATAAAAAATAAAGACCACAGTTTCAGAACTGGAGCAACAAATACATGTTATAACATCAAATTCTCCAATTGTTTTAACAGCCAATACTTCGTTTTATTTTGAAACTCATATAATAGTAAGGTTTGATGAAACACATTCAGCAATTTAGAAAGCTTTTTTACTCCTTGCCTGTTCCATACCTGCACACACATGCACAGTGGCAGTAAAACTGTGTACCTAATTGTGAAGGCATCCATTCAGGAGAAAACACACTGTGTCATACAGTTTGCAGAGTTTGAGTCCACGGAAACTGTTCAACACAATTGGCAACATACATACAGAACAGAATATTCAAATGCCAAATCAATTCATCACTGGTTTATTCAAGCTAAAGAAATGAAAAAATGTGGCACAGCAAAATCACTATGACTGCACAACTCAACAGGAGCTTCTGAATGCCCTGTGTCCAAAGTCCAAAGAAATCTATCGCTCATCACAGTTTTCTATGGGCTGGATGGTTTGGGGTTTGAACCCTGGTGGGCATGAGATTTTCTGCACCTGTCCAGACCAGCCCTCAGGCCCATCCAGCCTTCTGCACAATGAGCACTTGATCTTTTTCCCGGGGATAAGGCAGCTGGGGTGTGGCAATGATCATCCACCCCCCACCTGGTACCAAGGTTAAAGAAAGACAAGACCTAGACCTCTATCCCCCTCCCCCCCCTTCCTACTGCCTTCATGGCATGTTCGGGGTGAACTTCATGTTTTTTTTACTGCAGCATGCCAAAAATCTAGTATCTCAATGTGGCCTTTATGCAGCAATGAGTACAGGATGCCTGATATAATAAATCATGTATACATCAAACAAATAATTATATGCAGACTAGAATCTCATATTCAATACAGACATGTTAGACGCGTACTGTGGACAGAACCCTTTCAGCTGAAAATACCATGTTTTGAACCTGCATTACTGTATACAATTGGCAGTCCACTGTAATATAACTAAAGGAGGAATAAGAAAGGACAATGCTTTACCTCTTCTGCTGGTGTTGGTACTGCTGCTGCTAACTGTTGTAATAACAATGGATCTTGTATTGGGTTCTGTTCTGTTGAAAACTGTGGCACTGGCTTTTCGTCTTCGTGTACATACTCTCGAGAAGCACTTGTGAGCATTGGTACTGTCAATGAACATGATACACAATTCCTTAATGCTTCCTCAGATTTCAAACAACTTTCTTGAAACTCATGAAATACTTCCAGTTTATGTAAACAATGATGGCAGATTACTTTTGGAAGAGGATCATTCTCGTGAACCTGAAAAGGAAACAACAAACATTACAGCAACCACACCACTGCATAGCAATGGATTTCAGGGATTAAATATGTTTATGTTATAAGTAAATTCAAAAACTGGTCACATTATGGCATGCCTGGTCATATCTGGAGTTATATAAATGACTCTGGCATAATCACTAAAACATGCAACTTCTGCTAAAGAAATCTACCTGCAGAAATTATTTTTTCAGTTCTAACACTGAAATCTTTATAACAAGTAATGAAAATACATAATTTACAATTACTAGTGGGATAAAGAATACCAGGGTATGTAAATAAATGAATAGCATACAACTGTTACAATTCTCGCACCCTCTCTTCAATTCCCAAAAACAGCAGGACTCTTCTATCACAAGCATCTTGTAGTGAAGTAAATCACCTTCACTATTACCATTTTGGCAAATCATGGTACAACCAAACACTTATGTGCACAAGATTGTAAGTGCATACAGAATACACTCAAGTGGTGTCTTCGGTAGAAGGGATTATAAATTGCATGCTAACATCCACCCTCAAGTATTTACTGTGAAGTATTTATTCTGACAATCTGAAAGACATATTTATGCTCTGGCATGAAAGTATATTGCAGTGAACATAAAACGTGTTTGCCACTTGCGTCTGCAACTTTTATTCAACATATTTAACAAACATTCAATGAGGTATACATCATGCACACAGAAACCCATGTAGGGCTTCATATAAATTATTATTCTTAGACTTTTTAATAACTGGAATGGGTAAACAAATGTATGAAAAACTGCCCAATATAAAATTTTGTGAAAAAAATCAGCAGTTCTTATGCTGACAGAAGACAAAAAGACAGAACACCTTTGATAAGCATTCTGCAAGGTCCGAAATGCAGCTAAAAACAAAGTGCCTGCAACATGCCTGCTAAGTGACACAAAACTGCCCCATGAGCATTGGCCAATATATGAACCCAGAACCCCCCAAATACAAAGCAAGAGTGCCAGCCACCTCACTGCAGCACTGTAATGTGGTAAAACAGACAACTTCAGCATCTATCAATGCCCTTAACAAACTAGAAAGGAACGTGGACGCAAGTGGTTATGGCATAACTTCATGTACTAACCTACCAATTTACTTGCATGGACTAAGGGATATCACAAAAGCTTCACTGAGGATAGCCTGCGTCTTGGCCAAGACGTGATAAGTACCACCCAATCAGATGCTATATTTTAATGAGCACACATACAGTCCTCTTTTGGGCCCACCTGCATCCATCTGGCAAATGCCAATTTTCCTGGGCCAATGTATATACATAATGTGTTCATTCAGTGACATTAGAATCTGCCCAAAATACGTGGCCACAATGCAACTGCAATCTACCCGCATTTTGCAATCAGCCGATAGCACACATGTAACAGAATCAGGATAACTTACAGCACACAATTTAAACTTTACATGGTACTGCTAAAATCCATAATCCAAAAATTTCAACTAAGGACACAAAACTTATGGTATGAAAATGACAAGTTTCTGGTTATGGCTAAATAACTACTGGCAATCAACTACAGCTGAAATCACAATTATCCAAGAAGTGACAATGTATACATCAGACAAAGACTTAATAACAAATTCAATAAACAATGCAAAACACATGGTACCTTCAGAAGAGACTCAACAGGCTAAAAGATGGAAACAAACACAGCAGAAATAACAGCACTACCAACTTTCCTATATGGAAGTGGCCCTTGGATAATTAAAGCAAGTGACACAAACAGAATACAATCAGTAGAAATAAACTAGAACAGTTGAAAAGGATGCATTCAACTAGAGAACACAATGTGTGCAGATTTTAGGAACAAACTCACAATATAATCCATAAAACATGAAGTAGACAAGCACTGAATAAACCATGTGAACAGACTCTGTGATGAAACAATGCCAATACAATGCTGCAAGATCCTTAGCTTATATGGCTTGTATCACTGATCACTTCCTGTCAGCTGAATCACTACGCCACTAAACCCAAAATGTCACAAGCATTATTATGTCTGCAGAAGCTTTTATCTGTGGTTTATTAACTTAATTTTCTGAACAAGGTTGCTAACACAAAGACATTCGTGCCCACAAGGCATATGCCCTTCTGTACAGACACCGCCTCATCTGATGGTAACATTTAAGATTACATGCCAAATATTTTCAAATATATATATGTCACATTATTCACCCCAAAAAATAGTTACTGCACCTTATGGAGTGCCTCATGAATCAAGTCCAATGTCACATTTATGTAATTTTCTAAGCAACTATGCTGCACATCCAGTCAGAATGAGATTGTTGTCTCAAGTAACAGACTTTAAAACTGTTTCACACAAAGGTCGTTCAAAAAAGACTGACACTCATCTGGGTTACAGGCCTCCTACTGATGACTGGCAACAAATCACACTGTAGCACTTTCAACATACTCCTCACCAAGGTCAGTGCACTGTTGCCACCTCTCTGGTAACTTCTGGATAGCAGCAGAGTACCTGTCTTGGGGATACGGTGCATGGAGTCGTGGACACCTCTCTCCAGGTCATCACTGGTGGGACATTTTCTCCCTCAGAGAGGTTCTTCCATTTCGTTGAACAACGCGTAATCTGATGGGGCCAAATCCGGAGAATACGGTGGATGTGCTAAGACAGTGTATCCAAGGGATGCCATTTTTGTGTTGTTTACTGCTGTGCCATCTCGCATTTTCATGGAGCAAAAGAACCTGGTGTGCCCATTTTCCTTCATGATGTAGCCCATCAAAACACTGTTCTGCGACTTGGCGCATCTCCACACACGGCTGTCGGCCTAAGATGGATGTTGGCAGCTGACACACCTTCCTTCCACAAGAACCACATGGTCCACCTTCGTCCACGACAGTCACCTTCCACTGTCAACAGTGCACCACTGAATGATGCCATCATCCTGCTAAAAAGGAACCTACGCCATCCTCTGGTGCCATTTACTGTGTGAATGTTCAACTACACCTTCCCCGTAACATGCGCAAAATGAAAGAACCACTCCATGGGAGAAAATTCCCTACTGGTGACGACCTGGAGAGAGGCGCCCGCGACTTGGCGCATAGTACCCTCAAGACTGGTACCCTGCCGCTATCCAAAAGTTACCACAGAGACGGCAACGGTGCACAGATCTTGGTGGAAAACATGTCGAAAATGCTACGGTGTGATTTGTTGCCAGCCATCAGTAGGAGGCTTGTAACCCAGATGAGCGTCAATCATTTATGAACGACCCTTGTACTAATGGAAACATAAGAACTGTACGAGACAAGGGCTGTACTGTGCCAGCAACACTAAAATTACTGGTAGCAAGTTTTAAGGCAGACAGTGAATATACCAAGCATGTTCTGACATAATGTAAAAGTCCAGGGTGGATGTACTGCAACACTTACACAAAAATTTCTAACCTTCATGCAATTGTCTATGGTTTTACTTCTGCAATATGGCTCTGTAAACGACCCTGTATTTTCAAATTATATCACATTCAATTATGTAATTACATTGCCAACCCCAGTAAAAATGTGCAAATAACAGACATCCTCAGAACTGTCATTTATCATCATTTTAACAGTTAGTAATAATGAAGTGTAGTAAACTCTGCCACATCCAGAAATAGAAATGTTGAGAGGCGAATGTCCCTAAAGTGGAACACTTGTATAGGCATTTAGATTTCTCCCGATGCCAAACGACATAAATTGAACATGTCTTGAGAGACTGCAGATGGCATTAAATATACTCGGCATGTGATCTTTCAAACCTAACTGTTATACTGATGGCTCTCTGGCAGTTGCGAAATTAATACAAAAAGAAAGAATGCATGTGTGGGCAAGTCTTTAAGTACAAGAGTAACAAAAACTCTGACACACAGATATTCAATGTCAAGAAACTAAATGTGTAAGCAGAAAACAGTATCAAATTAAAATCTCAAATGATGTCCAACTTATTTATAACATCATGAAAGAAACCAAATACTTTGTTGTCATAAACAAGTGAAGTTATAACTGAGTGGTATAATGTTATGGTTAACAGTGATGGATTGGTACCACAGAATATCTGACCCTATATGTCAGCTGTTGTATAAACCATTGTTATAACTGGGTTCTACTGTACATTTGTATCTTCTGGAAACGTACATGATGAAGTAAACATAAACAGGGGTTGGAAAAGTACTGCGCTACATATGGTATCAAAATTTAAGTCAGTATTGGTTATCAGAAGCTGAACCAGCCTAAATTATGGTTTGATGAAGAATATCCAAAATCACTAGATCAAATCGGCACACTACATTGCAGTGGTTACAAAACCTGGTTCAAATTAATGGACATACTCTGAACACTATGACGTTAATATTCTGAACAACCTGAGCGCATGAAACTAGCAAACATTTCTGGTGCAAAAATATCTGGTAGGCAAAACTCATGGGCTTGAAACACAGCAACGACAACCATACTGGAAAACTGTACAGTAGCATAAATGAATATAACGTTAACGCCCTAAGACTAATGTTGAAGTATACTTTCAGCAAATAAATTCATGAAAAATTGTAATTGTAACCGTAACGCTACTAAATATACATAACTAAAGCAAACCGGCTAATAATGTAAATGTGCAGAACACACTATGACGAAGACGAGCGACATTTTACCGGGCTAATATTACGCACGCAGTACAGCACAGTCATTACATTGGGATTTAGAAGTGCATACCGATTATACTACGTAACAGCACAAACCTAATGACTGAAAAATAATTAACATACCTTCACTGGCAAGCAGGCATTTATAAGCGACAAAACACGACGCTTCTTTCCTTCGCCATCAAATATATTTAAAACCATAATACCACTGTTCGATGAACATAGTCGACAAACGCTGTCAGTATTATTTTTTCCATGCGTACGTTTCATTGCATGCATGATGTGTAAATATATTTATCAAACTACGAACCGCTAAATATGCTTAATATTTAGATAAAAATCAGTTCCCACCACGACAGAAACTGCAGACCATAACCGCGACACTAGAACAGCTTACAACAAAGACGAGCACAGTGAACTGCCCAAACCACAGATCATCTAGTATGGGCCCAAACCATTGAATGTACAGTGTGTAGATCATGGATGAGAGATGTAGATTATAAGAGGTTTGCGGATTGCTACCATGATTTTTTCCGCTGTTCGAGAAGCAAACAGATGATCAATTTCAATTTCAGTTTCAATTTCAATTTATTTAACCGTTCCATAAACCCATAAAAATGTAGTATGCTGGATACAGAACTTTTCACTAGAACCACATACACACTATCAACAGAATACAGATACAAATAGCATGGAAATAAAAATAAGAATAAAGAATAAACACAATGAAATAAAATACATGGTATCATACATGGAAACAAACAAAATACTCATCAGTCATACATACCATACAACAATATAAGCTCACCAAGCATTATTATTTACATCAAGATACATAACATCCATTGCTCCCAAAAAAAGATAAAAAGAGTGAAAGAATAAAGGAATAAAAGGAGTAAACGAAGCTCTTACGTAGAATTTTACTATTAAAAAAATTCTTCTAATAAATAATATGAATTTGTCAGTAGAAAATCTTTTACTGTTGATCTGAATTTGTGTTTATTAGTAAGGAATAAATCCTTCATATGAGATGGAAGGCTATTAAAAACCTTGGGACTGAAGTAATGAAGTCCCTTCTGGTAAACTGCTAATCTTGGAAGCGGAGGGTGAAAATTGATTCCTTGTCTGGTATTACTATTACTTACCACAGTTAGTTATAAATAATTTGCTATTGTTTAATACAAAGTTAATAAAGAGTAAATATATTGGGAATAGAATGGTAAAATTCTTAACTCCTTAAACACTACCCTGCAAGAGTCCCTATTTCTAATATTAGTCATGATCCTAATAACCTTCTTCTGCAATTTAAAAATTTTTATACTATAGGTTTCATTATCCCCAAAAATAATACCATACATGAGCACATGAAACTAAGAAAAATAAACCATTCCCAATGTTGATAATGGAACATATTGTTTGGATATTCTGATAGCATAAAAAGCTCTGCTTAATTTGAGAAGAAGTTTATCGATATGTTCTTTCTGTGATAGTGTGTTATCGATAGTGATACCTAAAAAATGTGTACTAAACATGTTATTAATATACTTATTATTATAATTTATATTTATTTCACTTAATGAACTACTTTTAGTTGTAAACTGAAGAAAGTAAGTTTTCTCAAAATTCAAGGCTAATAAATTATCACCTAATCATTTATTCAGTTGTTCACAGAAGTTCATAATTTCCTTTCTGAAATTCAGGAGGCTAAGATTTTTTACAAGAATATCCCTGTTATCAGCAAAGAGAACTGGTTTAAACTTATCTTTTATGAAAGTAGGTAGATTACTGATATAAAAAAGGAAGAGATGGGGACCAAGAACTGATCCTTGTGGGACTCCACTTTCAGTCAGTACCCAGTTGGAGTAGGTATGAGAGTATAACAAATTGTCTTTAATTAAAACTCTTTGGTATCTATTGCTGAGGTAAGATTTGATTAACCTTTTAAAGCCTAGCAGTAACTTTGTGTACCACCAGCTTTAACATTAAAAAATTCTACGTGGTGCTCATATTGCATTTATGTGTTTTGTATGGATCTCTGAACAAATATCGGTTACGTTCCTATACAGCATTAACTGACTGGTTTTTATAACCGAGAAGGAGAGTGTTTACTCCACGGTACAGACTGGATCTTTAAATATAAAATAGATATTCTTTGTCTTTAAAGGGTTAATGAACAAACACTATCAACAGTACCATAAAACTTCAACTTTGATAGCAAGCATCATGATCAATACAGTCAAAAGCCTTATGCAAGTCACAAAATACACCTTCCACTGGTATTTTGTCATTAAAAACTTGTAATATGTCATTAATTCATTCAATTGAAGCCATTTCTGTTGAAAATTTGCTTCTAAACCCAAATTTTCGTTACACAATATATTATTCTCATTAATATACTGATACAATCTTACATAATTATTTTTTCCAAACACCTTTGAAAAAGATGGTAATAAAGATATGGGTCAGGAATTATTAATATTATTTTTATCTCTTTTTTAAAGAGGGGTATAATTTCGGAGTATTTTAATCTATCTGGAAAAGTACCAGTTGAAAGTATTGTATTAGATATGTAATTTAACGGGACGCTAATAAATGGAGAACTTTGACAGAAATCTCATCATAGCCATGGGAATTTTTAGTTTTTAAAGATTTAATAATTTCTTTGATTTCTTTAGTAGTTGAATAATTAATTTTAATCTTAGGAAATGGATATTTGTACGCTTGAATAAGTAATTTACAGGATTACTTTTATTCTTACCTGTATTACTATTTATCATATTCCTGTCAGATATAATATTATCAGGTATTGACACAAAGTTGCAAGTCCGTGAATGAGAAAGTATTTTTGTGTCCAGTGATCTCGAATATCTCCGAAGGAGCATTGCTTTGTTTGAAGCTGGTTCGAAGGTTCCTGTCGTTTCACCAGCTTGTGTTTCTAATTAGAATAGCATTCAGTTAAATATGAGTTCGGGGTATTGGTGCGATGTTAGTGACGAGGGAGGAAAGATGGGAACCCAAGAACAGAGGTTGGCTGCAAAGCACACTATAAGATCATGGAAGTGACTTTCATTAGGGACTAAGAAGGATGATATGTTTGGCCTTACTGTGAACACAGTACGTATGATAATGTATGGTCTTGGATAGTAAGGTAGAACATATGAATTGCAGTGAGCGCTTCTGTGACAGCCTCAGATCAAAGAAGCAAGTAACCGCCCACAAAATCCCTTGTCTTTTACAGAACTCAAAAGTTGATTACCAGTAGTGAGTAATTGGATGAATACATGCATTTTGGTAGAAACTTTCAAATCCACACAGACATTCCATGTGTGAGGGCATGACATTGATATGCACAAGCATATGAAGGTAAACACAATGACAAAATCAGAGGCAACTAAGGCTCATGGACACCATGCGTCCTAACATTATTAGCCCCCCTTTGCGGAGAATTCCATATCAAAGTTGTGCACTGATTGTAATATGTTAACAGTGGTTGCTGCCAACTTCATTTTTTTAGAATCACAATGTCCTTACAGGGGATGGGTAGCAGGAAAGATCTAAAGTACTGGACAAATGAAGGTACTCCACAGACAAAAAGTATAAAATAAATTGAATATTTCATAGCATATGTCTGAAAGTTGAGTGTGACAACACAGGTTATTCTGTTTTTCATGCAGAGGACTTCACTCAATATGCATCTGCTGTGATGAAGTTGAGTTGATTCACTATTTCCATGATTTTCCATTGCAACAGTAACGGCTGTCACTGGACACCACCAAGATATAACATAGTACTGAGTCTGACAATATGGGGCCTCTTGCTAACACCCACACTTTTCCATTGCAACAGTAACGGCTGTCACTGGACACCACCAAGATATAACATAGTACTGAGTCTGACAATATGGGGCCTCTTGCTAACACCCACACTTGCCATCATATTCACAGGACACCCCCTCCATTTCACCTATGAGGATTGTTACGAAGCCTCAAAAGTTTTGGTCTCTCCATACATTCTCCCTGAACAAACCACCCCTTTCCTATTGGATAACACCACACCCCACACCATGACATGGTATAGGCATAGACCGTTACGATGCTCCCAAATTATGTGTGAAGTAGGCTACTAAGTGTAAGGTAACAATTATAGATTTGATAATGGTGCAAAATTTTGAGAATATGTAATACTGTGTGCAGAAGTATTCATCAATGCAATAAAAAAGCAGGCTTTATGAGTTCTACTACAAAAATCCTTGTGTGTGTGTGTAATACAGAGTACTTAGTTTGTCTGGCCCATACTGTTGATAATATGACCACGAAAGTTGCGGATTCGGCTGCACCCTGGACCTGGGGTCAACTCAGACTCTGACTGAAATGAGTACCACAAATATTTCCTGAAGGGGGGGTGGGGAGGGGTGTAGGCGGCTGATGCAAGGGGCAGCCTCAACAACCTGGAACTCTGAGGGCCTGTCCAGGACCCCCCCCCCACATGCACGCACGCAGGCACACACGCACACACACACGTGCACACACGTTTGTTTATTGCATGGAATATTTCTCCTGATGAAATTGAAGATACTACATCCTAAATGTTTTGTTTCTGATTGTCTGTAGTCAAAGGATTATTATTATATACTTTATCCTTTAACATGCCCCATAAGTAAAAATGGTATGGGTTCAGTCTTGTAACCACAGTTCTTGGCTTATTATAATGTCACCATGAACACACAATGAACAATGCGCAGGATTGTTTGCTGTGTAAGCTGTTGAACTGTCTTGCTGAAAAAGACAAAGTTGCTGTATAATCAGACAGATGATCAAAAAGTGGTTTCAGAATTTGTGTGGCTGTACTTGTACTGAAAACACATTTCTTCAGTTTCTGCGAATGTCAAGAACCTGCTTCCTGATATACAAATCTTATGAAAACCATATATTATCATTACATACTATACACATCTTGATTTTTGAACTGGCACATTGAGTTCTACACTTCACACTGCTTTTGAGTTATGAAGGAAACTGCAGAAATTCACGGGTTTCATATGGAGACAGCACAAATCTAAGATACGAATTTAAGAAACACATTACTTTGCGCTCCTTTATAACAGCTGTTATCAGGCAACAAGTACATTATAAAAACATTCTTAACCATGCAGAACAAACATACAGAATATTTCTGGGACAAGTATTCAGACTCAAGCTGTTCCTGTTACACAAAGATGCCATCTATACACAGTGCACAGTTTCCATGTGCATTCTTTGCAACTTGGCAGTCAGAATACTCCTATTTGTTGTGTATATTAGCAATGTTATATACAAATTTGGTTCCTATATCACCTTGATCAATATGATTACTGCATTTTGAAAGCAGTGTTAGTGTCTCTCACACCTCACAAGTTTGTGTGCCTGCCATGTTGTTGTTATCACAAATTCTATAAAATTAAAGAGCACAGACTTTGGCATATGTTCACATGAAATTTCATCAAATCCATCCAGTGGTACTCGACTTGAAACAAGCAGGTAAACAGACATGACACCAATGGAAAAACATCGTGGTTAAAGAGCTGATACAAATACCAATTCAGTAAGAATCAGATGCAGCAGGACATTTCCAACATGGCAGTATAAAGATTTAAGAGTTTAACATTTTATAATGTGATCACAGATTGCAAATGGCACTAACACTAAAAGAATGCTGGGAGTAAAACAGGTTAAAAAATGTTCTAGGTGTGACATGTCCTGACTGACTACCAGACATGACAAAAGTGAACTGAAATAGCAGTCTTTAGCACGAAAGGTAAATTTTCAGGAAGGACATTCATTTTGTTGACTGGGCATTAGTCATCAATGCACCAAAAAATGCATAATAGTTTATATACAGTAATTTACATTCAGAGATAACACAAATATGTTACATTACATGAATCATTTCTTCTGAAAATAAAACTGCAGCTCTTTGATCTCCTTAACTGCTCCTTTTGCAGCCTAAATGAAAAAGCAAAAGAAAATACTGTCAATATGTAGTTCCACTACACTACTAGGACATAAAATTGTTTGAGAACTTGTGTAACTCTAGACTCAGACCATTTTGTGTAACAGCAGGCAGCACAGCACTCACCATTGTTCCAGCTTCCCATGAGTTGGGGTCCACATGTTTTAGCCTTGCAGTTAATATTAGGCATTTACTTGCCATGTTTAAAGAAGGCACTAGAAATGCATTCCTTTGACTTTCAGACAAGAGTCACACCGACAAACATGTTGTTCATTGCACATTAAAGTTCTATAAGTTAAGTCAGCCAGTAGGAAGTGACTAGCAACATCTTTCAGATAAAATAACGTCCGTACATATACGATCCTGACCAAAAAATCTTGACTTTGTAGAGTAGTAACAGGTCTTGCATTAATGATGCATGGCCCTTAAACTGCTCTAAGCACCTAACACATTTCAAACAGTTTCATGCTGATATTCAGATACTTCAGTAAGTCTATGGAGCAGCTAACACTTGTTCATTTTAAATGTTTGATTTATTTAATGACAGTTAGTAAGATTATATAGTGTCAGTGTTAGACGAATGAATGAATGAATATGGAGCACTGGTAGAATGATACTGACAAGGGAAAGCTGAAGTATGTAGAGAAAACCCATTGCATTGTCAGTCTGTCTACCATAAATCCCATATGGGCTAGCCTGGGATTGAACCCAGGCCTGCATGGTGAAGGGATGGTCGCTAGCCACCTAAGCCATGGCCCAGCCCATAGTTGTTCAGCTACTCAAGAAATTCATATTCCTAGGAACAAACCAGTGGACCCTATCATGAGTGAGATGCATTACGTCTACCCCATCACAACCTATTTCATTAATATTCATTTAAAAAGTATCCTTCAACATACATCTAAGTCTCCCAAGTCAGCTCTTTCCTTCAGTTCTATCAACAAAAGCTGTGTGTGCATTCATCAACTTCCTGAGAGTCTTGCACATGTTGTCAATTTTATCCTCCTTGATTTGACCATCCTAATAATAATGTGAGAAGAGTAGAATTCACGCAGTGTATTATGCAGTTTTGTTGGCCACATCCTCCTCATTCACTCTGAATACTGGTATTCTTCTCAGCGCTCTGTTTTTAGACACCCTCAGCTTATGTTTCTTGTACAACGTCAGTGACTGTGTATCGCACCCAATTCAAAACCACAAGGAAAGTTCGATTTGACCATTCTCATGTGTATGTTTCTAGACAGAAGGTGGAACAAAAAAGATTATGAATGAAACAGTAAGAAGCATTTGCATTTTTATTTCCTTCTGTCATTGCAGAATATCTAAACTGTTAAACTCTTGCCACTAATTTCAAAGCTGTGTTACCTGTCTTTATATCATGATAATTGTCCTGTGTTTTGGCAATGAGATATGAACAGATACTTTCTCTTCTTTGCATTTCTTTCCAGTCTACCCTCATTACTAGCACCTGTGTTTTTCTTCATGGCATTTATATTTTCACCCAACAAATTAACATCGTCAGCAAAGATCAAAATCTGATGGACTTCCATTCATTTCCTAACCTTCCTGATTTTCTTGAATATACGCATATTCAGATACTTTAGTAAATCAAAAATGTATGCAAACACAAGGAATTTGACAATGTATGAATGCAATATTTAACACTTAACTGGAATTATGCTTGAGAAACAAGACAATAATATAAGTCTGTGACCTTATGGCTTTAGATGCACATTGTCTAATCCTCAGTGAATGCTAGAATCACAGGTTTTTATGCAAAATAATCCTTTAAAGTATAACAGTAACTGTGTTTCCCACCTGCTATAATATTAAAACATTGCACTTTGCCTACATAGTATAATTACATTTTATATAATTCTCACAGCAAACTGCCCTTATTTTCTTATGCAGCATTAACCAACTGGTCCTTGCAATGGAGACTTCACTGTTTACTGTGAGATAGGAAATCAATTTCTAAATATCTGTTATCTGAAATTCAGCCCAAGACTTCTAACAATGGATAGACCTATTCACTCATCACAGAAGGTACAAGGCAATAAAAAACTACGGCTGTAACTAAAATCTGGCCATGAAAACAGAAAGAGGCTCAACTCAAAGACAGGCTGAATAGTTATCACTCATGCAGTGACTCACACCAGGACTCCTGCTTCAGAAGGTTAATTAAAGAATGTGGGCGTTTGTGTGCATTCTTTATCATGCCTGTAAGCTAGCTATGACAAAGATAAAACACTAAAGCTTACAAATCCTGGGAAGTCCCCTAGATTGAATGAACCCAGGAAATCAGATGCAAAAGGGACATGCACACCATGTCCCTTCACTTAATTTACTGAATACTGAGTGAAGGTAACATCTGTACATATACATACCATTCCATGTTGGCACACAGGTGGCTGCACTTCAGAATTGCCACTCTATTCCATGAGGAAAATGAAAACTGGAATGCAGAGTGTTACAGAAATACCAGAATTCCACACATGAACAGTTCTAATACTAACCGCTTCCACCATCTTATTGGGGTCATGCATGAGACATTCCAAGTCTTCTTGTAATCTTTGGGTCCAGTTCAACTGTAAGGCTCGGCAACTGTACCGACTGAGTAGTTGTAAGAGAATGCAAGTTCGAGCCCGCAGCACAGGACTGTGATGTTGTAGCATGCGAGTCAGATCAATGGCAGGACATCCTAAAACATAGTCTGGAATTAGTACCAAACTTTTATCACCACTTTCTTTTATTCTTGGGGTGGGGATGAGACTGAGTCCCTTGGCACTACAGCCTCTAACAGGCCTACTGTACCAGCTGCAGATACATGTGTATGAAAGACTGCTGGAGTGATAATTGACAGGTGAAGTACCTGCAGAAGAAGGAACCTGCAAAGTGCCACTTCATCCAGAACAAATCCTAAATGGACTGGCCTGTCATCAAACCTGGGCCTACAGGGTGACAATAACCCTGTGGTTAACAACCTCAGCCATGACATGGCCTCATTTCTATGTTAACCTTTTAGAGCCTAGCGGTAACTTTACATACCACCAGGTTTAACATTAAAAAATTCTACATGGTGCACACATTGCGTTTATGTGTTTTGTACGGATCTCAGAACAAACAGCAACTTTTGCCTTATAAAAACATTAAGAGATTGGTTTTTATAACCCAAGTGGAGAGTGTTTACAGCGCGGTACGCACTGAGTCCTTATATAAAGCAGATAAGCTTCGTCTTTAAAGGGTTAACAGATTACTGAATAATGCCTTGAGGTTTAGAAGAGCATACTGAGATTATAGTTCAGCACAGGTATAAGTATGATTACTGGATCCACAGACAAGTAGCTGATGAATGCAACAGAAATTATCCAGACAGAAACCCAGTTACACATAATTTGGTACAGAAACTTTTGAAGAAGTTCAAAGAAACTGGCTCTCTGGCACATAATCCATGTTTGGATTGCATTAGCACCATAAAGTGGTTTGTGAAATTTTTACATCAAAAGTGTGTTATGGTCGTAAGACTTCAACCTTACAAGCTCACAATTTTATATACCAAAGAACATCACATTTTAAAGAAGCGGCAATGATCTGCAGGCAAAATTCATGAAGCGTATCTTCATAAAGATTATTTTGTGGTTTTATGAGCGTTACTAATTATACCCCACCAGAAACAGAGAGCAGCCACAATGCAGTCCATAAATGCACTGACTGAGGTAACAAGTTTACAGTAAACAACAAAACATAATTTCTTTACAGGTTGGTATGTTAAGCTTGTGAGCAATCTGGTCACCAGACTGAATCCTACTCCAGCCAATATTGAGGTGACACACGTTTACAGTCAAGAGTAAAATGTAACTTCCCAGACAGGTTAGCATGCTAAACTTGTGAGCAAATGGTCACTAGATTGAATCCTAGAGGACCTGGCACCCTTCCTCATTGCTTGCAAATGTAAATGATCTCATGTTACAGGATGTTCTTGGTTTTGTTATTTTCTCATGTATGAACAACTTTCATTTTTACAGTGAAACATTAAAATCTGTCATTTACTTGGTGAGATTTGGGGTTGTCACAGCATCTCTTGAGATGTGGTGCTCTGTGGTGTGATAGAAGAGTCCTGACATTTCAGACGATCCTGCTGCCTACAATGTAAGTGTCGACCATCATTAGGAGGTAATAATCTACCCTGATGATGGAAACAGCAAAGATCCTCTCAAATGTCAGGACATTCCTACCAGACTAAAGAGTATCACTTCTCTGAGAGCAGAAATCTTCAATTATCACTTTATTACAGATTTTATTTTAGACTTTTCAATTCAGCTAAACACATTTGAAACACTTTATTACCCTGTGTTTCTAATCACTTGTCACTTGTTCATTTTATAAAACCAGTAACTAGCCACATCTAGCAACACACACTTCTTTATCACAAAAATATGACACAACAACTGTAGAACTGTTAACCATATTTGTATCATTCATACGATTATGACAGAAGCTGAAGTGTCACACAGCATGCAATTTGGACATACAGTTAAATAAAATATCCAGAGAACAATATCACTTGCTTCTTCCAGTTGTATGAAAAAAGCCAGCTTACCTGCTGTATCCACTCCAAGGACAATCTGATCAATAAGACCAGCATTCTCAGGCAACATTCGAAGAACATGGGATAAGACAGCCACTAGATCAGTAACAACTCTTACTTTCCTGCGACCCAGCAGCAAAAACTGCTGAAGAAGAGATGTGGCATTCAGAATTGCTACTGCGTCACAGAACTGAATCAGGAAGTCTTCAGCAGCATGTGTCAGATGGCAGAGCAAAAGGCAGATACTCTCTAAAGCCTGAAGTTCATCTGCACTAAGGTCAGATACAGGACGAAGCAGACTCCCACCAAAGGATTGGCTAGGGTCATCGTTGTCATCATCATTACTACCCTTTTGGTGTGCAAGCAGTTTTGACGCATACACTAAATTAGGCACTACCTTCACCTCAAGATATATCTGTTCAAAAAGAAAACACCACAATTAGAGCCAAAAGAAAAGAAACCTTGTGATCACTTCTGTCAACATTATTTGTGCTGACAAAGCAGTACAACTGTGATTATTTTTTAATACAGAATTTATCTTACTCAAACTGTTAAATCAGACTGTAATTTGCATAACTGTTGGTAAACAAAGCTAAATATATTCTGTATAGTTCTTTTCCTGAATACTACACATTGTGATAGGGGTTTGTCATATATGCTGGGTCATCTTATATTCAGGTAAAGTTTGGCCATCAAGAAATGAATAATGATG
This sequence comes from Coptotermes formosanus, assembly GCA_013340265.1. Classification (NCBI taxonomy): domain Eukaryota; kingdom Metazoa; phylum Arthropoda; class Insecta; order Blattodea; family Rhinotermitidae; genus Coptotermes; species Coptotermes formosanus. Next base: position 1,771,153 of record BLKM01000436.1, read on the forward strand.
GTAAAGCTTTTAAACATATGAAATGGGAAACTTCTGTAAATATATGGAAAAATGAACTTCTAAAGTGTAAAAAAACCTTCTACACAAGAACTATACATGTGGGAAAATGTAACATTACTCTCATGGAAGTTTTGGCAGGAGTTATAATATCTGACATCTTACGTGGGAAAATTTCGTATCCCAGAACTTCTTATGTGGGAAGCACAGTATGTGACTGAGAAACAGTAACTCCATAATCACCACAGTCAGTGTAGTAAAGTGTAGGAAAGTAGAATTCTTTCCAACACTTCTTCTTATATACTGTTCCAAAATTCAAAGTAACATATGGTCTTTTGTCTTACCTGATATTCATAGCAGCAGTTCACAATTTTATGTTCATCTCCTGCCTCAGGTTCTTCCCCCCATTTTAAATAAAGTCAGCGTAAACTGACCTTTATATGATTATGATGATGGACAGTTTCAAAAATATCAGCCATGTGTCTTACATTGAAAATTCCTATTACCTGTTGGATTTCCGAAACCTCTTCTTCACTGACATCATTTACCACAAATGGCAACGAAAGGAGACATGCCACATATTCCACAACCCGACAACTGGCCCCCGGGTTACGAAGCGGTGACACTACTATGCCAACAAAATTACACTGTAGCATTGCTTCAACATCCCCATCCATTACTTCCTCCATGGTGTGTTGTAGGAATGCCAACCATTCATCACTTTCAATGGGATGTGTACTTATAGCAGAGTCCCAACTGTGAAGAGTGAATACACCATGACTCTGGCATATGCCAGAGGCAACTCTCTGTCTCCTCAATAAGTGTTTTGACTTGAACTTAGCAGCACTGCATTCATGGCCTAAATCTGAACTCAAACCAGTGAGCCCCATCTTTTCTATATTTGAATTTACAGGTTTTAAATTGCTCTGGGATAAAAGTCCATTATCACACACATGTTTTTCACCATTTCTAATCAGTCCATCAAAATGGCCAGCAGTTAAAGCACCAGGAGAACTGACTTCATTGGACAGTGATACACTTCTTTTAATTTGTGTGCCCCTTAATGATAAGTTACTTCGCCCAACCAATGGAGAAGGTGAATTTAAATTCTTGTTATCATTGACAGTACCATAATGCAGTTTTGATACACTCTGCAATATGTTCTGTGAATTCACAGCTACAGTGGCATCAGGATCTGTACTTGATTTGTTCACTTTATTTTTTTCACCACTGCAGACAGCATCAGAATTGCAACCAGTCATGTTACAACTCCTTGTCATCAATATCTTGCAATAAGACAATCTGTTTCCAAGCAAAACTACAGATTCCTTTGCACTTTCACCACAATTAACTGCACTAATATCTGACACACTTCTGTTCTTTTGTTGCAACAGTTTCAACTTTTTCTCATGTTCTTCCATTTTTTGTATTGCTTGATAAAAACTTCTGTAAATCACAAACAGACATTAATAAGTGATGTAAAATGTGCCAAGTATAACATTTGTTCAAGACAGTACATGGGAAACAAAGATAAATATTCATACATGATGTGCTACTGCAGATAATTTCCCCTGGCTAGTGATCTCAATACAAATTCAATAACATTTAATGTTATGAGTGTAAAAAAGCTTCATTTCAGGACATACCACATTCCCCAAAAGATAAATGTATTTTTCTTGTCCTGCTATAGGTAAACTCTGGTAGATCTCTTCTGATAAATCTTCATTTTTGTAATAACTATTTAACAACAAACTTGTAACCATTAAGCCACCATGGCTTCATTACAAAATTAATTTTACTATATATATGCCTTGGAATCAAAACGTTTTACAAAACAGTACGCCGAAAAAGTATAACAGAGTTTTATTAAAATTTACAAAATCATATTAATTTTACTGAATACTAGCACTGACCATTTTAGGACTCCTATAATGCTAAACGTTCAAGCATGCCTCATACAGCTGAAGCTTCCACTGGGTACCAAGTATTCAGATGCTGTACCAAAACCTACGTAACAAGGGAAACTGTTCATGTTAAGACAGGTGTGAATTAATTACAATAAAGAATGTCCTCTTACTTGGATTGACCTGCTGTCTGAGTCACCAAATCTTGTTTCTGAATTTCTTTTGCTGCAGCCTGAGAAGCAGTCAGAGGGTTGGTAAGTGGAGTTACTGTGCCTAAGAAACAATGTATTACAAAAGTATGATTCAAAAAGATCTTGCAGAAGCTCTGTTCAAAAGTAAATAATTTAAATTTCATATCATACACATGTCTTCAAATGAAAAATCAACTTGAATCCTAGTTAAGTCATTTTTTTATGGTTTGTAATTGTAAATATGATGGATACTATTGCTCTGGTGTTGCTGCTATTTCTGTTTCTGCTACTGCTGTTAGCGGTTGTGGTGGAAGCAGCAATAACAGCAGTATTTTTGATTTGGAAAGAACTCAAAACCTTTGCTCTTCTGGGATGTTACATGGTGTATGTTGGTAACTGATTACTGGTATTTTGGAATAACCTACTGATCCCATCGTCAAAGGTCAAGCTTGACCCTTCAATATGGGACTGACAGGTTATTCCACAACATCAGGAACCAACTAACAATATACACCACATAACATCCCAGAAGAGCAAGGGCCTCAACTACACTCTAACACAAGCCTATAGGAAATAACTGGTTACATAAGAAGAGATTCTATGTTAAATTTATCAGCACAGTCACTGTTTGTAACTTCTACATTACAAACAAAATTTTATGCACAGTTTATATGAATCTTCATAATCTATATTCACACAAAATTTGAAGTACTTAGCTCCAACAGCCTACCAGTTAACACTGCCTAACTGAAGACTACATGAACATTTTCATATAGCTGCCACAAAAGTTGTGATTGTCTCCTATGTCACAATGTTCACATCAAATTTTGTGAAAATCAATTAAACATGCAAATCAAACACACAACAACACACAGCATGGTGAGTTCATAAGTACCTATGTTTCTTTCCCTTATGAAAGGAGAGTATACCTAAAACAAATACATTATTATAACAGCACAATGAAAACTATTCATCTATACAAGACCTATAAATTACTTTCATTACCATCTTATGGAATAAATGTAATATATTGCAGCCCAGTGTGAGAAACAAAATTTGATTTGTATGGGTAATACTATTAGAAGTAAAAGTCTGTAAGACATGTAGACTTTCCTGAACTCAGATAAATCATTCAATGTATGGTACAGTGTTAAAATTACCTTCATCTTTAAGAATCAGCACTCCATTTTGCACAAATGGATGTTCTAGCAACAGTGGCCATGTCAAGCGCTGCCTTGGGTCCTTCTGAAGTAAACCCTATTTAAAAATATTAAAATGTGAAAGTATTATTAAACATAAAATATTCATACATACAGATTAACCAAGAATCCAAAGCATAGAAAAGTGAATCACTTACTTGAATAAAACTCTGACATGTAGGTGATACAAAATCAGGCCACTTAACTGCTTCATGACGAATTAATCGAACCAAGTGCAGAATGGATGAGGTACAAAATGGTGGTGTACCCACAAGCAACTCATAAACAATACATCCCAAAGACCTGTGAAGTTATTATATTCATAGCATAAGCTCATGTATTCATTTATCAGTACTTTGAATGATAAAGTTAAATGTGTTTTTCTAAGAGAGGCAATGTAAATAAAAAACACCAGCAAGACACACTTTTACTATAGAAAAGTCTGCTTGATCCATTGTTACACTTCCTACAAATCTTTGTGACCATCTCAGCTGTCTGTCACGATTGAGCTCACAACAGGAGATACTGATGTCAGTCTACCTACACATCTGCCTATCTCATTTCAAAAACCTCTGTGGGAGCTGCTGCTTTTAACTACATCAAAACCCTGAAGCTGGTTAATGCAGGTGTACCAGTGATTTAGTTATGACTACATTATTGTTTCAAAGCAGAATGCCCACTGCAAAGTAAAGTAAAGTAAAGTAAAGTAAAGTAAAGTAAAGCAAACTATTTTTCATACAGATTGTGTTCTCTACTGCAGATTGTTACTTACGTGATGTAGACAGTCTGTACTTGTATGCATATTATTTTAAAATTTATATATTTTCAGAGAGTGTGTTTCCTCCTCTCTTCACATAACTTACACTGCAGCAATGAAGAAAAATTTTTATACACTGTATTCTTATAAAATATATGATGTCCTGTTTCCCCCCCACTGGGCTGAGTGCTTATACATTTGTGTGATTTCAGGCTTCTGCCATGTTCTTCTGGGATTTTAAGCAGCACAGATTGGTAGTTAGTTACTGACATTTTGGGGCAACCTACCAGGGCCATCTTCAAGGGTCAAGCAGTCCAAGAAGAATGCCAGGAGCACTTAGGTACACAGTCATATAGGGAATGGTATGGGTGGTGTTTGGTTCTCAGAGAAAGTGATGCTAGCCAATAGTGTTAGTGGAGCATGAAGGAGGGGGAACAAAGGGAGAAAGCTGAGTTGCTTAGGTGGTCTTCTGAAGGAAAGCAGCTCTGCATTTTATTGGCTTCTGCGTATACTAGATGGATGCTGCATTTATATGCAATGAAGGTTTAAGTAGTCAAGCACAAAGAAGGTCTAGCTAGAGTAATAACATGATAAATTTCAGAACAATATGTTGTGCAAATGCATCAATTCCTGAGCTCTACACATTCCAACATGTCCCTACAGAACAGTTAATGCAAGATATGTGTACAATGCTTTTGTTTATATGCTTACCAAAGGTCAGCATTATGATCATAAGGTTTCTCTTCTATGAGTTCTGGGGCCATGTACAGGGGTGTACCCTTGATGGATGTTAAAACATAAGTACCTGTACTCATGCTACGAGCAAATCCAAAATCACACAACTTTGCCACTCCCCTGGCTTCAATTAAAATGTTCTGAGGTTTTAAATCCCTATGAAAGACAAGAGTTAATTTTAGAATTCATTAACACAAAAAGTAAAACCAGAGTGCACGTACAAATGCAAAAGCATACACATGAACATGTGCATGCATGCCCATGCACATGCTAGCATCTATATACACACACACACACACACACACACACACACACACACAAAGGACATCATTAATACACTCACTTCAATCAGTATATTAGAAATAAGTTCCATATACAGTATTCTAATTCACAAGACACAAATCTGTTATGTTACAATGTGTATGTGCATCTTGCAAATCTAATATCCTACTGCAAATGTCTCAGCCACTGACAAATGTTACCACCTCCACAGTTTAAAATTAACCAAAACATGAAATAATCCATTCTCAACTAATTATGAAGATATCACATGTAAAAATCAGTCCTGGTAATACATTTTGAACAAAAAATATATCACAAGACACAATAGTGATGCAGGCCTGAAACTCTATCTTTACTTCCATATTGAACGGGAGGCAAACAAGCAGCAGTGGTCAATATACAAGATATATAAAGATACATAATTTGCAGCAAGATATATAGTCCTTCCCCACATCAACGCTTACATGCACAGTTACATTTCTTCACTTGTTACTACTAACAGCAGAACAGTAAATACAGATTTCCTGCAATTGCTATGTTGCTTCATACAATGTGCAAAAATAGCCTTCACAAAACTTCCTCATTTTCTGAAGAACTATCACTACATTAAATTTAAGGACCAATGATAGAATATCTAGATGATCTAGCTTTCATATCACTCATCTAGGAAATTCCATGTTTGTATTAAATGTGAACATGGATTGCACTCCAACTGCATGATACGAACAAGAAGCAGTAAAATGATTCAAATATCATTTGTGGCACTAATACACACACAGATACGACAACACCATTGCCTATCTTTAAGTATGAAATAAGGAAAGCAGGCTAATAAAATGTGACAAGTGAAATAAACTGACAGTCGAGCCAATTATTTACAGAGAAATCAAGTTTAAAGAAAAAAATAATTTGTAAATCAATGAAAAACAAGACTTAGGGTAACAGTAAAGGAGGACATGGTACGAACAAAACAGTTAGTACTGCCATCTGTGTTCAGTGTGTCTAGGTTCTTTTCCTGGTGTATATTTTGTCATTTACAAAGTAGGTCTCATGGACCAATGAAGTAATATTCAAGACAAATGGGGGAAGAACAACTTGATACAACTGTATTTAATGGCATGATATAAACCCACACCAAATAATAGTACAATAGTTTAATGTTCAAGGAGTGAAAGTCTGGGCAGGGACCTGGGCAAGTGTGATTGAGCCTTTCTTCATTAAAATCACTGAATTTCTGCAAAGCACAAGGCTACCACAGATGGAACATTACCATGGACTAGAAGTGTGGTCTGGCAGCAGGATAGACAGCCACATTTGAATGCACTGTTTGTGCTTTCCTGAGTGAGAAATTTCCAGTGTGGATTGGTCACTGTGGATCAGCTGGATGGCCCCCACTATCTCCTCATCTTACACCATACGATTTTTCCAAAGTGGGGTATAATCAATAACAAAGGGTACAGCAAGAAGCCTGCTAATATTTTTCAAATCAAGGGACAAATCCATGTAGATTATAACAATTTAAATGTAGATAACTCTCTATGCAGAAAATTGCAAATCAGGTTAGAAATGTGAATTGAATGTGGTGGTCAACAACGTGAACAATTTCTGTAGCTCCTCATTGTCATTTTGCTGCTGGTGGTTGGTTGTAAATAAAGAACTGTTTCAGTGAGACATGAGTATAATTTTATATATATATATATGTAGTCCCCATGTGGGAGTGAGTGAGTGAGTGAGTCACATCTCTAATGTCGTGGTTTCCCGCGCGAAATAGGCGCTGAAGTTGAAGAAACAGTTTTTATTAATCAGACACAGCGTGTTCTCTGTGAGATATACGCTTAGGCTGGAGAAAAAATTGAGCACCGAGCACATGACAAATCACATCAAACCAGATGGCAGTGCCTGCTTAGTCTGTTCTAAAATTAAAGAAACTCTCATGGAAAGACGCTATGGAGTAACATGAGAAAACCATGGCAGCCTGCCATATGACAGACACATGGCCAGTAATTGATTCATACAATATGAAAGGGAAACAATATCTCTCCAAACTGTAGCATATAGATTGAATCATGGTACCTAACTAAAACATAATAAAATAGTCAATTACATACCTATGAAGAACTCTGTGTGAATGCAAATAATAAAGTGCAGACACTAAATCACAAACAATCTTATGCACACGATCTTCTGGCAAATAACCTTCTTCTCCTAAAATCTCATATAGTTCCTTTTCCGCATATTCAGTTACCACAACAATCTAAAATTAAACAATTCAACGTCATACAATAAATGTACAAAAGATGAAGGCAAGCTTCTAACCAAAGCATCAAATAAGGTTCTTGAACTGATGCTGCGTATTACCTCATTCTCGGTTTCAAACGAATCTAGCATCTGTATGATATTTGGATGATGTAAATGTTGCTGAATCTCAAATTCCTGTCTCAAACTCCTCAATTCTTTGTCAGAACGTCCTCGCTGTAAAAGAAATAGCTGCATTAATTTTACAAATTTAGGTCCATAAGTTTATTACTACATCACAGTAACAAAGGTCATTCAGAAAAGGCAACGGCTACATATGTTTGATGGTGACAAGTGTCAGGTTCACAACACTGCTATGTATTAAAACCTGGAATCAAACAAAAACAGGAACAAATACTGTCTGAAAAACCCCAATAGCTTCATATGCAAAAATACACTCAACAAAAGGATACCATTACTTGTACTTTTTGTAGTTTATTTAATGGCACAACCAGCAACTCAGGCAATGTACAATGATTGGAAGGATGACTGTAAATAATGAATTAGACAGGATACAGCAGGAAGCATTAATGGCCCAATGTAAGGTACTATGCTATCATTTGCCTACAGGAACTGAGGAACGCCATGAAAAAGCTGTCATAATAGTTTGGGTTCCTGACAAGATTGAAAACAAGTACCTCCAGAACACAAGAAGTGTTACTGTTTCAGGCAACATGCTTGGTACAATTACTTGTAAAGTAAATATTTAGTTGTTTTAGGGCCTATTTAATGTTCACATTTTTCCTTTTTAAGCGCAAAGTTTGTATTGAGTCCCACACTTTAGAATGGTTTTTGATCACATACAAGTGCTCCCTGTTGGGGGTTTTAGTTCAGTTTGGTTAGACTAGTTGTGCGGAAGGCAACCTTAACTCCATCTGCACTTTTACTTGCACACAACTACAAACATAAGTTATATCCATCCACTACATGAAACCATTTATGTGTGGATTATGCGAAGTCCAGGGGATGGATTATGTTAACTGCACCAAATATTGGTCCTTAGTATGCATGTCCCTGAAAAAAATTAGCCTTTATTCAGGACTACTATGCTAATCATAGTTCCTAATCATCTACTCGTTTGTATAGGTTATGTTGATACCGATTCCTTCAAAGAACAAAAACAGGAAGTCTTATAGCACATACCTTCCGTATTATTTTGAAAGCCACTATTTCCTCTGTTCTAAGACATTTTGCTTTATATACTCGCCCAAAAGAACCTTCACCAATCAAACCTAAAACGTCGTACTTTTCCATTGTTTTGGCACTTTGCGTTTCCGTACTTCGAACAGGCCGCTAGCACGTATCTCCAACTGTCACTCATTTGGCTATACTGTTTAGTCCGTGTTTACTGTCACGCGATGGTCATTGTTTCCTGCTGTGTAGCACATTGCTTAACTGTAAGTCTTTAAGGTTACAGATCACGCAGTATTTCGTACATGACCGTAATGAAGATGCAGGGCTCCTGTCGTTTGATGCGAGTACCAAGATTTTTAACGCATTACCAGTGTCTATTGCAGACTTAGTAACAGACAAGAAGTATATCAGATCAGTTCTGAAAAAGTTTTGATTGTTGAATCCTTTTACTCAATCGATGAATATTTTAATTACTGAGGTAAAATGAAGATTGAAATGATTCCATAGAAGGAATTTTTAGCATTATGAGTTTTAGTTTGTTATTCACCTGCTGTAACATTGATTATTAATTGTATATAATTATGTTTTATGTTCTACTGTATATTGGCTATTGATTATATATAGATCTACTTATGTAAATAAGGTGAAGCGTGTTCATGAACTTCATTTAATTTTAATGTATAAACTATACTTATGATCAGCAGCATGTTGTCACCTCACAAAATCCCATCTGTGTTCCAGACCATATACAGCTCTATCAACATTTCTTCCATCAGGCCTTACCTATAGACCTCTCCTTTCTGTATCTGTTTTTGAACAAACTTAGTACATGGCTTATACCATAGGAGCCCACGGCTGTGTATTGCATGTGAAATACCTAACCATCAACACATAGGAATTTCTGTGTTAACAGTTTGTAAAAATGTAGGCTATACATAGTTCAGATTAAACATTTTCATGTTTTTTTAAAATTACCTGCATGGTGGTTGCAGGAACTTTGTGGGTTATGTTGCAAAACTTGTAGCGTACAACAATACTAGACATTATGTCTGAAAGGTGGATTACTAAGGCTGTGTGTGTGTGTGTGTGTGTGTGTGTGTGTGTGTGTGTGTGTGTGTATATTTCTTTATTAGTTTTGCTGGGCATTCTTTTGCAGCTGACATGGAGAAAATGCACCAATGGATGCTTGTTGTGTTCGTATGTTGTATTACATTGCCAGCTTTATTATCTGAGAAATGCTTTAGCAGAAGCCAGAAAACACATCTGCATCTTGCAACTAAAACACCTTACCGCTACTTAGCCAATAAAAATGACTCACTTGTTCACTATCCAGGTAAAATATTAAATTTTGTTATATTAAATATTCCAATTAGTAAACTCACGGCACATATTTTATTAAGTTTTTCTTGTTGTAGGTTGTAATGTGCTTCGGGTATGGATGATTATTCGCCATGGAACGCGTTACCCTAGTTCTAAAGTTATACGAAAGATGAAAGAGAGGTTGCCTGTGTTGCGTGATTCTGTGATACAGAATCATGAATTAAAACGAGGTATTCATTGTTTCAGACCTGTATAGGGTATTCACCTTTAACATGTAATTTTTTTTTAGTATGGTATATGGTTTTTAATGTTACTGTCTTTGTTAGTAAGCAGTATTTCAATTGCATGTTTTCTAGTTGTTGAATTTTGATCAGTTTCTTGATCCATGTTTTAATAATTATGCAGGGCAGTGCATACATGACTCAGATGTACCCATGTTTGCTGTAAAACTGCATGAATACATTTCTGTTTTAGTTGTTTTATACAAATAATGAAACAAATTTTGATTCCTCTGTATAAATTTGTATCAACTGTGGCTTATGTACTGACAAGTCATACAAATTTTACCACATGTTTACACACAGATTAAATTGAACACTTTTTTGTGATTCGGATGGGAGGAGGGTGTGGTCAATGACTTAGCATTTACTAAAGTGGTAAATAACATAGAAGAGGGATGTTAAGATCTACAAGTTTCTGTTTGAAACATTTTTTGACATTATATTTTTCTAATGAAATATAAGGAGAAATTATTTATCGTCATCCAGTATCTAATTTGTCATGATAAGTTTTGCAGTATTAGGCATGTGCCTGCAATAAATGAACATTAAGGCCAATGCAGTGTGCAAAGATTGCATTTTGAAAATATGTGTGCCACTGGAGTACACCTTTCAACTTTTCTCTGATATAGTATTGGTGTGTAAAGTTCACAGTGTGATGGTGGTAAGCCAAGCAACCCTGTTACAAAGTTACAGCCAGTTTGGATACTACAAGTGTGCATGTTTGAGAAACCACATAAAGAGTACACATGCTTATTTTAATTACTTGCTATATCTTAATTGATGGTGTGCATAACACAGACATTACAGTGTAAAGTTATGCTCAGATTTACATTCTTGACTGTAACAACAATCTCTTAATTCACCCTCATGAATAAATATTTAGTTTACAGAATAATGCACATAATTTTAATTTCTTGAAATTAGTGTTTGAAGGACAGGATCCTGAAAATACTATGTCTCATTAAATGTCCAACTCATTAAAACTGACAACTTTTACCTCAGAGTTTCTCACATGTGTATAGTCAGTACTGACATCCTGGTTTCTATAAATGTAGACTTATGGTGTAATTCATCACACAGAATGGTAGTTCAAACTTTATAGTTTTACAAAATAGTACATCTTAATAAAGACTACACAGACTTAATCAAATTCTATTTATGCAGATTATAGTTATTGTCTAGAAATGTGTTGATTATGTACTGTTGTAAAATATGTCCCAAAAGAATGTAAACAAGTTGGGAAATGCACATATAATGTAACAGTTGTGGTTTATTCACACCCGTGTCTGTAGATTATCAGTTTGTGAATGCTAACTTTTAATTTTTTTAATGCAGAGCACTGATAAGTGTTGTTTAAATGTATCCTTCCACTTTGTGGACAACACACACTAAGTTTTCTCCATATATTAGCAGCAAAATGCACAGCTTATCATTCTCAATTGCAGTGCTGTTGCTACAATATGGAGAAAACTTACAGTGTGTTTAGTAACAGTGAAGCATGAAGCTTGAAAGCCATGTTTTAATAGAAGGCTACGTGAACAGAAGGTAACAAAAGTGTCTACTGAATGCATTCAAAATACAGTCAAGGCTGTTTGGTTTCCAACGTGGGATGATGGGTGGAACTCAGTATGCTGGAGGCATGAACAGAAATACATGTAGGTCTTCATATAAAGTGTTCATTATATTTGCTGTAACTGATTTTAACCAACATATACATGGCGTCACAATTTCTCATAATGTATTACATTTTATGAAGATCCTTTTGACAATTCTGAGTTTATTAAAGATACGTGAATGAACAGAGCAGTGTTAGGAGGCATTCCACAGGGATGTGAACATGCCTGAAATACTTTCTTTGTTGGTTCTGTATATTGACTAAAGTGAAATTATATATTCACTACTGGAAACATTAGAATTTGTCAATAAGGAACTGACTGAAAGAAACTCTTGCATTCTTTAGTGTTACTTGATATCATCATCATCATCATCATCATCGTCGTCATCTCCTTTGTGCAAGGTATTCACACGTACATACTTGAAACAAACCATGTTTCTAGGGTATACAGTGTCTGCAGCTATTCTGTGGATACTGTTAATGGTGCATATAACACTGTCTTCACTATTAAACTTTTGTGCTTCTACATTAGCACTTTCCGAAGTATGTGCGCTGTGCCCAATCTAACTGATTTCTGTAGTTCCTTGATATCGTGCTTTCCTGGTATGCTGCTCAGATATTTTCTGAAGGATTTTGAAATGGTTCCAGTTGCCCCTATTATTACTGGTGTCACCTTTGTTTTTACATTCCACATGCAGTATTTTTATTATGAAGTCTTTATATTTTAGAATCTTCTCGGCTTCTTTCTTTATCACATGTCTGTCTCCTGGGATTGCTACATCAATTAGCATACATGTTGCTTTTTCATTATCCCGGATTACGATGTCTGGTTTATTGGTGGCAATGGTTCTCTTGGTTTTCACTTGATGATTCCATAATATGGTTACCTTACCCACTTGACTTGTTTCCACTGATTTTGGTGCATGTTCGTACCAGAGTTGACTGTCTAATTTTATCCGTAGTTCCTTACATATGTTGAAGTGTAATTGAGCACACACTCTATCATGTCGCTTGATGTATTGTTCTTTTGACAATATTGGGCATGCTGACATAATGTGATCTACTGTCTCCTCAAATTGGTGACATATCTGCATTTGCTATCTTTTTCTGTTTGCAATATTTTTGTTGCATGGTCTTTTGTTTGTAGTGTGTGGTCGTGTGCTGCCACTATTTCACTTTCTGTTTCTGCTTTCAGGTCTCCCTTTGACAGCCAGAGGAACATGTCTTCCTCGCTAATGAGATGTTTATCTATGCTTCTAATGTACTGGCCATGCATTCCTTTGTTTTCCCATTTTTCCTTTAAGGACTCTGCCAATCTTGCCTTTGTGTTTTGTATTCCATCTTGTTTCATGTCATTGTTCTCGTTTGATTGACTTAATTCATCTGTGATCTTCACTGCTGCTGTAACTGTTGAATTCATATGTGGTTCATTGCTGTAGTGGCTTCTTATAATATTTACAAACTAGCCTTCTTTATACTTTTTGTGTAGATATTCTGCAGTATTGATTATCTCTGTTTTATATGCTGCTTCAATTTGTGACAGGCCTCTTCCTCCTTCTTTCCTCTTTCCATACAGCCTATCTATATCAGCTTTAGGATGATGCATTTTGTACACTGCTAGTATCTTCCTGGTTTTCCTATCAGTTTTTTAATTTCTTCTAATCTCAAATTAATTATACAAAAACTATATCTTAATACTGGGACAGCTAATGTTCAAATTGCTGGAATTTTGTTTTTGGTATTTAATTCAGATTTCAGTATCATTCTTAAAGTCTCCTTGTGCATTCCTTCTTCAATCTTTCTTTCATTTGCTGATGTTGCATGCTGTCACTTTCCTTAATCCCAAGGTACTTGTATTTCTTTCCTTGTTCAAGCTCTTTTATTTCGCTGTTGATGTCCACCACTAAATTTTGCGAGTGGAACAGTTTTCCTTTCTTAAGTACAATCTTTGCACACTTATCAAGCCCAAATTCCATGTGGATATCATCACTGAAGGTTGTGACTGTCTGTATCTGTTTTTGAAGCTCTTCATCTGATGTGCCTAACAACTTCAAATCATCCATGTGAGGTAGGTGGATTATTTTTGTCTTTGTTTTGTGCTCTTCATATCCCGTGTTCAGCCTGTTCAATTGTTTTGTGACGGGGATTAAGCAAATGCAAAACAGCAGTGGTGATGATGAGTCTCTTTGGAATATTCCACATTGTATTTCTATCTCTTCTGTTCCTATTAGCTTATTTTCTGCGTGTATCTGCATCCTTGTTCTCCAATGACTCATAATTTTCTCAGTGAATGGTATAATTTTATTATTAATCCTAATTAGCTCAAGAGATTTGATTATCCAACTGTGTGGTACCCTGTCGAAAGCTTTCTGATAATCAATCCATGCCATACACAAATTTTTCTTTCTGCATTTGCATTCCTGTAATATTACTTCTGAAATTAGCAATTGATCTTTGGATCCTTTTGATCATCTGCAGCACCCTTTTCTGTTCTTTGGGCATCAGATTTTGATCATCAATATACCTTTGCATCTGCTTGCTTATTATTTATGTAATAAGCTTGTATATCGTAGGCAGACAAGTTATGGATCTGTATTTCTTCGGTTTCTCAATGTTTTGGTTTTTGGGAATAAGTAATGTTACTCCTGCTGTTAGCCACTCCGGTGTTTGGTCTTCTTCAGTCAGTTTGTTGAAAATTGGTGCTGAATATTTGTGTGTTGCCGTCAGTTGTTTAAGCCAGAAATTTGGTATTTGGTCTCGTCCAGGAGCCTTCCAATTTAGCGTTGTTCTTAGTGCTATTGTGACCTCTGTTTCAGATATTGGTATCCATTCCATACATGGATTTTGCTGACGCTGGTTTTTGATCCAGTTTGCTTCTTCATCATGCCATACTTTTTCCCCATATATTGCTCTCCAAAAGTTCTCTGTGTCCTCTTTGCTTGGTGCTTTTTTCACATTGGTATTTGTGTGTCTGGGAAGGTTGTAAAATTTCTTGTGGTCTGTTCTAAACATTTTATTTTGGTAATACTGTTTTTGCCTTTCCTTATGTCTGGAGAATCGCTGTGTCTTTGCTGATACTTTTTGTTTAAGCTCTTCAATGACTTGATCCAAATTTTCTTTTGTCTCTATTTTATATCTTCTAAGTAATCTCTTTCTTTTCATATTGTGCACGTTTCTATAATTTCTTTTTATTTCTGCCAAAGCTGATAGTTCTTTCCTGATGCCATTTATACTGTCCTGTATTCATCTAACCCATGGGGGTGTTTCTGGCCTCTGTGTTTCTGATTTATAGCTTCCTGTTCCATTTATTTCTTCTGTAAGAGCCATTGCTGTGGCGTAAATGAGGTGTTTTAACTCAGTCATATTCAGATCTTTACCTGCTAGTATTTCTGTCATTGCTTCATTTGCAGTTTTCATTATTCCTTTTACTTTAAACACATTTTTGAGTTTCTGCAGTCTTGGTCTTTTGTCAGTTTCTGTTTGTGTCGCCTGGCAATATGTACTTCCAATGTTCCTTCTTTATTTCTTCAATCTCTGACTCTGTTATTTTTTTGTTCTTCATGATATAGTTCTTCTGGTTCATAAATTTCTTTGCATCCATGTACTTTCTGCATTCTGGATTTCGTTGTCTGCATATTTCGTACACCTTCTTGTAGTTTGTTGTGAAATACTGTTTGCAATACATATACGATCATATAACTTCTCTAGTTTCTTCTTTTGTCCAAGCCATTCTTTGTTTTACCTCTGCATGTTTGGTTATATTTTGGGCTTGGTGGCTTTGACTGTGAGTGAGTGGTCTGCCCTGAGTCACCTCATTGCAGTAACCTTTGTCAGCCTTAGGAGTTTGCTGTTTCCTGCTACTCCTGATGTTTCCATTCCTGGTCTCCAAGAATAGCTGCTGCTCATTTGTATTTTTTGGGTTTTGTTTTCTGTTCTTATCCTTCATCGTTTTCCCATGAGTAGCTAGGGTTTGTAGGGTCCATTGTAGCAGAGCCGCAGTTGTGACAATAAGACTTTGTGAAACTGGGTTTGCCAAGTGCCCAGAGTTCACCGTTCATGGTTTCTAACCTTCCACCTCAAATGCTTCTGGAGTCCCTCAGCATGGTTGTTTACAACTTAGACTCACGGATTTTTTTTTGAGCTTTACTCCTCTAGATCCACCGTGTTCTGTTTAAACAGGTCCACCTCTGGTCAGATGTAGTTAATTACTACGCATGGGCAGTCTTGTGTGCAGAGAAGTGAAAGGCTTATGCCTCAAGTTGCACTACCACACACCGGGGTTGGTGAGGACCAGTGCCGTCAACCCCATACAAAGGTGCTACCTCTCCCATACCCCTTAAGCCCTTGTTGTTGTTGTTGTTGTTGTTGTTGTTGTTGTTATTATTATTATTATTATGTGTGTGTCTCTTGTCACAGGCCTTTTCTTCCTGGTACGTCTCTTGAACCAGCAGTGATCCCCACCGCTCAGGCTTCAAGCTTCACACTGCAGAACTTTCCGTATTATGTGTGATGTTCCAAGTATAGCTGTCTTTTGTAGTGAATCTATCGAATGTTTTCCTGGTATAGCTTCCAAATTTTTCTTTAAGCTTCTCGTTACTATTCCAGTGGCTCCAATTATTACTGGTACAATTTTACACTTCAGGTTCCACATTCGTTGTATCTCTATACATAAACTCTTGTATTTTAACCTCTTTTCCGCTTCCTTTTGCACAACGTTTTTGTCTGCTGGTATTGCCACATCTATCAGTGTGCATGTTTTCTCTTTTTTGTTTTTAATTATTATATCTGGCCTGTTTGCTGTAACTTCTCTGTCTGTGTGTACTGCTTGATTCCATAACACTGTGACATCTCCCTCTTCACACACAGGGTTGGGCATGTGTGTATACCATTTGTCTGTGGTTTCAATGCCCAAGGCTTTACATATTGAGTAGTGTAAATGTAAACAGACTTTATCATGTCTCATTAAATATTCGTTCTTTGCCAAAATGGGGCATCCTGAGGTTAAGTGGTCAATAGTTTCTTCATGTTGTTTACACAACCGGCATTTACTCTCAATTTCTTCCTTCAAAATTTTATTCTTAAAATAGTTTGTACTAATTGCTTGGTCTTGAGCTGCCACTATTGCACTTTCTGTTTCTCCCTTGATGTCGCCAGATTTTAGCCAGTGATATGACTGTTCAATATCCACCAGCTTTGCATCTAAATTACGTGGCAATTGTCCATGCATCCTCTTCCCATGCCATCTTCCTTTTGTTTTTTCCACTATGCTGTCTTTCAACTTTCTTGTTTCTGTCTGTACTTCTGTCTTGAGGCATCTAGCTGTCTCTAACACTGCTGAGTCCGTGTTGTGTTGGTGTGTTCTTACAACCTGTATTAGTGAGTCTTCCTTCATTTCTACATATTCCACCATTTTTGCAATTTCTACTGCATAGGCTGCTTCTAATTGCATTAAACCCCTTCCTCCCTGTTTTCGGGGAACATACAAGCGATCTACATCTGCCTTTGGGTGATGCTGTCGATGAATGGTTAATAATTTCCTCGTTTTCCGATCTAGTTTTCGCAGTTCTTCTAAGTGCCAGTTAACAATTCCAAAGCTGTATATAAGTACT
The DNA here is from genome assembly GCA_013340265.1 of Coptotermes formosanus. Lineage (NCBI taxonomy): Eukaryota > Metazoa > Arthropoda > Insecta > Blattodea > Rhinotermitidae > Coptotermes > Coptotermes formosanus. The sequence goes on from BLKM01000436.1 coordinate 1,788,472, forward strand.
GGTACTGCCAATGATCCAATTGCTTGAATTTTATTCTTTGCACTTAATTCTGTACCCAAAACTAATCTCAGTCTCCTCAAGTATTCCTTCTTAAACTTTTCTTTCTCATTCTTATGCTGTATGTCAAAATTCTCTTCTATTCCCAAATACTTATATGCTTTCATCGGGTCCAGTTCTCTAATGTCGTTCTCAAACATGCTTCCTATGTGCATTTTGCTTTGGACCCTACCTCTTTTCAAACATATTCTTGCACATTTTTCTAAACGAAAATTCATATTTATATCTTTACTAATTGTCTGTACAATTTTTATTTCATTCTTCAAATCATTCTCCTTTCTACCTACCAGTTTCAAGTCATCCAATACAATAAGTGACTAATTTTCCTCTCAGTTCCATGTACTTGATACCCACAGTCAGCTCTGTTCAGCTCGTTTGTTAATGGAATAAGTGCTATGCAAAAAAGTAATGGCGAAAGAGAGTCCCCTTGGAATATTCCTCTTCATACCTGAATGAGTTATGACTGCATTACTTCCTGCTTTGTTTTTAAAAAAAGCCTTGTGTTCCATTTCTCCATGGATAGTTTACAAAATCGGACAATTTTACTATTCACTCCTACCAATCCAGTTGACCTTTCCACCCAGCTATGTGGAATGCTATCAAATGCTTTCTGGTAATCAATCCAAGCTATACTTAAATTCTTGTTCCTTCTCCTGCAGTCCTCATATATTGCTTTTGATACCATTAACTGATCCTTGCAACCTTTACTTCCAGGGTGACAACCTTTTTGCTCTGCTGGTAGTAAGCTCTGCTCTTCCAAATGTTTGGAGATTCTTGTAGCTATTATTCCTGTTAGGGTTTTGTACATGGTTGTTAAGCATGTAATGGGTCGGTAGTTTCTGACTTCCTTACTGTCTCCCGATTTTGGTATCAAATATGTTATTCCTGTGGTCAGCCAGTCAGGTGCCTTCTCCGGTTCCTCTATAATTGCATTAAAGCTTTTTGCAATATACCTGTGAGTAGCTGGGAAAGCTTTAAGCCAGTAATTTTGTATTTGATCATTTCCAGGAGATTTCCAATTGTGAGCTTTTGCCAAGTATGAAGTAATTTCCACAGTCTGTATAGGCCTCCAGTCCATATGGTTAATTTTCCTTTTCTCTTCCCTTTTTATCCATTCTGCTCTTTCATTATGCTGCGCTTCTTCCCCCCATAATGACTTCCAGTAAGTCTCTGCTTCTGCCATAGAGGGAGGTTCTCTAACTTCTATATTCTTCATGCCCAGGTTTCTGTAACATTTTTTAGTGTCTTCTTTAAACATCTTATTCTGACTGTACTGAGTTTCTCTTTTTTCATACCTTCTAATTCTTTGGGCTTTTGCTTGCACTTTCTGCTTCAATGTTTCTGTCAACTGTGCAACTTCCCTGGCGTTAGTCACTCTATATTTTTGAAAAATCTTCCTCTTTTTTCTGTTAAGCTTTCCATTATCAGAACCAGTTCCAGTTTCAGCTATTATTGATAACTCTCTTCTCCAGCTGCTAATCTGTTTCTGCATTCTTATTTTCCAGAAGTTTACATTTCTTCTATTTTTGCTTCTTTTGCTGGGCTCGTTCAGTGTTTGTGTCATGATTGTAGCTGCTGCGTATATCAGGTTGTTTATGTCTGTTATGTCCATTTCATCTTCTTCTAAAAGTTCTTCAAGTACTCCATTTATTTCTTCTTCAAACTTTATCAGTTTGGTGTTTGTTTTTAACTTTGGCAGCTTCTCTCTCTCAGACATTTGCAAGAGCCTCATCTTATACCACATTATTTGAACGTCTTCCTTTAACTTATTCCTAACTGTGTGCTGCTCTCCTTCATCACTTGGCTGTTTGTTATTTTCTACTTTACCAAAGTCAGTATTGATGCCTTCTTGGTCCTGGCGCTCTAGAATATTTGTATCCATTTTTTCACCATTCTCTCTGTTTGTGTAATATTCTGCATCACCCCCTATTTTAAGTCTAATACTTTCCTGTATGTCATCGATTTCAACGGCTGTCACTCTTTTCGCCTTTAATATGTAGTTCTTCTGGTTTAACAATGCTTTTGCATCTATATTCATTCTTGTCAGTGGGTTCCTCTCTCTCCACAACTTATATGCTTCCTTGTAGTTCTCTCTTAATGTCTTTTCTTTAATGTACATGAAACACCACAACAATTCTTTCATCTCCTCTTGGCTCCATCGGATTCGTTTGTTCAGTTTCTTTCCATCTTTCTGCCCGACTCCAATGTTAGGTGGAATTTGAGATGGTCCATGTTGAGTTTCCTCGGTATGGTTACCATTCTCGTCAGTGCTGTCAGAGGACCTCCGCTCTTTCCTTCTTCCTGATTGTGTGTTATTTTGTTTGCTAATCACCATCGCTGTCCCACGAGTAGCTAGGGATTTCTTCTGTCCACTGCGGTATAGCCCCACCTGCCGCAGTAAGGCTGCATGAATCCGAGGGTTGCCACTTCTCGAAGTTCACCGTTCTTGGTTTCTTACCCTCCACCGCAGATGCATCTGTAGTCCCTCGGCACGGTAGTGTACACCTTGGACTAGGGGATTTTTTTTCGAGGTTTACTCCTCTAGATCCGCCGTGTTCCGTTTAAACAGGCTCACCTCTGGTCAGATGTAGTTACTCACTACGCACGGACGGTCTTGTGTGCAGGGAAGTGAGTGGCTTGTGCCTCAAGTTGCACTACTGCACACCTGGGTTGGTGCGGACCAGTGCAGGGTCAACCCCTTACAAAGGTGCTACCTCTCCCGTACCCATTGAGCCCTTATTATTATTATTATTATTATTATTATTATTATTATTATTATTATTACTACTACTACTACATCTTAATTTAATCAGGGCAGCTTTGTAAGGAAGAAATAGCTGCACTGCAGGCTTGGTCCTCTCATGTGGAAGAGGCTGATGAGAAACATCTTGCTCATGAGGGTGAAGATGAAATGGTTGAATTAGCAGAGAGGTTTCAGAATCGTTTCCCTCAAATACTACCAGAAGTTTATACAAATTCAACATTTCAGGTACGAAGTCCTAACTAAGGCCACTTTCTTGTAAATGTATGTTATGTATAAAGATAAGGTGCCTTTACTACAGGTTTTATTCCATTACAGTTCCGATACACTGCAACACAGCGTACTGTTGAAAGTGCTCGTCATTTTACAGTTGGGCTCTTTGGACGAAGAGTGAGTCGCCAGGTTTGGTTTCCAGAGGCCACGTACAGAGATCCAGTTCTCAGGGTAAATTCAAGTGGAGTGTATTTGTGCTTCAGTTTATTTTTTAACCTTTATCATCCTATGCAACCATGTGCCTGTCTGTAAAATGTACTGGGGAATGGTCTAGCATGCCTTATGCTGGTGTCTGTGTGCTTACTGGGTAGCACGCTCTAGGAAACTTAGTAAAGTAAATATTTTTTTGTTACATACCTGTTTATTGAGATGTTTTGTGATTCTGAAGACTGGCATTACCTGTTGATATATCATAATTTAAATTTAGTATCATACATAGGTAATTCAAAAAGTAAAGGAAATTCTTGTACTAACCACAAACAAAGTGAAATGGACACAACAGTAACATAGGCAGAACCAGAGCTGATGTCTAGCATGTCAGCAACTTCAGACACAGTAATCCATCGGTCTTCTTGAATGAGAGTGTAGCATAAATGATGTTGCCTTGAGAGCGCAACGTTGACGGGTGCTGCGATCGAGCTTTGTCACACTCGTTCTTCTAGATCTAAACCTTGCTAGCTATATGTAAACTTTTCTCGGACTCATGCAGTTAACACTACCCTACTATGCTAACATTCTTTGATGGATGTCAGCAGGTTTGACCCTTCTGCCCAAAGAAATCTTATCATGGCCCGTTGTTCAATGATGGTGCAGTCGGAAAGTGCAGCATCCATGTTTGTATAGTCACCGCTTCAGCCACACTGACAATGGAGTGCTGGGCGATGCGTGTTGAAACCTGTCAGAATCGAGTTACAACCGGCTACAATCGGTTGGCTGCTATCGGTGGTGGTATTCGCTTAATTCACAGATTTCCTTTACTTTTTGAATTACCCTCATAGTTCTCAACACACTTGCCAAGGTACAGTCCCACATCACGCTTTCTTGCACTTTACTTGAACTCATTTTTTTTTATTTGTCATGCTAAACAAGCTTGGCACTATGGTCTGGAGGAAGAAAATGCCAAAATCTGCTGAAGTTCACTTCAAGCATACAACTTGTTTCCACTCATATTGCATAATTTATCAATACTTGTTCCAAAATGTTTATGCTTCTTAATTGTGCTTAAATTTTCAATTTTAAAACTTGGAAGTATTAAAGCTGATGTGGATTTATTATCCATTGTCCAGTTTTATTTTTCCAGTTTTCCATTTCACATATGAAGTACTGGGCTAGAGCAGTGTACAGTATCATAATTTAACTACAGCTGTGCTAACAAAGAAGTGTATGAGTTTCAGATTTATCACACATGTAAGAATGCATGTTTGTGAGAAATTTCAGAAAACTTTGGCTCAAATAATTACAAAAATAGTACCATGACAAATTGTTGTGTATAGTGTGTTATAATTCAAGAACTCCAGACATACTGCAAGACAGAAATGTAATATTTTTGTAAGAAATGGAAGTGGTCTGGCTAAATTTGTTTGAAATTAAAATGTAGGCCATTCACATAGATGACAGGAAACTTAAGTCTTAATTTATGGTGGTAAGAAATATTCAGAAAGAGTGCAGTAAAATATGTATATATAGTTTTTCAAAATCCATGGGATATGATTTATTGTATTACCACGTAAAACACTCTCATCGCTCGCTGCTCGCCTGTAGTGCCAGTATAACACTGCCTGTGTAAAATAATTTTTTTTTAATATTTATTCTAGGCTTATACTTGCATTAGTCACACCGAGTTATAACATTGATAGATGCTTGAAAGAGTCAATTTTTATATTTGAAACATTTAAGATGTACACGGGGATACTAAATTAAAATGGAAGAAAAAAGTTGTTACATATCATTTTTGCGATTATTCTCCTCCATGCAGAAAGTATTTGTAAGACTATTCAGTGCTGGGATGTTTCATCATGGCAGTGTAAATGACAGAGTTCACTGAACAACATTCAGTGTAATGTATATGGCCATCTCTTACATTTGCTGTACAAACAAAAGAAGCTCATTTTGAGGACCTCTAAAATGATGGGAATATTGTTGTGCAGTGATTTAACAGACCCAGTAGGCATAATCCTGGAAAGAACAAGGGTAATTGTCATGATAGTGTTGGTGATAGCATTACTCTTTCAAGAAGTAATGTAACCTGAATTGTATTTAAGATTCAGTTTGTACCATGCAGTAAACAATTCTGCCTTGGTAATAAAAGCCAGTCATTTAATGGTGTATAGGGAAATCATCGCTGTTTATTCCAAGAGCCATATAAGACACATAAATGCCCTACGCAGGCTGAAAGTAGAGCTGCTGAATGTTAAACTTGTTGGTGGATGTAGTAACCACTAGGCTTTAAAGGGTTAAGTTACTTTGTTTCGAAGTGAATGAAGGTTTACACCAGATTTGTTCTTCCCTATCTTCTATATTTGAATGTGTTACATTTTACATATATGCCATTTAAATTTCTATGGACATTTACAGTTCTACTTCTTTGTGTAGAAGGCAGAATAAAAGGAAGGGATATGAATTTGCTCATAAAAATAATGCTGCTCTGTCCCCTTCCAGACTATGTATGAAACAAAGCCTTACTTGCCCTGTCCTGCTAACAGCTGTACACATTCAGCAGTGTAAGTGACTGAGCTATATTATTTGCAGTTTTATAAATTATGTAAAAGGTGGCAAGTAGAAGTAGACAAAAATCCACATTCATTATTGGAACGGATGAAATTTGAGGACGGACCAGAAATGTCTGCTGCTCTGAAAGATGTTACCTTTCGTTTGGGATTTAATGAAACCATGAGCACAGGTGAGTATTCAGTTACATTAATACATACTGGTGGAATGCCTACTGGAAAATTGAACAGAGAAATTAGACATACCCCATCTCTAGCTAGTTTTCACAAATAGTCCTTACATGGATCCACCATTATACATTACAGCCTTGGAGAGATATCACAGTTTAACTGAATGCGCAGAGTGTGAAACTGAAAATTCTGGAAAGGCAGCTTGATAGCATGACGATGACGATGACAGTAGTAGTAGTAGTTTGGAGGTACCTTTTCTTGTCAAAGAACACCTTTATCCTGTTATTAGTACTTGAAATGAGACTACTTCCATTTTGTGCTATAGGTGCACACTAAACATGTAAAGCTCTGAATGTGCCCTGCAAATGCTGTATAGACAGAAGAGAAAATAAAATTCAAAGACTAAAGTGCATACACAAGTTCATGGAGTATGCAGTTTTGCTATGTGATCTAGAGGTGCACTTTTTCAGCAGTTGTTGACACAATAATCTAACCTTAAGCATTCGTTCCAGTGCCATTTATTACTGCCCTCATGTCTTGCTATTTTATGAAAGTGAGATTTGTGTTTGGTTGTCACGGAAATGAATGGCAAAAGAACACACTTGACAAGTGTCCTGACACACAAATAATGTACTGCTTAGTCTAATTACCATATATGTAATAAATGTTACTTCTGTAAATATAAAAATTGTTCAAGATAAGAAAAGATTTTTGTTTCAGGTGATGCTCGTCTTTTGTATATTACTTGTGCATTTGAGACTGCTTGGGACCATCGTGCACAGTCACCATGGTGTGCTGCATTTTCAGAAAGTAACATGAAGGTAGAGATGTCAAAGCATTGTAATATTAATTGTTGATATGAATCTGTTCATGCTGATAGTTGAAACAGATTTTGCCCTGAATATATTTATGTTAGATCTGTGCAGTGAACTAGTAAGGGTTAGATAGTGAAAAACAGGAAGCAACAGTCAGTTGGAATTTAGTTGGGATGGTGTAGACAAAGAATGTGTACAGAATTTTGTGGGGAAGCCTAAAAAATGACCACTTTAAAGACTGATAACGTGGAAGTATAGTGTTAAGATGTCTTAAGAAAGCACATTTTGAGGATTGGAGGTGTATGAAACTGACCCAGGATTATGTCCAGTGGCAGGCTTTGGTATAAACATTTATGAACCTTTGGTGTCTGTTACCATAGTATTAATTTTTTTGTTTATTGCCTTTATGTGTGATGTGATACACCAAACCACACATTATCACTTCAGGAAGAAAGCAGTCTTTGTAGTTACCACTGTGAGAACTTCCAGGTCTTTCTTATGGATATTTACTTGTTAAACCCATTATAATTGCAGAGTGTGGTTGGGATAACGTAGTCAGTGTAGTGACTTGCTATAGGCTGGACGGTCTAGAGTTTATACCCTGGTAAGATGAAATTTTCTGAGCCTGTCCAGACCATCGCTGATGACCATCCAGCCTCTTACACAATGGGTACCAGGTCTGTTTCCCAGGGGTAAAGTGGCCAGGGCATGGCATTGGCTGCCCACCCCATTCTAGCACTTGGATCAAGAATGTGTTGCGCTGTGTCATTACTTCCCCTCTGTGCCTGCTTGGCATGTTGTGGGACAACCTTTACCATTATAATTGGTGAATACTGCTTAACACTGTAAATAAAAATGTAACAATATAGCCTGTAGTTGGTACATTCCATTGTCCTACTCGTATAGGAATATAAAAGTTACAATCAGATATTAATGAAGTTTGCACAACTGTTATACTTTAATGGTCAGTATTTTTTGCTAAATGTTATGGGTATGTATTCTTTCTCAGACAACCACCGTTAGATGTAAATGTAGTGCCAAATGTCACCAACTGTAACTGTGGAATTCCAAGTTTTTTTTGGGAATTATAATTAATTGTATTATAAAATGTAACTGTATTAAAATGTAATTCACATCCTTTTGTTGTAGTTCATTCAATAATGTTGGTTACTCATGTTTTAGATTATCTTGTATTCATAATTTTCACAACGTCGGAGTTTTTTTTGTCAACCTCATCTTTTGCTGTTTATTTGAAACTTTATTTCCAAGCCTGTTGTAAGTATACCCCTTTATTTTTTAATAACTATGCTTCATTTGCATTATATTGCATGTATATTGGATGAAGTTGGAATCGTTTTGTGTGTCTTGGGATTTGCTGTTTTTTTTTTAGTATTTATATCCAATGTTTTTACTGTGCCTGTGGGTGCAAATGTGTGTACATGTCTCATACTGACTTTGTTAATATTGGGTTGTGACTTATATGTTCCAATGACAATAGAGCCTAGTGTTCAAATTAACAGAAAACAATAAGAGGTGCTTGTTGCAGTCAGAGGTTTAGATTAGGCCATAGCTGTGAATATGGATGCATCTGAGTAGTTCCGCTTTTACTTACATTAGTAGGTGCACATCTGTAGTTGATCAGAGAATGGACAGATGGGTAAACATATGCAAACAGCTCAGTAACAGGGTTAAGGAGATGTAACTCTCTAATAGCTTCTGTTCCTTCAATTTGTCACATGAAGATTTGCTGGTATATGATGATAATTATACTGTACTTACAGGTTTTTGAGTATGCTGAAGACCTGGAATACTATTGGATAGATGGCTATGGGTACAACATCACATACAGACAAGCTTGTCCACCTATTAAAGATATGATGCAACATTTTCTGTGAGTTTTTAAAATTGGCTTGTCAATGGTTGACATCTGAGTGTGGATCATAAAACTTGACTGAAGACTAGAATATGAATTGCAACAGGGAAATAAATTATGCTGAGTGGAGGGATCACAGATGTTATGCTTACAGTTTTACAATGTTAAACATATGCTTTTCTGTATGTTAACTGTAACAATAACAATAAGTTCTCATTGTACAATGCTGCTTACTTGTACGCCCAGTGTACAGTGCTTTAAGGCCTTTCTCACATAACTGCAACATACTGTTCCTGTTCTCTAACTCCCTCTATCCAATTTTTCAGCATCTCGTGCTAGGTACTCTCCTATCGGCCTGTACTGTATGATATAGCTTGCATGTGACAGATTTTCAACTAGTAAAAAACATTTTGCATATGGAAATGACAAAAAGACCAACAAATACTAAAATTATAGTAATTGGCAATTGGCAATATGAGAGGGTGAAGGAATTTAAATATTTAGGAACAACTTTAACAGAAGATAATGAAATCAATACAGAAAGTAAGCAAAGAATAATCATGGCCAATAAAACTAGCTATGGGTTAAAGAAACAGCTAAATTCACCATATTCGAAACGGTAAACAAAATGTATGTTGTATAAAACTCTGATAAGACCCATACTAATGTATGGAAATGAAAGTTGGCCCCTCTCAAAGAAGGATGAAAATCTTCTCCAAATCTTTGAAAGAAGAATTTTAAGAAGTATCTACGGCCCAATTAATGAGGGTGGTATCTGGAGAATAAGATACAATAATGAGCTTTACAAGCTCTACAATGAATCGGACATAGTCAGAGTGATAAAAATAGGAAGATTGAGGTGGCTGGGACACCTCTTCAGAATACAAGAGCTGGACCCTTGCAGAAAGTTAACGTTATACAAACCAGAACACACTCGATGCGTCAGAAAACGCAGGAGAAGGTGGCTGGAGTCAATTGAAACAGGCTTAAAGAAGATGGGTATAAAGAATTAAAGAATTGGAGGCGTAAGACACAGGACCAAGAGCAGCAGAGAAAAATTTGGAAAGAGGCTAAGGTCCACCAAGGAATGTAATGCCAGAAGAAGAGAAAGAAGAAGAAGTAGAAGAAGAAACATTTTGCACCAGTAAACAGTTTACAGAATGTATCACAAATGTCCAAAAGTCATTTTTCCGGTATGCTGTTCAGGTATAGAAGGCTTCCAAAAGAAATAAAAAAGGAATAATCACAGCTCTGAAAAATGTCGGCTTAACCCTTTAAAGACAGAACGTATCTGTTTTATATAAGGACTCGGCGCGTACTGTGGAGTAAACACTCTCCACTTCGGTTATAAAAACCATTCTCTTAATGTTTTATAAGGCAAAAGTTGCTGTTTGTTCTGAGATCCATACAAAACACATAAACGCAATGTGGGCACCACGTAGAATTTTTTAATCTTAAACCTGGTTGTATGTAAAGTTACCACTAGGCTTTAAAAGGTTAAACAACGTGAATCCTCCCAAATTTACACCGAGTTGGTTTTAATTTTGTTGTAAGTAGAGTTACTACTGTGACAGGTCTGACATCACTGCTTAATTGATAGAATGCACCCAGGAAGAACAGTCTGTGCTCTTATTCTTATGCTCAGAGTTTGTCAAGATTGGTGAAATTTACAGAAGAATGACAGTGCAGTATAATGTTGTGTGTATGTATCATGGAGAGTTTGATATCTGAGGGAGAGAATATATGTAGAGGGTTGTTGTGTAGTCTAAGTTTTCATCTACAGTCACACGTTTAGTGTCAGGAACTGACAAATCAACATACCCAGCAAACCCAAAGAATCAGTATTGATGGAATTCCATTTGAAATTGATATTGTGAAATGAAAAGGGTTGTGCAAAAATGGTTTAAGGCCAACTCAACTTATTTTATTTTGATAGAATATGGAAAGTAGACAGTGCGACCAAATATGTTTAAAAGAGCCTGATTTTGTCTGTTTTGTCCAAACTTCTAAATAATAAAGGTGCCTGTAATATTTTACTTGCCCTTTTGTGATTAAATCTTCAGTGAGCAATTCAAACATAGCCAAATTACTGACTGCCAAAATGTGACCAGTTCCATCATCTTAGTAGTCTTTGAGCATGATGATACCTACATATTTTCTTTGGAAATGTGTAATGTGTTACAAGTTTACAATGAATTGTATGTACGAGTCCATTAAGAAACTTAACATTACCATACAAAAAGTTACTCACATAATTTTTGTCACTTCTGATTATGTTTATCATCATAGCTTCAATCCATAAATTATATTTCAGTGCAGAAGAAATACCTGGAGGAGAACACAAGGCTCCAGCTGTAGTGTACTTCACACACTCTGGTACTCTACTGAAGATGCTTGCTCACCTGGGTCTGTACAGAGATGAAAATGCTTTACTTCATAGTAACTACCACACAATGGGAAAACACAGAAAATGGAGAGTTGGACAGATTGACAGCTTTGGATCCAGCTTAGCATTTATACTTTTTAGGTGTGTATGAATATTTGTATTGATATATTTTAACACCAGTCAACAATTATATACCTATATGCAAGTCCTATAATATTTGTCTGTTTCAAGTTCATTAATTTTATATTTCATGTAGTTCTGCCCTTGTTGTCTTCTTGAAATGTCTAATACTTTTATGTCACACAGTGTTCAGATTATCTCCATTAATTTGGCAGCACTCTCCAGTAATTTCAATATAGCATGTGTTCTTTGATGGAGTAATGTTGAGGAATCATATCATACAATCATTTATGCTGCTTGAAGTCATAATTACCTTGCCTGTATTTGGCTGAGTTCTGACTTGAGTCACTTGATTTTTTTTCCAAATTTGATTTTCATCCACATTCGACTGTGACTGAATGATATGATTTGCCTTGCTTTCTTGCATCCTCTGATCTGTTTTGACAAATAGCATAAGAATCTGGTCTACTAAGCTTTTTAGACATTCTATATCTCTTGTCTGGATTAAAAGTTTTTATTTTTAAGATAAGGGTGAACAGAAATATAAACACAAGACTTATATATTATTATTATTATTATTATTATTATTTTCCATGTTTTACATATTTACTTTCAGGACTTTATGGTAAGATGCCAAATTGAATCATTGAACCAAAGAGTTGAGGAGCATTTAGCATGACAGCTTCAAGTCAAATCAGTAAAGTGCTCCTTCCAGAAGTGTATCGATATTATGGGTGCTGAACTGTGTTGACATGTTTCCAATCAAGCTGTGTTATTCCATTGTCTTTGAAGTAATTTTCATATTCCAGATGCAACAAGCAGCTGAAGGTATTGACCTTGCATCAAGAGAAACGTGTCACTTTACCTGGCTGTCCTGAATTTGATTTATGTCCATTAAATGCTCTGAAGGAGCAGTATAGAGAAAGTTGGACAGACTGCAACTTTGACCATATCTGTGGCCTGCCTCCAGAGGCTGCTTGATGTGTATCATTTTGAAACTGCAAAAAGAAAGAGTTTTGTATGCCTTGTTTAAGTTGGTGACTACGTGAAATGGTTTGATTAAAAAATCTCATGCTGTATTTATTTATGTTGAAAAACAAAAACGATATTCACATGAGTCAGGGGACAACATATTATTCTTTTTTTAAAATCAGATTGTGACATATAGTTCTTCATGGGTCACTGGTCAAGCTATCATTTACAATTGCTGCTAGTCTTTTTAACAATAAAGTTTCACATTGTCTATGATAGAAGGGTATTTTTTTTATGTTAGCAATTGTTATGCAGGTTTGTATTACAAGTAATTAACAGTGGCATTTGTATTTTTGATGTTTAGAATTGTATTTGTTATAGGATCTGCAGCAGTTTACTAGTACTAATACTGTGTATTTTCTTATAACATTTCTTGAATTATAGTCATGAAAATGAGAAAGGAATTCTTTCTTTTATTTCTTCAGTCCATCCTGTCCTTACTCCTTAGTTCCTTTCTTTCTTCTTAGTTCCTTGCTTTCTGCCTTCTTTCACAGATAATTGCTTCCTCTATTTCATTCTTTTGTTCCTTTCTTTTGTTCTCTCTTCCTTCCTTTTAGGCACTTCTGCAAAACAATTGCAAAAATCGGATATTAGCACTGTGAAGCTTACCTGTACTGTAAGAAGCACATGTTTTACGCTCCAGTTTATTCTCGGTCCAATCGTGGTCATACTGTGTTAGAAAACTGTTAGAGTAACGTTGTCAGATGTTGTATAATCTCTGTTAGAAGTCCTGTTTAAAATTTTGTAGCGAGTTACTTTTCTTGCTGCGAGTAGTTGTTATCTCCCTTCCAGCTCGGCTGTCTGCGACTTCTTATTCCAGGGGTCTCATATTCAAATAGTTTTCAAACTTCAGGCGAGTCGCACCTTATCCTTAGCAATAATGATTATATTTTCATCAGAATTAAAAGACAACATTACGAATACTTCAAATTTTGACGTACGTAGTAACAAAATTAAAATAATGTATGTTATACTTGTTAAATTTAAAACTTGAGTGCATAGTTATCTCTCTTTGCTGACGTATGTTGTACGTTACTATCCAGGAATAGCTTTCATGCCCATGATGAAAGATGTGTGAAATAACGAAGCTTTTCGACAATGAGCAGGGCCACATTCTGTATTAAGAATACGATCGATCAATGAGACAGCCGTATAAAATGAGCTGGCGGGCCAGGTGTTTGAGTGCCCTTTCGCAGCTACCCTCCATACTTGAAGGCCCTCTCCTCGATCCGTAACTCAAGGTCTTAACACGTCGTGGTGACAAAGGACCCACTTCTTCCTGGCACCTGTGGATACGGTAAAGATAATTCGAGTTCCAAAAAAGGAGGGATGTTGTTCTCTGCTATATCTACGTACTGAATTGGATTGAAAATCAGTCCAGGAAAAGAAGCACGGACGTGTTAACGCACACGGTGTATTATACGGTTACGGCCAGGTTTCGATTCCCGGCAGTGGTATCTCAAGAACTTCATAATTTACGCCATTCAGCGCAAATCTGGATTCCATTGCGTGCCTACCGGTCTCTTCCTGATAAGGTGTGGCGGTGTGCCCAGCTGATAGGCCACAACCACAAATAGACTTTCACTTTTCATTTTCCTGTCTCCAACAGATCGTTATTTTAAATCCAATTTATTTAAATAGCAAGACACCAGGGGACCACATGAATCGACATACACTATGTCTGAAGGAAATTTTCGTTTTCTTCTGTCTTTTCCTTTTTATAGAGAACACGAATGGCGTTTTTATGTTTCAAACAAAAGACGTTTGAACGTTTGACGCAATATGGACGATTTCCAAATATACATTCTGACCATTATGTGGCAGTAACTTTGATGCATGCAATAAAGACCTTTCTTCTTTATCAATAATCTGTCATTCTCTTTACTTATGTTTGTTATTTTGTAACATCTTTGGCCAAAATTGATTTAATGTATAGCAGTGCCTAACTGTGTTCAAATAAACAGGACGAGTCAAATAACTCAAATCTACGATGCTATTAAATTGCATGATAAAGGAATGCACACTCATTATCTCGCAGAACTTAATAAATATCTTAAGAGATAATAAACACTATTTAAACTGAAATTGCATTTAATCCTTCCTCCGAGACAATTTTCTTAAAATCACACAGGGTAGTTTATTTTTATCTAGTCTGCTTCCATTGTATACATTAGCAAGTTAAGTTCTGCCGGTTTTTGGCAGCAGCTTGTACATGACAGCTTCTTCACTTGACTCTTGTCCTCGTATCAACACGGACCTAATACATTGGGCCACCGGTCTCGCACTTGCAGTTCGCCATGAAGGATCAGATCATTCGCTTCGTATAACGCCATCGAGGTGTAGTCTTTAAACTGCGTGTTACGGGTCAGAGCGTCTTGTAGCAGCCTCATTTTCTAATGTCTAGTACAACTGTCGAGCTGTTAAAAATAAAACTAATTCACTGGCAAATTATAAACATTTTTATTAACTTTTAAAACTCTTTCAGTAATCTTTCTACGTTGATTGTGTATGTGCTCCAGTTCTTTTTTAATGCAAACGCTGGAGTCTGAAAAGACAAGAAGATCGATCATATGACAAAGGGGAACAACATAATGCCAATATAGGACTTCAGTAACTGTCGGAAATTAGAACGCATTTGAAGATATGACAGAGGCACTTACACCAGTTGATTCAACCGTTTCACCATCGGTAAGTTTGTATCATCAGAGTCAGCGCGTATAAAAGTTATTTGTACAGACGGAAGCTAGAAACAGTTTTCAATGTGTACCTGAATACAGGAAATAGACATTTTTCTTGTTTGGACATAATATCGATATTTTATTGCTCAAACTGTGTACAGATATTGCCTGAGTCACTGCTTTACAAGTTGGCACTAAACCTGTAGATTGTTTAAGAAATTCGCAAGGTAAATTTTAATTTTATAAATATTTTGTATTTTTGTATTTTTAATTATTATAGCGTAATTTAAACTGTTTAACCAAATTATGTAAAGCTTTTATTGAAACAGATTTAAATTCTTGTATAAAGTCAACAAGTTGAGTTTCTGAAATAACCGCTTCTTATTTAGGCCATACCAAAAAGATTACTGAGTAGATTACGAAAATTCAAGAACCAATATTTTAGAAGATAACTTTTCGATTTTTTAGATTTTTTTAGATTTAGATTTTAAATTTGTTTTTCAGTGACTGAAGAAGTAAGTAGGCCTAAGTTTAAACCACTGGATCGCAAGATATCAGATAGAAACTGAATTTAAATGTTTTATTAAGTTTTACTTAAAATGCGCGGCGAATAATGATTTGTACACCTTTCGTTCTCAGTCTCCTGTAATAAGAAGTTCTGGAAAAATCCATGGCACTTCGCTACCTTAGACTGCTTTAGTGATCTAAACAGGGACCATAAACTAACAACTGACAACTAGCCGCTTATATGGCTGTGGAAACCGTGTACACATTAAATTCAGTTTCATGCGACTTCGTCGTCAGTGTTTATTTGTGGAATTTGTTTCTTTGAATTGTGCCCATAATCATTAAACCTGTGACATCTGTGATAGATACAGAGTGTGTTTTCTGGGAGAAAAGCGCCAAGTTAAAAAAAACACTGAAATTTTTACCTCCTAGAGATTTAATTTATATAATTCAGTGCAGATAGTTTGATTCTATGTACAAAACGTATTAGTCGAACAAAATATCAGAATACATTTTAATAAAAAATTAACACATGACCTGTCATTTACTTATGTTTTAAGCTGCATATTTTGAAAGAACTAACACGGGGAAAGAAAGTTTCTTCGTCCAACATGCACATCCTCATGGACTTCATAAATGTTTTAATAAAGTCAGTTGATATAAATTATGGGAAATACATTTAATAGAGCTGTTCACAGCATCTGTACTCTCTTGTGTACACACAAAATGAATAAGTGACAGTGGTGGACACAAAAGTAAGGAACAGTCTTAAATAACCGAAATATGAAAGGCAGGAGAGTCTAATCTCACCGGTACATTTTAATTTATATAAGAATCGTAACAATAAGAGTCGGCAAGAAAATACACAGATTATAAATAATTAAGCATTAAAAATGTTTAGCTGCGGAAGAACATATTACTTTAAAAGCATGCGATAGGCATTCCTGAACAGTGCGTTTATCAAGTTTACGTTGTCCGTATCGTGTGCGTACCTACATAGAATGATACGTATCAACAGCCAACTCTTACACACGTGCTAAAATTCAATATTCAAATTTTTTACACACCGCAACATGTTTCATTGCTTTAAAACATCATCTTCAGGGGGAACTATGTTTAAAAACACTTTTAAAGGAGCATTAATAACACTTAAACCCACAGAGCAAAGTTTTAAAATTGTGCACAGAAACATTATTGTCACGCCACATATATTTCTATCCGTTTTTTACACATTTCGTGCATTTATAAAATTTGTTGTTACCTTTCCTAGGAAAAACATACTTAAAAGAAAATGCATATTTTACAAAAATTTATTACCACAGAACAATATACTGACTGGTACTACTGCGGTTGCCTTATCACAAGTTCGCAAGGTCACCATGCTGATATTATTGATAGGACTGTGTTATGCAGAAAAAACTGAAAGTTTAAAACTTAAGGCAGTGAAAACAGTATTCAAGCAACCAAAGATAGTTGATAAAGTAGGTTATTACCTTCTTGGGAACGTTAATAAAGCAACTGCGGAAAACCACTGTTAGTCATGACACCAGGGCTGTGGAGTCGGTACACAAAAGCTCGGACTCCGAATCCTCGATTTTTAAAACTCCGACTCCTTCATTAAGGCTCAATATTTATTAATAATGGCAAACCTATAAGACACTTCATCGCCACCACATGTATCATCAGACTACTTTTTTGACTTATAACCTATATTTAAGTATAAGTCTGACGGTTACTGTAGCTATCAGGGCTCTGGAGTTGGAGTGTCTAGTTAAGATTTTAGACTGAGTTCGGAGTCGGAGTCGGTACATTTTTACCGACTCCGACTCTACTTAAAAATTCCTTTCGACTCCGACTCCGACTTCACCTAAAATTCCTTCCGACTCCGACTCCGACCCCGACTCCGCCTCCACAACCCTGCATGACACGACCCTCTATGTGTCTATTTTTCTGACTGCCCACATGACACAACTTGGCACCCATAAGACAAAGTTTCGTGAAATTTGTTTTGGAGATTTCTACTAACACCTTTCTACCAAATTTGTAATTGTTTTGAACCGGACGAAAATGACAGACACTTTACATGAAGCCTTACCCACATTTCTGACGATATCCCGCACTTATAAGTACATGAAATGCAGTTAAGATATAAATTTGCGGCGCCACATGGATGCTTTTTGCATGCCGGGGCATAAGCACAAGCGCAGACATATTTGTTGCATCATACTTGATTATAATTACAAAATATGGTGCCCCACACATTAGATTTGTTGCATTGTGACGTAGTAATCTAATGACGCAGTCTTCGTATTTTTACGTCACGTTCCTGTACCGTTATCCATCTTCTCTTCAAGCAATTTACATGACGCATAAACAATGGGAGAAAAACGCAGAACATAGAATTTAATTCCTGTTACATATTGGCCACGCTGGCGACATGAAAACTGCTGTGTAGATACGCTATGGACATACCTATAAATTGTGTACGAAATATTGTCTGTAAGCCAACAATCACCATTTCAATGGAGTGAGTCTTTGAGGTTATTTATGAACTATAAATTAATATATACGAAAACAAACAAATTGCGACTCCAATGAATTAAACTGTATGAATATCTGAAAAGCGTGCAGGATGCGAGGCATCAAATGAGTCTCAATTTTCACCACGCTTACACTTCCTCTATTGTTTGGCTTTTGAAGTGAGCTTCAGTTCAGGGATAATTTCCTGCCAGATTCATAGGCTTACAGGTGCGTTTCATCAGCATGCAGTTTTACGTAGCAGAAATATTTTGTCTCATCTCTGTGTCCAAAGGACTATATGTAATATATCCAGCGTGGATAAAAGGGATTCTTAGGAAATATTTACATCTGTTACTGAAATATATTTAACCTGCTTATGTGTGGCCCATATTGTGAAATAAATTACAGCAGGTTCACAAATAAATATCTGAGTATCCTAAAGAAATTTGTCCGGCTAGTCCTATGCAGGTATTACAAAAAGCGCTGTAGTAAAATTTCCTTTACCTGTGGGACATTTTTCAGATAACAGTCTTAAAATTCTTAAAGTTAAGATGATAATATAAGGCGCTTGCATCTATTTATAACGAACTGAGAAATTTTTCAACTTTTTTAAATCACAGCACATCGAATTTCTATAAGCATCATGTTTCTGAGAAACAAAAATTTAGTGGTTTGATAAACCAAAAGCTGTTAGCAGTAAGATCATCACCACCATGGACACAGGTTCAGAACCTCACACTGCAATATAAAGCTCCGACAGTAACTTTTTTTCAGTCATCCTTTAATAGAGGGACCCCTCTTCTAACGTGGGGGCTAGGGGGGTGATAAGGGCGTCTTGGGTAAACCCCGCGTTGCGCAAACTTCTTACAGGAAGAGTAGGATTTTGTAAATGTGGAGGTTAACACATTCCCCGCCCCCTCAAAATCAGCGCTTGAAGTACATACATTTGTGACATTACCCATTAACACAATGTGTGGGTAGTCGATCCTATGGGTTTCTGCGGCCCTTGTTTTAATAATTGCCCACGTTTATCTGCTCGTATTTAAATCTTTCGGCTTTAAGAGACAACCATATAAAAATACCATCACGCGGGACGTTTTATCCCAAGATTTACTAGGTTCGTCATTTCCTGCACGCCCACATACATGTAATTATTTCAGCCACGTGTAGTTAAAACCGCGCTGGACAAAGCCGTCCTAAGCGATAGATTACTCTACTCAAGTCTGAATGTTATTTTGTGGTTAATGGGTGATTTTTACTATAAATCAGAATAAAATTACTTTCTAACTATAGTAATGACATGGTAACCCCCAGAAGTTAATAAGAGCTTTATGCATTTCCTGAGTCTGGAGTTGTTGACAAACGGCCTGAGAAAAACAAATTAAGAAACCCTACCGCCTGGGATTCCAGTTTTGAAAAGACTTTCCAAATTCGAGGCGCGCCAATCAGTACTTGAATTGTCTCATTTTGTGATTATACAATTTGTTTGCGCAATGGAAGTTCTCACATGCAATGGCGTGGGAAACGACCTCGTCTATTTGCTCTGAAAGTGCGGCGATTAATCTCCTGAACCATGGCACGATCTGTGCGCCGCGGACTCAATCATAAGAAAATTCAGTATTTGACATTTATGGTCTTACTTTCCAAGTCCTTAGGAAAATTAGGAACGTTTTCATTAACGGAACTACAAAGACGGTTTTCCGCCACTTCTGCCCACATTTATAGCCTTTACTGGTTGCTATGGTGACAGAAGCTTAAATCTATCACTTGATTACCGTGGACACAACTGTTTAATTTACTAGCTTTGTAGAGTCTATTATCGAGTGTTATAGAGGTAGGCAGAGATATATAAGGTGATACGTGCACATGGCCTCTGGATCGCAGTTCAGCGATCCAACCTTTTAAAGCCTAGCGGTAACTTTACATACGATCAGGTTTAACATTAAAAAATTCTACGTGGTGCCCACATTGCGTTTATGTGTTTTGTACGGATCTCAGAACAAACAGAAACTTTTGCCTTATGAAACATTAAGAGATTGGTTTTTATAACCAAAGTGGAGAGTGTTCACAGCGCGGTACGCACTGAGTCCTTATATAAAACAGATACGCTTCGTCTTTAAAGGGTAGTGTCCACATTGCATTTATGTGTTTTGTACGGATCTCAGAACAAACAGCAACTTTTGCCTTATAAAACATTAAGAGAGTGGTTTTTATAACCAAAGTGGAGAGTGTTTACAGCGCGGTACGCACTGAGTCCTTATATAAAACAGATACGCGTCGTCTTTAAAGGGTTAAACGCGCCAGAGGGGAACCGGCCTGAATACAGAAGTTTCTGCATTCCCACACGACTGACAGGCTCGCCTTTCAACGAGACCGCGAATTGTAACCACGAGGTACGTAGGACTGACCATATCCGTTTACGAGTTCGTTTTTCTTGTTTATTTTCTGACAATATTAAGCGCGTTCGCAAAATTGCAAAAAGCGCCTGTTAGCTCCGTCATGTCTGTCCGTCCGTCTGTCTGTCCACATGGAACAACTCGGCTTTCTGTGGACGACTTTTCATGAAATCTGATATTTGGGGATTTTTCGAAACTCTGTTGAGAAAAACAAAAGGTTGATTAAAATATGACAAAAACAGCGAGTACTTTATATGAAGGCCCATGTACATCTATGCTAATATCGCGCTTAATTCTTCTTTGAATGAGAAATATTATATACAGAGTTGTACAGACAATGAAAAGAATTATGTTCAACAATATTTTTTTTCCCGAAAATCATGTCGTTTATGAGATAATGAGGAAAAATATGGTATAGACAGACAGGCTACAAATGACAATATAATACGGCACATGCGCTTTGCATGCCGGAAACTAAGGCTAGAATACACGCACACACTCCGGATGTTGAATACTTATTGATTTTTCATGGCAAAAATTGTTACGCGAAAGCGCGTACATGTTACCTTACAGGTATATTGACTCTCCTATTTGTAATTCGGGTTAAAATCGTCCTTGGTGAATAATGAATTGAGAAGTACGTGGGAGACAATGGGCGTGGCTAAATCGACGTAATATCCCTTAGGGACTGAGGAAAGTCACGGTAAACCTCAGTAAACATAGTCGGTGTCGCAGCGTAAATTCGAATCCGAAACCCCAACCAGCCCACGTCTAGAGCGTCATCGCTGGGCGAAGGTGCCTACTTTTATAATGTTCAAAATCTGTTGCAGTATAAAGTGTAACAGTTTTTGTTACTATGTAGCAAAGTTCACTGACTCGCCCTTATTAGTTTATAAGTAGCACACAGCCTCACAAATTTTGTGTTACGAATTGTGTCCCTTGTAATTTCTTTTGAAATAACGGCGAAAGTAAAGTTAATATTATGGTCACTGGACGAATCACACGTTTATCGAAATATTATTTAAATATCCGATAAAAACACGAAGTATATGGGAAATCACGTACGAGCTCGGTAACAGGAATAGCAGATGTACTCGGCTGCGGGCTGGGTAATATAGGGAAAGTGGTACGGTTCCTGACACAGAAAATTTTCCCATTTTCCGAAGCGGCCGGACGGGCTGTGGAGCCCGTGAAGTTTCCATTTAGTGGGTAGGGGGTCTCTGTCCCGGGTGTAAAGCCACCGAGGAGGGAAGCTAAAACTGACCTCGATTTCGTGTTGATGTTAAGAACGAGTGGCTCTATAACTTACATGCATATGTGTCCCCATAATATGCACATAAACAAATTCGTCTTTACGGAAAATCACGTTGGAATGAACATGCGGAGTGTTTGGCGGAATGGCTGTTACGGAAAACAGATACACTTGTCGTGTCATAGTAGTGTCGAAGGCTCTGTAAACATTAATATGCTATTATTTTTACAAGCGATAAATTGTTGGTCTTTGTCAAAACCATATTTAAAGTGTCACCTTTTTCGGCTCTCCTCGACTGCTTATGCAGGTTATCCGTGAAAGTACCCTGCATTTCTGTACAGTGTCTTACCCATCCGCAGTCTCAGAGTATGACATGCCATGGTGATAAGGGACCTGTTTGTCGTCCCAGGGAGAGGGGCATACACCACTTCTAAGCTCAAAGGATAGATGGAGAGAATTCAATAGATTAAATGGGCTGGTGTTAAAGGATAAGAATATTAAAATGAATTTTTAAGAGAAAGGGTGTTAGCAGATGGACAGTAAGGAAGTAAGCAGAACGCCTAGATCCATTGTCGAGCCGTGGAAAAGAATTTTTAGGAAACTTATCATAAAGGTACAGACGGAACATCTGTAAACAGAAATGTCTAATATGACGTATCCCACTGCTGCAGGAGGAACGTCGACGGACTGGTCGGTACGTGGCTGTTACTCTTGTCGTCATAGCTTGTCTTCTGGGGCTGCATCATGCCTTCGTTAAACAGAATGTGGTCCTCGCTGGCCTCATAGTGCCAGCGCTCATCATGGTCTTCTACATCCTCTGGGTATTGCATACAGCTAAGAAGGCCAGCTGCAGGCGTGCCGGTCTCGAGGCAAGTTACTTTTGTGTGAGGTGTGCTTTAAGATGGAAATAACTGGTCTCGTTTGATAACGTGTCAGTTTTCACTGCCTTTCGTACACAGGCGCTCTAAAAAGATAGGCGAGCTAAGCGACATAGCGATATTTCTTGTGATGTAAAGAGCCTGCTCCTCAATAAGAAATCAACTTCTTCATTTCCACTAGAAGAATAAAGTAAGGGTCTCATTCTTCATTGAATATCTTCAGTAGATGTTGTAGAAATGTGAAAAATTATCGTCGCTCATAACATAAAATTTTGGCTTTACGTACATGGGACATTATTAACCTCAGGTATCCTGATGCCAAACTTTCTTGGTTTTATTCAGACAGTTGAAAAGGACTCGCATAATAGAGCAAGTATGGTACGGTTACGTGTCTGTGTACGCCAAGAATGCATATTGTGGGGGGGGGGGGGGATATGTGGCTTTATTCATTCTTCATCTCGGCGCTAGATCGAGGTGAGTAGTCAAGTTCACTTCCCGGCACTGAATAAATCAACCAACATACCCACTTAATAAAACGCAATTCACGAGGATTATTGAACTTCCACTTGTTTCGGCACCGGGTTTCCATTCATAGGGACTTTTTAGGCTTGTATTCCTTTGTTCTAGAAAACTCTCTCAGGATTATGCCCCTGTGCCGAAACGTGTGGGAGTTTAATACTTCTCATGAACTGTATTTTACTAGACCTAAGTGCTTATGTTGATGTATTAATTGTAAGAATGTACATCGTATGAGTAACATAAAAGTCACTTTCCTGCTGTTTCACTCCTGGGCAAGAGCCAGCGGTACTAGTGGTATAGGAAAACTGGTGGGCCCCGGAGCTGCTGTGGATGCTTCGGAGAAGAGGAAAATTTCTTACACTTGTCATGAATCGAACCAACATTCATCGGTCGTCCCGCCGGTTGCTTAACCACAATTCTAACTACGTCATTCCGGTTTTGATTTTACTGCGCCCAAATTTTGTCTCTTTCAGCATTTTAAACTCTTGCTGAATTTTGATGAAATATGATAAGGAATAATCGGCTGGGGGTAAAAGATGATGTTACGTGAAAGCGGAAATGCAAGCCAATCAGGAAATGAAAAGAGGTGAGATTAGAATTTGGACAGCAAAAAAGAAATTTATTCCAAAATATACATTAAAAATGTGCAGGAATGTAATACAAAAATTAGTATATTCAATTTAGATAATAAAATATAAGAACTTTTGGTGAAGAATAACAAAAAAGGGCACAGTAATGCATTAAATAAAAAAATCTAAAAATATCGATCATTAGAAGGAAAACCATAAAAGGGTAGTCGAATAGATGACCAAACCATGTATAAAACAGGGTCGAAGTGGTCTTACAGCATGCATAACCTGAATGTGTTAATGCTTGCAGATTGTCATTTGCTAATGGAAAGACATGTGAAGCGATACGAGAGCTGAAATTTTTATAAGCAAAAATTTAAACCCATAAACTCATTTCACTCTTAGAAATTCACATACCAGAATTCTGTCAATAGTTTCAAAATTCCGCGTAGCTGAATGACATTATGCGCACTACGCTGAAAGAATTTCTTTTCTGACTTGTAAGACATTAACCTCTTAAAGACTGATGGAAACCAGAATTATATATTTAAAGAGTTTTTACCGCCCAGTAAAAACCATCTGTCTTGGTTAAAAAACTAATCAATAAATGCTGTGTAAGTAAATACTCGCTCTTTGTTGTCAAAACCATACTAAACACATAAATGCATTGTTGACAAAATATGGAATTGTTTAATGCTAAATCTGGTGGCACATAAAGTAATCACTAGGCTCTAAAGGTTTAAAGAAATAAACTTTCAAATCAACACCACGAAAGACAGCTCTATGAAAAATGTACGATTTAAAAGCATTTCAAAGCAACGAAATTTAATTTTTAGGAGAGGTTGATATCAGTAAGTTAAGGCAAATTAAAACAAATGGTGACCCTGACGCACAGGGTAATCTGACACACTCTCATTTTCTGCCTCTGTCCGGCTAAATAAACCGATATGGGGCACTGAGAATACTACATGGGAGTTTTAACGGAGCCAGGGAGATGCTGAAACTAAAAGGGTATAAAGTACGTCAACCATAACCACTAAAACTCATGTGTAACGACATTAAAAGGATCGGAAGAGTTCTACCGTTTCTGGGAAATTTACACTTAACACACGCACTTGGGAGACTTTCTGTAGATAAAAGAATATTTCACTGTGTATAGTCTCATACATTTTCCTTCTATTATTAAAGCCCCATACAAAAAATTCATGTACATTACATTTCTTCAGTTTTCATATTTTACCTTTCTGTACTTCTCTTCCTTCCCTCTTGCTCGTTTTATATATTTTTTTCTTCGCCAAGTAGTCCTTTACAGGAGTGTTTCCCAAACGATACTCCGCGAACAAGAATTTCCGGGCGATTCGCCGATATTTTCTCTAATGACAAACTTCAATAACGCAGATTTTTTATACAGAAAGCTAATATATTATGCCAGGAAGGGGTATAGGAAGTTGCTTTACCAGGCAATGTTACATTAAATGGGCACTGCTTCTGGTAAAGTGTACAGCAAATGCGTACGAAGAAATTACTCTTGCTATGTTTCGCATACCACATAACTCAAATCAATTTCACTTGAAAAGACACATTTATTATGTTTGTGTCCGACTGTACCGTGTTCTGATTTTCTATCAACAGAAACATATTGCACCGCATAATTGTTTAAAACGTACCACGCTTTTTTAGGTATGGGGGGCAGTCATATTTTCCAGACCAAAAGTGCTCCACAGCATGATATATGGGAAAGACGTCTTTAAATTATTATACAGGCCTATGTATCTTTCATATATTTTGTACGATTTGAGATTTTATTTGTCATATATAAATTTGTTATGTGTTTATAATATAAATATTTTCAAAATGCATTGTTTGAGATTTAATACCCTTCACTGAACTCGGTATTCAAGGTCCTGTTGGAAGAGTTACGCAAGTCTACAATTTTTGACAGCAGAGGGGCACACTTGTCACGGCGATGTTTTAAACATATGCTTATTTCGTAAAACTGGTTGAGTGAAACACAAAATACAGCCATCACTAAAAAGTTACTGCAGTAGTTCAGCCTTGTCAGAAATTCTCTTGTGCGCCCGTAAAACATATACGTAAGGTAATTAATGCGCACTTCCGGAAACCACCACTCTGTGAGCTACTAATGCTGTTCAGCGTAGAGCCAGGAACACGAGTTGAACGGGCGGGGGGGGGGGGGGGGGGTCGGGGCCTGTTTTATGCGATTTCGCAAAATTGCGAAAAAAGGCTGTTAGGTTCATCATGCCTTTCTGTCCGTCCACATGGAACATCTCGGCTCCCACTGAATTGATGTTCATGAAATTTGGTTCTTGTGTATTGTTGTGGTCGGTTGCCGGGTTAGCCAGTCTCGACCACCAGTTACTACTTCCGATGGTCTCGCTCTAATGCCTGGCCGACAGAGGGACAACCCTACCAGCACCCTTGAGCTTCTTGCCACATTTTCCAGTTAGGTCGAGTAACCATAGCGGCGTAGGTAAGACTATGGTGGAGTGACAAGTTGGAGCTGGGATTCACTAATTCGGAATAAAACTCAGGATCACTAAGACTACAATATAATATATATAAAACCCAAAATCATTAGACAAAGGAAATCTATCTGTTCCACAACTCTGACATCTTACTACTCTAATAAATTGGTCCGTTAGAGCCATACACCCCTCAGCAACCTTCAGCAATGATACGAGTCCTACCTGGACTGCAGATAAGCAACAGCATGGTGCAGAGTACGGCTCTCGCCATCTTGACTCTCGAATTGCTCATAGCCTTTCATCTGTCGTCCCTTCTTGGGTTAACCGCCGACCAGCATGGATTCTTCCAGCAAGACCCCGTCTGCTCTCCCGACCCACATTTCCCGGGGTTTATAAATTGTATTTCTGCTGCCGCTGCAGACCAGCTTCCTGGTTGCAGTAAGGCCTGCCCTGATTCCTAGCAAAGAAGTCTGCTGACATAGTTTTGCGTAACGCGGCTAGACCCACTTACAAGCAGGAACCCTCAGTACTGCTGAATGGCTGTATGGCTCAATCGTATTAACAGATGGAGAGGTAACCAGCTTGGGGTTCGCTACCCCTCACATAATGCGTGGCATTACATGTACGTTTCGAAAATCTGTGGGGAAAATTCTAGTATGATCACAATCTAGCAAGAGTAAGCAATACTTTACATGAAGACCTATGCACTTTTATGACGATATCTCGCAGAATTAATCTTAGAATGAGAAATCTTTTAGACAGTTTTGTAGAAATAGTCAAAACACATATTTTATTTTCAATTACGTTTTCCCGGAAATCGTGCC
This sequence comes from Coptotermes formosanus, assembly GCA_013340265.1. NCBI lineage: Eukaryota > Metazoa > Arthropoda > Insecta > Blattodea > Rhinotermitidae > Coptotermes > Coptotermes formosanus. Next base: position 1,815,315 of record BLKM01000436.1, read on the forward strand.
GTTTATGAGATATGTGGAAAAATTTGGTTGAGCGGCAGGCCACAGATAAGAATACAACTCGGCGCACACGCATTGCATGCTGGATAAATGAGGCCACAGACACATACTCAGAATATGTAATACTTATTGCTTTTCCACGGCAACAATTGTTACGCGAACGCGCTTCAATTTTGCGTTATACGTTCATTGCGCGCCGTGTTAAGTACTCTCACGGGTCTTGGATTGTAAGGAATTACAAAAATCATGAAATATAGCATCATAGTCACTGCCGAAATTCGAACATGATACTAAGTACATACCAGTACATATCAGCTTATTCATTTGAAGGAATTCTAGATTGTCATCTCGACATTATCAGCCATTTTCTTAATAATTTTACAATTTTGATGAAAGCCACGGAATTCCTTTCTTTTACAGATCAAAGAGGTTCCAAAAGTAGTTATCAAGGAAGCAACGCCCTCACCTGCTGATTCCGAGACAAATACTCTAACATCTCCAGCAGCATCCGGAATTTTAAACAATGCAGCCGAAACTCTTTAGGTGAGCTGTGCCGGTATTTAATCATAACAGAATGGGGCACTCTGTTAGTGTATGTGATAAATATGCAGCACTTCTGCAGCAGGCAAAATTAAAAATTGTGAAGTATTCATGTTATTTCAGTCAGGTTTTTTTGTTTAAGCTTATCAATTTATACAGTTTCCAGCATTTAATATATTAAGTGAGTCTACGTTACAGGCAGATTATTAATTTATATTATAGATTTTTCAGCAAGCGGTAATTTAAATATAGAGTGAATGTCAAGCAATATGAAAGAAGCTGGAGAAAATGTGCCACAGTAGAGGAATGAAGTAATTATTGCATACGATGTGTTCGCCGAATTTATCGGAGTACCTGAAACAGTGTTCCATAAGACGTACTTTAAAATACATTACAATAAACTTACATATTCCTTCTCCTTTCATAGACTTATACCGCTCTCTTATTGCAGAGTACTGAATCAACGCTGATTGTAGTTTAATGTGTTCCATGTCCGTGCACTGTATCATACAAAACACTAATCACCAACAAATGCACAAAGAGAGTTTTATTATCAATCGTAACACACTCCTACATGTTTCGACTTTACAGCTGTAAAGTACAACCCTAGTGTAACGGAAACGAAAAGTTTCTCCCTGAAGATGACCCAGCAGGGTCGAAACATGTGGGAGTGTGTTACGACTGATGATAAAACTCTCTTTGTGCTTTTGCTGGTGGTTAGTGTTTCGGCTGATTGTAGTGTCTAGAAAACTGAAGTGTTAAACATGGCACGGTGTTGTTTGGCAACGTTTGTATCAGGAAGCCTTTTATATGATACAAGTATAAAAAGCTGGCTGGAACGTTACAAGAGGAGAAGCAACTTGGCAGACATGGGTAGAGATGACAGTAAAATATGAAAATAAACCTTAGAAAAATATGTGTGAAATGTAATTGGGCTACGATGAATCAGAAGAGGGTAAAATAACGGGATATTTTTCCCCGTAATGTTCAGCGTCCTGACTCCGTAACCTTACGGATTTTCTTGATTTGCAGAATTACATCGACTTTGAGTTAGCGTTTGTTTTTAAGGAGAGCGTTTTTAGGTGTAAAGGTGGATAATGAAGTTTCTGTATGACAGTTTCTTCTATTAAATACATCCGACAAAAGCAGTGCATTTAATGGACAGTATGATTCCTTGCGTTAAATTTATTGCAATGTGAATGAGACATCAAAATCTGATTTCATAAAATTGTGACTAAAATGCGAAGTTAAATTAAATAATCTCTCATAAACGCATTATTATCCTATAAGAAGTAATTGTGTTTTTTTCACAAAGTAACATTCCATATCTATCAAGTTAACTTTTATACTTTGTACACCGTGCATATTATTCATTTCTAACCTAAACCAATAAACGCACCAATTTTCAAATCACTCCATTAAAACACCCCTACACATGTTTCGGTAGGCGAGTTACCGTTATCGGGGAGTTGCATCAAAAGTTTTAATACAGTAATTTGAAAGTCTGTGTATTTGTTGGTTAGTTTAGAAAAGCTATCAAGTTAACTTTTATGGTACTACCTAATTTTTATCAAAAAATCACAATTTTACCCCCTATATTTATTACCAATATACAGTATTACTGTACTTCACATTAAAAAATAAATTATGATGCAAGCGGATGTTGACACTGTTATTAGAAGTAACTCGTATGGTGTATGTGTACAATAAACAAGGTCATATCAGGAGAAAAAGTCACACTTTCTGTGACATCCTTCACGGTAGAATTTCTAACAACGCAACCAATATCCATCATTACCAATGGCTGTTAGATTCCTAATTTGTTCTTGTAAAATACTATTACGCAACTTACATAATAATTTCTTTTGTGTCTTGTTTGCCCGATGATGGCTTCTTGTTAAGCCGAGGCATGTTGCATTAAACTATCCCGTATGCAAAAAGAGTTGTGATTGACGGTTACTAACCGTATTCCTACTTCGTGTTCAAGTCTCTGCTAGGAGACAGTATTCCTACACTTTCCTTAGCTTTCTCTACCTTCAGGCTAATGCTGGGACAAGACCGTCAAAGGGATGAGGATTATGAATATTACTGGCTTGTAGAATGTGATGCAATCTAGTCTGATAGTAATTTATCAACCGCTCGAAGAACATTCTGCGATATGTTCAGTGTAGAAGTTTAAGCCACGCAGAACAAAAGGCTTTACTCTGCTGTGCCTGATTTACTATTTTGCCACAAAAATGTAGACAGAGTACGCCCTGAAATATTTGTAAGTTGTTACCAGGCTGCGATGTATCGCATCCCTGAAGACAGAAATCTCCATGGTCACTTCCCTCAGCTTGTAAGGGTCTGCACTAAATCCTTCAACACCCAGACGTATAGCCTACGCCGTGGCTCAGAACGTCATTCGCCGGACTCTCACCGTGGAGGCCCGTGTTTCTCTTCCAGGGCTGCCACAATTCCCATGCTGTCTGCACGGAACAACGAAACTTCCTTCAGACGGATTTCGTAATATTTTTGTACGCGGGATTTTATTCAAATTTGTTCAAGCATTCTGATTTTTTCAAATGTTTACAAAAATAACAGACACGTTACATGAAGACCGACCCCTATTTATGTGGCTTATAGGCATATTTATAATGAACACATGTTCTCTGTGGGGTGCGAACCGAAGCCCATGAAACGTTTAAAGCTCTAAATATTTTATCTTTTACAAGGCACTTTTAGGAAATAGAATATCTGTCCCTTTAGAGGGTAAGTGCAGGAAACAGGAAATGTTCTCATTTACAACAGAAAGACAAGAAATATTACGTATAACCATCTAAAAAAATCCAGACTCAGGACATCTGGACGTGAGGATAGGAGTTCAGGCAACAGGCACAACCAGAGAGGCCGCAGAAACATTGTACATTTTATATAATCCATGATCCATGCAGTAGATTGATCATGCAGTATTTAATCTAACAAATGCACAAACAATAATAAATCATAATTTGCCACTTCATGTCTTACACGTTTCGACATCTACAAGATATATGCCTCCCTGATAATGACCTTGTAGAAGTCGAAACATGTGGGAGGGACATGAGTGACAAATGATTATTTATTGTTGATTTTTCAGTTTGTTGGATTAAATACTGTATAACGTTGAAGTGATATTCGTGTACATAAGGCTAAAAATAACACGTTCTTCGCGAAAAGAAAAGGAAATAACTGATCGCGTTTGTACTGCACTGAAAATATTCACGAACAGGGGAAGCCAGGAATAACAGGAAAAACAACAGAGCGAAGAAGCCACAAGCTTTGCCTTCCGCAGATGTTTTCATGCCCTATAGCCTGTTATTAGATGCAGACTTCTGGAATTAAAGATGATGTTAAACATTCACAAAGGTTTTATGCTAATATGGATCTTATTTCTGAGCCATAAGCCTTCTCCGTATTACTCAAGCTACGGAGATGGGGGAAATAAAGATCTCCGAAACGTCAACGTCACAGTTCACGGTGCCACTGTAAATCAGGACATACACGAGGTGCCGTGCTTCTGGGTAACCAAGAAGAGCGGAGACCTTATCTACACCGCGGCAGAAGACTGAATTCTTGCAGGATTGCATGTCAGAGAACGTCACCTTCATCATGGAGATTTTTGAAGCCATACGTTCCTTTTCATAGAACTAACATAATTTTCCTAAACTATTTTTGAATTTCGTTGTGTGAATATCTCCACCAGTGAAAATATTACATAAAACCATGATTCAAACAACTGCGACGAGTTTTTCCACAAACTACACGAAGCAAGCACATGAACATGAGGCCTCATACATCCGTACCAGCAAACGCTAGAAGTTGTTTAACAGAATATGTGTAAATTCGGTATAGGGGACTGCACGGTATATGAGGATTATGATAAGAAAAACAATTTGTGGTATCAATATTGGCTTATCGGTATTTAAGAGACGTAAAAGTACTTAAAAAGACATGAATATGAGAATAAATTCAGTTTAGGTTTTATTGTACTATTATAGCACTCATTTCACATAAAGCTCGAATATAACCCTTAACCTTTTAAAGCCTAGCGGCAACTTTACGTACCATGAGGAGTAACATTCAAAAGTTCCAGGTAGTGCTCACGCTGCATTTGTGTGTTTTGTACGGATCTTAGAACAAACAGCAGCTTTTGCCTTATGCAGCATTAACAGACTGCTTTGTATAAACGAAGTGGACAGTGTTTACAGCGCGGTACTCACTGAGTCCTTATATAAAACAGATACGATTCGTCATTAAAGAGTTAAACGGCCAATCGAGGAAAATTTGGCACGTGACATCCAAGAGCGGCGCCTAAAATTTTTACTTTGCTGCTCACCTGGACGTCATAGTACGTTGTACGGAACATCATAGAATTTAATTTGTATGCCATCGTTGGAACTAGGAACGACATTATTGTGTAAAATAATTTGTTATGAAATGACCCAGGAGAATAGACCGCTTTTACATGTTAGACTACGGGGAAAAGTGCGAGATTGAGGAAATTCTATCTAGTTTTTTATAACTCTGATTTTGGAAAGACTGTCGTTGTGAGATTCAATAGCAGACAGTCTCTGCCTAGATGACGCAACTCTTTCGCTCCGCGGGAGCACAGCTGCAGACCGCTGTAGTAAAACATAGATCCTTTAAAGGGACACAGCTCTTATGGAAAATTTACTCGGTGTGAAGGATATTTATTAAAATGTGCGGACAAAGGTTTGTAGACTCTGTGTGGCATATATGTAATGGAAATAGATTGTAACACTTTGGTCCTAACTGCGCACTCAATAGAATAATCTCAACGCAAATTATATATGCAAATTAACACAGAAAGAGCACTTGACCTACACACACACACACACACACACACACACACACGTGCACTTATATACCGTACATAATATATTTTTTATCTTACCTGGATAAATAATTCCCGAATGTTCGAACTATCCTAATGCCTATCATATTCAGGGCCAAGGAATTCTATGTCGGTAACGATTCACACAGCTATATAGCGGAACACCTTAGAATACCCAAATATTCGGCAACACTAAAGTGAAGAATTGAAAAATCGTGTATATAATAGTAAGGTAAAGCTATCCCGTTACAGGCCTGGACAGGCCCTTAGGTTTCCACGAGTTTGAGGGGCCCAGATTTCAAGACAATCGGAACTTTAAGGTGGTAAGGTTGTCAGCCCTAAGCACCGGCCGGCGTTACCTCCCGGGAAAGTTCCTGGTACTTATTTCTGCTAGAGGTTGAGTCGACCCCAGGGTCATAGTGCAGCCGGAAGGATTGTGTCAATAAAAAATTCCAATGACAACATCGGAAATCGAACCCGCTACCTGCCGGCTTGTAGTGCAGTGCCTCACGTATATAAGAGTATTTCCTGGAATTCCACTAATGATTTTACTTCTGATTAAACACGATCGCTGATAAATCCAGGAGTGTCCTGACTCCAGGCTGAACGCTTAAAAGAATTGTTAGAACAGTTGGAGGCAGCCTTAGTTGGACATTATTATAAATACTTCGCGTATCGCAGTTTGGAATAAAGTTCCAACGATCAGGTCTGTTTTCAAACTGTCGGTGTCCATGATCTCTTTGCGCTCGTCTAGTTCAAAGACAGCCTTGATATAAACAAACACACAATACTGAGCTTCTGTTAACATTATTTATTTCGGAGCTGAAGGTTTAGAGCACACCACGCCTGTGCACAGAGGTAGAAGATTAGTGACAAGGAAGACCGGAGAACATGCTTGCATTTGTGAATGTTTATAGTACTTAAAACGACCGAGGCATAACCTAAAATACGCAGTGATTTAAATTTTTGAAATGTTCCATTTTCAATTCTTGCACTAATTTTGAACCTGACATTAGGTTTTATACCTTTGCAGTACGCTGTACTAAATTTTTATCGTTTATTATCGAACTCTGAGGAAAAAATAGAATATAAATGAATAGAACATACAACAAAATTTAATACAGTGGTGGCTGGTACAGAAAGGTTTCATCAAAGAGATTTAGAAGTTTTTATCAAAGCTATTTTAAAAATGGGATAAATAATTGTATTATTTTCATCGCTTAATTTGCATGACAGGATTTTCTTCTCAGAATACTTTTAATGTTCTAAACTACAAGCTGAAGCCTGTAGAAATGCTTCGTGCTCGTAATAGGCACCGAGAACTGCAGTTTATTTGCTATTCTTGAAATGTTTAAATGTCATAAAATATTATAACTCTTCATATGGATGTCAGTTTTTCCGAAAAATTCTATGAATTAAAGCAGATTTATTGCGTTGTTCTCTCCTACTAATTCCAACCATATGGCGCATGATTATCAGCACATAACAACATTACTGCACAGAGAACGCCACTGGAAAATCAAATGTTTCAACATAAGAAAGCTTACAGGAATTTTCACACATATTTTTTCATTAAAAATATCATCTTTCGCCCATTTTTAAAATAAATCATCCTTCAACAGTAAAGCAGTCTATTTAGACTAAAACGACAATCTTTTAAAAATATATGTCTGCTAACCAATATTCTGCTATACGGACTTATCGCATTAGAGTCTAGGAAGACAGCTGAACACAGCTCGGTTTTGTGCTGTAAATATTCTCCTAAATGGCGAACAATGGGCGAGGTGATTTATGGATACTCAGCAAAAAGTTGGCGGAAATTCAGTAGTTTGTTATACAGGATGTTTGATTAGAATATTTTCTGTAACCCACATACCTATTCGATACCATGAGCGAAATAATCATTAGTGTATTTTAGCAATAAAAAAGAATGATTTTAACAAACATTTATTTAAAGTTTTATAGCTAATCGGATTTTCCAAATAACCAGCTTGTGAATGCACGCATGTAATGTGTCGTCGCCCCTCCTACTATCGGTATTAAATTTCTCTCAATGTGCCAGCAGCGGCTTTGTTGATAAGAGCTGTTGCCTTTTTTCCACCTCGGAGTTCTTATCCAGATATGACTTCATGCAACCTCGGCAGAATGATAACGTGGTTAAGACGGGTGACCGAGATTGCCATGCCACCGCTCCACTTGGGTCTATCCTCTTGCTTAGTAATTTTAGAAAAATACGCCATAAAATCTGATAAAATATACAGGTGCTCCCTCATGCAGCATCCGCTTCAGTCCCCCTGCCAAAACGGGCCTATTCTCTACATAAAAAGGGGTTAACGTTCTAAAAATTATTGTAATCAGCACCTCTTAAATGTCCCTCGATCACATATGATCCTCGGAAGCAGGTTAATGCAGCTAAAACCTTCTACATTTGTATTCGTAAAAAAATAGATTCCAGTTTCAAAGGTGTCTGTGTTATTGGTGTTGAAATTCTATGTTCTATTCCAACACAAAAAAATTTGTTAACAGACTTAGCCAATACCTAGAAGCAGAAGAAGAGACAGCAGTTACTAATGTATGTAAAAGAAGGAAAGGTAAAAGCTTTACCCATGAAAATAAACCGAGATTATTTTCATAAACAGCTGTCAAATATAATGTGACAAATTTCGGCGTAGAGAAAATAATTCACCAAAACAATATTCAGCAGAAATCAGTCACGCTCACCCAGTGATGCATCTCGTATGTAAGTTGCATGTTCTTATTTTATTGTAAAAATATATTTCCTTATTCTCTTTTAGGAAAATTTATTCGTCCATATTGTGTCAGGAAACTTAATTAAAAACGCACCTGCTCTTAATTTTGATAAAATCTTGTAAATAAATACACACGCTAGTGAGCATTTCTCAGGTCTACGATAATGTTCATGTGAGAAATTAGCCCACCGAATTCAACAAACCTCCTTTATTTCTACGAATTTCCAAATGCGTTGATAGTTATGTTTTAAAGCTTAACTTGTAATATGAAACAAAAAAAAAAGAGCAACGAAATTCATAACGTTGAGAAATCTCCCTAAAATACAGATGGAAGAGAGTTCACTAACAATACCAGAGGAAAGTGTAATGAAGACTTTAAGGAAGTTCTACCCGTACAGGATGCAGTAGCCAGCATGGTACCATGCCTTAGCATTTATTTGGGGAGGGAAGTTCTGCACCTCGAGCAGAAGAAGCAGAGGCAGAACATGTTTATTTTTTCAACACGCACATGTGTGTGTAGCATGTGTGAAGTAACAGCAAGTTGTAAGAGATTCTGCTAAAAAGTCAGAAAACATGTCGTATAAATTTGTGTTATGGCTTTAGCTAATACGGCTTCTCCAATGTTTAACCGCTAAGTACCATATACACCTGTGGTTCCGGATCTCCCTCAGTTCGCAGAGCAAGCTACGTCGCAGTATTCTCTGCAGAATGCCGGCAGAAATTACTTTCTGTACTACAGTACAGACCAGGACTAGCGAAAAGCGTATCATAATTTATTTGCATCCAGTCGGATGGAAGGATTTTGTGTAACTGCTGATGAGAAGAATTTAACACTGAGCTATCAATTACCTTTATTTTTGGCGCTGAGAAAAAGACCGCCATTACTAGATTTTAGTGACGTAACACCCGCATTCAGTCGACTCAGCCTCTAACAGAAACGAGTATCAGGAATATTTCCTGGCGGTAAAGGCGGCCAGTGCGTAGGGCTGACAACCTTACCACCTTCATGTGCCTATTGTTTTGAGATTCTGGGAGCGTCAACCTCCTGGAAACCTAAAGGCCTGTCCTGGCCTCTATAGGGATAGCTTTACCTAACAACCGTATTCAGCTCGCGGAACACCAGCATTCCACGGATCCGTATTTTTTGGAACCGATGACACATATGTTATGCAAAAAATCACAAACAAACAAACAAACGAAAAAGAAACAAATAAAACAGACAGTCAGACAAACAAACAAACAAAAAAGAAACAAGTAAAACAGACAGTCAAACAAACATGCATACATACACATACACAGGTACATACAAAAGTACAAATGCATAAACTTATGCCCACATACGAACAAACAAAAACAAACAAATATACAGATACATATCTACATACATACGTACACACAACAAAAATGAGTAAGCATGAAGTAATTCAGAATACGAAAACCGGTCTTTAGATGGTGGATGAAGTGTATTTCCCTATTTGAGGGAACAGACACGGTAGTATGGAGAGGTGTCAGAGCCGGAGGCACTTCGGCACTTCACGCGTGATTTTAGCTCAGTACCGAAGAATAGGTCTAATTCAGCATGACACAGGCTAAATTACTGACAGTTAAGACAAACATTATCATTACGTTCCTGTGCATTGTGTTTCGTTATTTAAGAGTGACAAGTGTGAATTTTATTAAGGGGAAGAAAATTACTGACACCTGCTGATTGCGTAAGTTTTACCGTCATTTACTGTATACCATTAGTAACTATCAGTGAATTAGTACAGTATTTTAAATAGTAATGTTCTCTTATTACAGTTTCGTCTTACGGCCCAGTATTTAACCTATTCTCTTCAAGAATATAATAATACAAGTTACAGCACTTGAAATGTAACAGTTTAAACACAGGAAGTAAACGGACTCCCGATTCCTAACATCTAATTTTAACCTCCAAGTACCAAGATGTGTCGATTTTAATAATTTGTAAGCATCTCCTTGAAATTGAATATAATTTTACAATAATATAGTTGCACGAAAGTAGATACGTGATCATTTTCTGGTAATCACAACACATAGCGGGTTTATTAAGGATAATTCTCACACTAATACAACGATAATTGTAAGAAGAGAACACTCACCATTGTTGTTCAGTTTCCTTTGTACATTCTTGTAAGGACGTTTCCTGATAATGACCATAATGGCTGAAATATGTAGCATAATTATGTAAAAGTGAACCTTTTTACAATAAATTGTTGCGTTTGGCTGTACAATGTTATATTTTTTAATCGAAAAAATGTGGTAAAGAACAGTAGGTTTCTGGCTGTACAAAATAGGAGTGGAACGAAATAATATGCCTGTCGGTAATAATGAAGAGAAACACGGCTCAGGAAACGATTTGGGAGACGAATGTGCCTCCTGCTTTTAGAAAGGAGAATGCCATATATATAATATATATATATAAATTAAGTATTCTGCAATGAGAATTCGAACAGAAGAGGAAATATTGTAATTGTTTTTAGCATTATTATTACTATTATTAGTTGTTGTTGTTGTTATGGTGGTGGTGTAGAATACACGTAGCAAAATGAGAGCGCAGACCAATATGAACGATTACATATTTAAGGAATCTGGTCCACAAGACCTGGTGTTGCACTGATACAGATTCATGCAAACAACAAAATTCAACTCAATAAATATTTAAATTCTTATTTGATAATTAATGTGCAGTGTACTTTTACTTTTTTCATATTTTGATATTTTAATTTTCTTAAGTAGACAAATCTCTTTGCTGCACACACGCCTTTTTTTTTTTGAGAATTTCCTCCGCAATTAACCCTTTTTAATCTGAACAGGCCCTATCTCATGAACTTTTTGTTTTGTGACGTCCTGTGGCGCACGTAATAGCATAGAACGCCTTTAATTTTCCACTGTTACCCTCTCACTTCCCCATGTACACAAGAGCACAACTTTATTTTAGTTGATTGTTTAGATATCCGGACCAACGTGTCAATATATTACAGGTATGATCCGCTCCAGTAATTTCATGTCACGGAAAAGGAATAAGTGCATTGGACGCAACTTTGTAGACTGCAGGTGAAACCGTCTCACAGGGCTTCAGTGTGTTATGGGTCTAGCTTTAACGTGGTTCTGACAGGTTCTTCGTTAAGTTAAAGATTTTTCTTCAATCTTTCCAGAAGGAAATTAGAAAATGATTCAGCAATGTGTATTACCTTTCACCGTATGAAATAAAAATAAAAACCAAATCGCGTTGAATATTTATTTTGGACGTATTATCTTATGCACAAACTAAGATCACTGTTCAAAAATCCTTTACGAACATCAGACATTTTTCAATGTCGAATCAGATGAATTAAGTACTGTGAACTAGACATGGTGATAAGAGTATGTCGTAGGTCATTTAAATAAACAATGCCAGTATTCATTAGAAAACTGAGGAGAATCTCAGTCCGTCTTACACGCCAAAATAGAGTGACTGTTTATTTAACAAAGATTTATCAATAGCAGTACCTATTTGTCATCGAATTAGCCAGAAGAACCAAGCAACGTAAACTGGACAAGGCGATGAACGAATCGGATGTGGGTTATTTAAACAAAGATTGTCAATATTAATTCACAAATCTGGGGTAAACTTCAGTCACAATACGTTGTCGCCAATCGACAGTCAGACCGGGTACTACGTGAATACATATCAAAATCTTTACACGTGCGTTAATGTTTTTGGCAAGGAAAATATAACACTGAAATTTCAAATAAATGAACACAAACTGTATTTCTTAATTTTAATGTTGGAAGCTGCTCGTCATATGCAAGAAATTATACAAGACACGTGAAGTGCTTTGGCGACATAGCCGTTGCATTGAGCCGAAGTAGCTCAGTAGTATGCGGAGTACAACTGGGAGGTCAGGGTTCTGTCCTTGGCAGAGAGGGATCACATTTTTCTACTCTGTATTTTCCTCACCTGCTCCGTGGCCCAAATGGAGACCTATCCAATGGGTACAGGGGACCCTTTCCCGATTGTAAGGGGACCGAAGCCTGAACACTTAATCTAAATATAGTGCTGAGGTTAAGAATTCATGGCGCTGTGCCTCCGTTCTTCCATACACCTTCAGAAAATAGTACTCACAAAACAGAGGGAAAAATTTTATTTACTTAGCAGAGTTTTTAATTGAATCTCGAAGAGATATAAGGCCTTAGTAGCAAGTTCTGCAAGGCAGACTTAGTAATTAAATAGAAACTGAAATTAACCAAACATAACGGATAGGATGTTTGGGTTTTTTACAGCGCAGCTGATAAAGATATCGGACTTCTGCGGTATGACTCCGTAACTTTACGGAGGCTCTTCCTGCATCCATTTTCGAAGGTTAAGACGAGACGGAAACAAATATGGAGATAGAGTGCTCCTCCAAAATGTCGATAACTGCGTAACAGTCTACAGGAGGTCATCTACAAGAGGACGGAAAGGTGCAGAGGCAATATTTTGCCACCCATAAAGTAAGCTATGGGCCCATAAGGTGGATTTGTATAACTCATTAGTACCTGCTTTACTTCACTTCAAGTACCAACGGATGGGTGGCATTCGGCCGTAACCTCCGGCTATGTGGACGGTTAACGTCATACAGCTAGAAGTGTGAAGCAATGAAAAACAGGAATTGCTTCTAGAGCAAAGTTTGTTTTCTTTACGAAAATACACAATTTGTTGGCTGCAAGGTGAACGTCTCTTACCAAGTCATACTATGTGTTTATGTTATGGTCTGACAAATAAAGCTGTATACCGTTTCCTGGAACACTGCTTCATAGTTTAATTCCACTACTTCCAGGTATGTTATGGGACAGATATGCAGTTCCGTCTCGGTATGTGAACACCACCGCAAGGTTCTGACCCTTGACTTTTGGTATAATTGTTCTGTTTTAAAACAAGTGAAATGAGGTTTCGTTCTGAAGTATAGCTGCGCTATAAGGACATATAAATTTCCTGACTATTCAAACCAAAGGTATTTGTGCAGAAATAAAACTCTAAATTTGTGCTCGGTAGATACCTGTTTCGAATATTAGCATGGTTACCGGTTCTTGTGATTGAAGGTTTATTATGGTTTTCTTCAGTTACTTAGGAACATCACGGAATAATAATACGTCAGTTGGGCTCCGGCTCCTCCTTTCAGCCTCATTTCCAGTTCGTTGTTCATAAATCAGGCCCACTTGACCCAGTTCTCGGACAGTGTCCAAAAGCGGTCCGCGAAAGACTATTAAAACTATGCTTGATGGCAGGAGATTTACATAAATGTAACAGACGCTATAAACAAAAATGTAATTAATTTGATATTGGTCATCTCCGTTGGTTGATATATTATATAGATAAGAGGGTTCGTCTCACAACCAACAATTCTTTTGTTGGTTGTGAGACGAACCCTCTTATCTATATAAAAATGTAATGTTGAAACTTTTGTGTGTGTGGAAATTATCATTAGCATCCGTCTATTCATAGGCCGAAATACCAATATTTTTTCTCTACTCTCCAGCGATCAGCCTATTCCAACCTGACAGTCACAAGTAAGTCATGAAATTTTACAGACACATTAAAGGGTAAACTCAAACCCAAACCTTCAAAACAGGGGATGTTAGAAGAATGACTTGAATTGATAGCGTGAACTATTCTTTGTTCGTGAATTTGTGGTTTTGATAGTGGTGATTATAGAATGTGGTCTTCTGGGGTGTGACGCAATGTAGTCTAGTAAAAGATTGACGACTTGTTTTCCCTGAATAGATAGAGCAGGGCCCGCAAAAATGTCGGCACATTTCTACCACACTACACGGCGTAATGTCTCGGAAGACGGTATTGTTCAACCCGTTGGTAATTTTTAGGAGCTTTCACAAAAGTGCGAAAAGCGACACTTAGTTTCGTCATGTCTACTTCTCCGCCCATCTGTCTACCCGCATGAAACAAAACGGCTCCCACTGGACGACTTTTCATGGAATTTGATATTCGAGGGTTTTTCAAAAATCTCTCTCGAAAATTCAAGTTTAATGAAATTATGACAAGATTAACAAGAAGATATCTGAATATTTACATGTCACTGAATTCTTCTTAGAATGAGAAAAGTTTCAGACAAAAGTTGTAAAGAAAACCAAACACAAGTTTTATGATAAGTAACCATTTTTCTGAAAATTATATCTTTTATGAGACAGTGTAGAATACAGCATATGGCACAGTTAGACAGGCCACACATGACAGTATAATACGGCGCAGAAAAGATGCGATTTGCTTGCCGGATAACTAAGGCAAGAATACAGACACACACGCATAATATTTAGTACTTATTATTGTTGAAAGCAATACAAAATATATCATATCTCCATAATAGAGAAAGGGGAACCCATTGTTGCATTTCAGTGGCAAAACTGAATATTTTATATTGTTGACAACTATACCTAAGTGAACAAGAATAAAAAGGAATGTATTGTTGCGTTTCCACGGAAACAGTGATGATGCCAACGCGCCACAATGTAATGTTGTATGTACATTTTCTATCTCGTCTGTGTATAAAGTGTCCAGTCTTAAATTACTTCAATTTTAGGAATGTGAACTAACAGCAATTGAAGAGAGTTTCTGCCGTCATAGTACGCTTAATTTCAACTTAAAGCGCTCAGTACAACAAAATTCACAATACTGTCCCCAGATATTTTATATTTCGATGTCACGTTGAACACTCCTACATGTTTCGATCCCTTATGGGATAATCACCAGAGACTCACACTAAAGTAACAATGCACAAGACCGAAGTAGCAATCCACGTACACAATAAAAGGATGTAGAAAAGTCAAATAGTTAAAATGTCGGCCTTTGTTATGTAACGAATCCTGGTATAATGGAAATTAATGTTTTTAAGGTTAATTAATTTCTTGAGATTCAATGTTAAAGGCGGAAAGACACAAAAAGGAGGATCAGAAATATGTAATATCGTAAGCTTTTTCTACACAAAATGAGTCCTAATTAATTTTAGAAGCATGTCATTAAAATATCCATGGGCTCTGTTGCTGTAAGTACCCTAATTACTGCTGCTTAACAAAAACTCTATGTCTGTCTGATTTCTCCACTTTATATACACGAACCTTCATAAAAGATTCCTTGCACTATTCACCTTCCATAATACGGGCAGAAGGCGCGCGCTGCAGCTATGTAATGTACAGTCAGGTTTCCACGGCGGTGGTTGTTCAGCCTCTAGAATTCTGGGTTGTGATACCCTTCGTTTCGTGTGTACTGTAGTTACCGACTGTTGGGATGAAATTCTCACCTCCAGTTTCAACGTTGCAGTACGTAAGATCAACATAGAGTTTATCGTTTGAGACTCAGCTTCGCTTCCTTAAAAGTCAGGAAGCCGACTGGGAAATAGTAGCAGAGCTGAATCCCGAAATATCGACAGGTAGCAACTCAAGTGGCCAGTCAAATCCACAGAAGGGGAGAGCAGCTTTCCGCCTCTCATCCGTGGATCTGATTGGCCACATTTCTCGCAACCAGCTTTATAATCACTTGAATCCTGATCGTTATAATTTCAACCGTGAATATGGAGGCAGCACATTACTCCGAAACAGTTGCGTTAATCTACACGAGGATACTTTGTCACATCACAGAAAGGGAAACAATCGAAACGCATCGTTATAATTTATGATTTGCCGTATCACAGGGAGGATGCAGATCCATGAGGACTCCAGTTTCACTAGACCGTTTGTATTCAATGCAGACCCGATTCTTGGACACTGTCACTGCGTGAGATTGGGAGATGTTGCCGAAGTTTCGGACAAGGAGTGGCCAGAACATCCATTCCATCTGCTCACTCACACACTGATACAGGAAGCAACGCGTTTTATAGCAACGCAGGCAGGACAGTCCACTCCTATACGGTGACAAGTTCCAAGAACAGTCTCAACTTCAACTAGCAACACTGGCGCACCCAAATGAGGAGGGGCTGTTGGGCTGCAGCATCCCACCCCGGAAAGTGAAATTTAAAAGGCACAGATTTTGTAGAAACGATAATATCAGGGGTTTTATGTGATTTAGGCTTCAGCCTAAATCAGCTACTGAAATTGGCTGATGACCAGAACATTGGAATATTGAAAAATACAATAAAAACTTAATAATATGTAAATTCTTCTTCCTTTTTCAGTTAGTTTTAATTGTGCCTGTAACCTAACGAGATGTCTGCTTGACCCTTAAAAATGAGACCGATAGGTTGTCCCGAAACGTCGGCAACTAAATACCAATCAATGCTGCGTAACATCCTTGAAGAGCGAAAAATCTCATTTACACGGCGGAGAAAGCCTGAAATCATGTTCGTAATTTTAATTACGTAATAGATGAGTAAATATAAACAGCCCCAGATCAGGTATGAACATCAGCCCCATTCCCATATCCGACTTGTGTCTGAAAATAATGAATGAAATTGGCGACTACGTAGTGAAGTAGGGCTTACCTAGCTGCAACGTCACGTAGGAATCATTGATCGTGGATCTATGCACTGCCGAGAACATCCTTACAGCTTATCGAAAACATTAATCCTTCTCATTACATTATAACAAAGAACAAGCTAATGAAACAGGAAAATTATCTGTACTGTGTTTGTTCTTGGTTATCGACGTACTGAGTAAAGTGCGATAAAGCTGTATTGAAGTCCGGTTAGAGGGACGCAAACACAAGCTGTTTCACAGGAATGCAACTTTATTCTTTTTAAAGTCACACGTGTATTTGTGAAATTTTAATAAATATATCATTAAAATGAATTTCTTAAAGATTAAAAATAGTCTACGTTACTGAAAATATTCAGTTCATGTCTCACAAATAACACAGTGTATTTCCATCAGATTTCAGTTTAAGAATTGGAAAACACGAACGCTTACACACATACACACATGTACAGCATATATATACGTACACTCATATAGGAAAACTATTACAGAAGGGGACGTAAGTACATTACTGACCCGTCTGGAAACTATTTTTGTAGACAATTCACTGTACACATATATATATACATATATATGTCTCGCTCAAATGTTTTCGTCGACGACAGTC
The DNA here is from genome assembly GCA_013340265.1 of Coptotermes formosanus. Lineage (NCBI taxonomy): Eukaryota > Metazoa > Arthropoda > Insecta > Blattodea > Rhinotermitidae > Coptotermes > Coptotermes formosanus. Next base: position 1,832,545 of record BLKM01000436.1, read on the forward strand.
ATTTTAGGCCAGATAGCCGTTAAATGTTATGGACGTGTTATTGCTTGCGTCGTAGAGACAAAATTAGCTGGAGTGATCATTGACTGTACTTCTTGGATCGCGTATTATACGGAATCAAAGAATTTAATTATGTGTTTCAGCCAGTTTATTACACATCATACATTCAATTAATTATCAAGGACGTGACGTAAGGTTTTCGATATGCCCAAGAGCAGTCTTAGTATTAAATTGGACAACTGTATGGAAAGACAGACAGACACAGCTGCAGCAAAGTTATCGAGACGTTATTGAGTCACAGTGAGGCCACGATTGTATAAACCCGGAATATTTTTGTACCCGGAAATTTTATTTTGCTGCCTAATTTCCAAGAAGCCAAAAATCACACTGTATAAATTGTTCGAGTCAGTACTCAATCTGGGAAGCCCTTGCTTGTAGACAGAAAAGTAACGCTTTCAGTCTCGGCAGCGGCGCCGGTTGTTCTGAGGTTCATCGCGGGTCTTTTCAGTCCTTCCACAAAAATGAGGGGATAATATTTCAACTGGTCCACGACTTATTCAGTCTTACGCCAAGATATGCCGCAGTCATGCGTAAGTAAAGAAGTGTAAAATGGGACTGTCAATGAAAGCATATTCGGACAATATTTGTGTTGTTGAGAGTGCTACAAGATCCGCCTAATTTACAAGCCCCATCGGGAAGGGGCTAATACATATATATGCATAAATAAAAGAATAACATTTATGTATAAAGCATTATTAATTAAAAAACTGAGATCTCAACCTTATAGTTTAAGTTTTTTATTAGGCGAAGTTGTTTTAAATTAATATTCAAATATACGTTAAATTGATGTATTAGAATTCTGTGGTGTCTATTTTTCCTTTTTTTTTTCGTTCTTTATCCTACAATTAGATGCTAGTTTACAATCTACTGCCTACCGCATTTTCATGAAAAATTTCAATATTTTCTCCCATCTACTCCTAGGTCTTCCAAGCAGTGTAGTTCTTTCAGGGTTTCCCAAGAAGCCTTGTATGGATCTCTCGCCCGTCCCATGAGTGCCACATGCGCCCAGCATCCCACCCTCTTCATTATCACCATAAATATGCATTCCGAGCAGTGCAAATCACGAAGCTTGTTCGTATGCAGTCTTCTAGAACTTCTGGTTACTTCCTCCTTCCCACATAAAATTCATTTCTTCAGCAACCTGTTATCGAATGTCTTCCATCTGTGTTCTTCAGTAAATGTGGCAGGTCGAGTATCATGTACATACAAACAGGCTTAATTACATTCTGGGCACTTGAAATTTTACTCGTTATATATAAAACGGGAGGGGAAGAAATTCTAAACAGTTGAGTATCAAGCATTTCCATAACTTAACCTGCTTTAATTTCTTCGTAAATGCAACTTTCATCTCATCAGAGTCCTTCAAAAGTATTTCAGATCCAAGACAGATGATAAAGAAGTAAATATAAACCTGGTTTTTACGGCTATTAAACATGCCTCTTTATTACGAGAGAACATTATAAAGCGAAAAAATTTGAGAAGAGTTTCAAAGCGACGAGGAAATCATTCGGGTGAAAAACAGACAAAAATAAAAGGATAATTGGCTATTTTAAAACAAGAAACTGTATGAGTTATCTACAGGTCAATACACACTGCAGACATAATAAAACCACGAGCTTAAGAAGGGCTGGGCATGTAAGTCCGACGAATTATAATAATTGGATGTAAAATTTCTGTTCATAAGTCTCTTTCAAAGCGGCCACTTGGATGACCGTCGAGCTGATAGAAATATTACGGTAGAGAGGTGGACCGAAACGACTTCGAATCCTGCTGGTTATGAACTGTGATGAACTAGAATTCTAAAAGTGGAATATTTGGTTTACAGTGCAAAAAAAAACTGGGTTCAGAAAGCACATGAATATACATATGAAAGAAATGTATATCGGAAGAGACAATTGAATTTTTGGAGGCGACAGTGTAAAGTCCTATTTTATTTACACAGGTGTCAGCTGCCCAGAAGATCCTAAAAATTGTAGGGCTCTAACTGGAGCTGGGTCCACGCTGCGGGTGGAACAGAACATCAGTTATATCAATAATATTATATAAATAAATTATATTTGTGTAAATATTATATGGCTTAGAACAAGTGTGACGTATAATATAACTACCTACAGCTTTGGGTGGAGATATTTTTCTCTCCCATAAATAGCAAAAAACACTCACAAAAATATATTTCCAATTTATATTCCTAAGCAAAGTAAAGCTTTCACGGAAGAGAATTAGAGCCAATGTGACTCAAAAATGAAAATGTCTATAATAAATGTAAACACAGAACCGTTCGTTAAATTCCTCTAAGAACATTAATAAAGAAGTTAGAAGCAATTAACAGAAAACAAAAAGCTCAGCAAGATTAAATCTACTTGTATTATCAGGGTCGGTTTAAGTCGCCGACAAACTACATGGCTTCATGGGACCTCACCATTCCAGCGCTGAGCTTACTGTACTGACCTATTTCGAAACATTGTCAGTGCTTGGAAGAGACCAAGAATCTTTTTTTTTTCCACTGTAATTCGTAACCCATCCAAACCTTTAAAAGAATGCATTCAAATATACGCACATATGTCAGCGTGGATACGCTATCACTAACTTGGCTTGAAGTTAATTGAAATCTTCATAAATCATGTAAAAGAATTACATAATAATTACGTTTTGCAGCGTGGTGCAAATTGATATTTCGAGCTTTGAAATATGTGGCAATCGGCTACCACAGAAGGACACGAAATTTAAACTCATAGACCTCGTTAAATGAACTGAATTCTTGCTGTCAACTTGTTACCAGGTCAGGGATTTAAGGACGCTTCTGCTACAATTCATTCAATTTGAGGAAGCAGTTTAAACTTCTGCATATATTCTCAAATACGCATTTATCTTTTAATCCTGCAAAAAAACGTAATATAAAAGGAAACGTGATTTGGGATATTTTCCTTTTGAATGAGTAACTAGTGGCTATATCAAGGTTTACATAACACGTTTTTTAAAAACGATTAACACTGAGGATAATATGAGTTATGACCAATGTACTGTAAGCAAATAAATCGAGGCACTCACTTAATGAAAGTTCTTGTAAACATTTGGTTACGTTGGAATAACCACTGCGGTCAGTCAATGAATTGGTTTAAAGTCAGCTCACCTGAACCGATAGCCGCTGTTCTGAATAAAACAAATGAACGCCGATAACAGGGTTCTACACTTGTTTATTTAAGGCAAATGGGAAGATATACTCAGATTAATACTGCACCTGTTCCATCTGTCACGACCACTTTTATGCACACCGCACACCTGATGTAGGTTAGGTCGTAGGGTATACGTATATACACACTGCAGATCCTACTGTTAGTAGCAGCAGAACCTGCGAGATGAACACTGCCAATACGAAAGCCAGTCATAGAACATAGTCCTTACCCAGTTACGTGTCCCTCTCGTCCTCACAGTACACCCCAGTAACACCAGTACAGTGTTAATATCCTTGTATTCTGTTCTCAGTATCATAGCAGGAATATTGCAGGAGATTTCTCGTTCTGAACTCGGCACATATTTTTTCTGGTTATCGAGATTATGACGGTGATGGTGATGATGATGATGATGATGATGATGATGACGACGACGACAACGACGACGAGGACAATGATTCAATTCTTTATTACTTACGTGCCGACTGAACAGCCTAGTGGTCTCTTACAAACACAGAAGAGGTATGAGAAGTTAATATCAACAAAGCAAGATAAGAGGCACTCTATGACAGAAGAAAGGAAATATTACAATTAATTTAATTAAAAGTGAAAACCACATCAGAAGAAGGAATAAGAGAACATACGATTATACTGGGTGTAGACAGTGACCGTGATAAGGATATTTAATGGTAAGATGGAATGTGGTTGATGAAAAGACATGAGATTTAAAAATTTATCAATGCATATATTAATAAAGGTTACTACTTACAAGTCTAACCAAATGCGGAACCCTGGATTCCGTGAGAAAATTTCGAAGATAGCAAAATGTTTCCTCCTCACATTCATAAACATCTTGGTCAGTTACCCAAGCCCAAAGGTGTTCCGTAACCAAAAGAACTTGGGGAACGGTGATTCAGTTTTTTTGTCTTTATTTCCTGGAAATCCAGACGGGTTTCCAGGGTGAAAAAATAGTATTAAAACACCTGTGACAAATAATACGGATCCGCAAGTAAGTTCTACTGAAGAAGGAAATGTTCGCTAGAAAGGAGGTACAATATTTAGTTATGATTCAGACTCAGTTGGTTAGAATGAAACCCTTTGATATTGCAGGCATCCTGTCGATAGCTATAAGTACACTGTATTATTGTTGTTTTTGTTTTTCTGTTCTTGCTGTTAGTGTTAGTGTTGTAAAAGTTATAGCACCACTACCATGTCCCTTAATTTTCTCTTCCTTACATTCTCTTAATATTCTACATCTAATTTTTCCTAACTTCCACTAACCGTTTCTTTCCTTCCCTATCTGTATCATTATTACACCTCATCATTAGTCATTAAAATTGCTGCAATTCCGGAAAATAACTAGATATTAGCGTTCATTTTCTTTTCAAATTTAAGGAATTGCTTATGTACTGACATAATTGCATTTAAGCTGCCTAAGGTACGAAGTAAATTAATATTAATTTCGCGTTCTGCTCTTGAGTTGAATGTAGAAATGTTGCAAACAGCGGCCGCAAATTTTATTGAGAAAGATGATTGTGGGGAAGGTAAAGATAAAGCCGTCCCTGTGCACGGCATAAGTGCATGCACGGGTGTGCAGCTGTAACTTCTCTCATTATATGCCTCTACTATATAGAGTTGAGTAGGCAGCTTTTCGCCCCGGCCTTTTCACCCCCCGGTGTACCTACCGAGCGTGAGACTGGGCGAGCCCGGGGGCCGGTATGGCTCTTTGAAGAAGAAAAACGCCCTTGCCCCTACAGCAAATCAAACCACGATTCCTCGTTTAACCAGCCCGTCCCATAGCCAGTACAAGAAATGCGGTATTCCGCCTGCTACATGCTTATACACTGTGCGTTATGTAAGTTTTGAATAGGGTAAATTTGCTTGAGGAATAAGAAAAATACAATTTTAGAATAAGGTGAAGAGTATGGTTACAGAAGAGTGGTAGTTTCCGGGTGAACCTCTTTCTTAAAAATATGTTAGGAAAGACTTTTCTATTCCCCCCATCACACAAGTAGTCAGATGGGAAGTCTCAAAATTTAGAAAGTCAAACAAGAGTAACTGAATGTTTAAATCATAAATGTTTGTAATTTATTTTTAATAGTTTTCATACGATAAAATATTTATCTTTGTACACGGAGATCCACCTTCTCCTTATCCACACAACTGCATTGCGACCGAAGGACTTCTTCATTCCTCTCGGATTTGGAAATGGTAATGTTAATTTCATTCCAGAATTGGGTGCATAGAGCTTTGTAACGTAAATAAATAGGCTTGTGATTACACATTGTTTGTGATTCGTCTGGACCTGAAGCTTGGGAAGAATATTTAATAGTCCCTTACTGCTCCTAATTGCATATTCAACGTCATCACATTTAAGTTCTCCTGCAATTCATAAACGAGGTCTGGGTTATTGGTGGGCTTCAAGACGAAATGAATATCGAATCATCCTGTACAGATGCGTGCAATTCAGTCAGTCAACCGGTGTTCTGAATGAACTCTCATGCGAATGATAAAGAAGGTTACAACAGTGAGCAAGGGTTACAGGGTGCAGGATGAAGGGGGAGAGGTGTAGTTGTGAGCTGGAACACCACCATAGCCAGGGGAAAGGATGATGCGTCGTGAACGTTGAAACTGCAGGGCGGCGCAGGCTCCAACGTACGCCTGTCTGCTCCTCGCTCTATATGCCGGCCAAGCAAGCGGTTGTTTTCTCTACGTTTTGCTCATCTCTGTCAGCATTATTTCATCTGTCCCCGCGTTGTAGGACACAGCAGTCTCGCTAGCGACAGGCACCTGTTGGTTGGCTCGCCTCGCGTCACTTCATCCCCATCCTGCTGCCTCTTGCTTCAACAGGTCCCCGATCCGACAGGTAAAGCCATGTTTTATTTTTACTTTTCCCTGCATTGTTAATTGTCAGTATTACAAAATGCTTTCGTGCTGTCTTAAATGTTGTGATTAAATTAAGCACATCCATATACAATTTGCCAAAAGGCATATTTGTGTGATAATTCGCCACTAGTTACAAAAGAGCACATTACAATATACGGTGTTCCAACAGACGCGCAAACTGATACCATGTGTATTTTCGACGCAAAGTAGCCTTGTGCATGTTACCTTCATAAGACTTCTATTGCAGCGAAATGCTCAGTTTTAATTGGAAAAAGGACAGTAGACTTTAAAGCAAATCATCCATGTTGGGAATGGGAAGTTAGGAATAAACATTCCCAGAGGCCACGAAGGATAACAACAACGTATAGCGTATTCGCTAATGAAGGTAAAAGCAAATACGTACAGATCAAGACAAAGCATCCATTACAAATGAAAGATGTTAAATAAGCAGGTAAAGTATAAATTAATACACATAAAGTTCTACGATTACATATTTCTGTATTAAATGTCACGAACGATTTTCACACTTATAAGAACCGTTTTATAGGCAGGGAACAAAAAATTTCTAAACAATTTATGGAAGAGGATTATTGTTTATTTAGACTGGTAACGCATTCAATTGCAGTTACTATGTGCAGCTGGACGCACCATAATGTATTTTCACACCAGCTCCATTAACGTTGAAGACACTTCTATCTTTCCACACTGTGTAATAGTTACGTCTTTTGTGTGATTTTGAGAATAAAAACAACTTACCCCTTAAATAATATAAACAGCGTTGTAATTGCAATGTGTTTTCTTTGAGGTAGGAATTGCATTTTTTAGGTTATTAAGTGGAATTTGTGCTTCAAAAATTTCATGTAATGGAAATGTAAGTATGTCTCTTTAGATTTTGCGAAAAACTGTGACATTACCTTCTTATTCACTTCTCGAATTTATTTACAGACGCCTTGGCGTCCGTAAATAAAGTACAAATAGTAAATATAGTACAAGTGATAATGTGAGTTTGAATGTCAGCGATGAATTACGAAGTTGACGGTAGGTTCCATTGCATATTTTAAAGTACTGTAAATGGAAGCAGGGAATTGTCAGGAGTAGATCCTGGGACCTCCAGAAATAACACTCAAGTGTCAACATCCACGCTGCGACATTCAGCTTCGTTACATTTACTCTGTAACTGGTGCTAAACATACACTTTCTGCTGGTAATGATTGAAAACTGCCAGAAATAATAAAGACTCGTTCTTATAATTAAATCTTACGTATGTTTTACGATACTAAAAACAGGGGGACCAGGATAATGCACACAATCGTTATAGATACTACGCTACACAGTAGACGGAGGCAAAGGTGTTGTGGTTTCCTGCCAGGGCAAAAGATTTGTCTCCATTCCAGTGTCAAGATCGGCTCTGGGAGGCACCCAGCCACCTATCCAATGGCTACCCGTGTGGCCGTCCAAATCACCATAACACGAACCTGGCCAAACATCTCAGCCGTTGAGGAATAGTATTTATCGGAACTGCAGAGACACGGCTGCAGCATACCGACAACTTTATTAACCCTTTAAAGATGAAGCGTATCTGTTTTTTATAAGGAATCAGTGCGTACCGCGCTGTAAACACTCTCCACTTCGGTTATAAGAACCAGTCTCTTAATGTTTTATAAGGCAAAAGTTACTATTTCTTCTGAGATCCGTACAAAACACATAAATGCAATGTGGGCACCACGTAGAATTTTTTAATGTTAAACCTGGTAGTATGTAAAGTTACCGCTAGGCTTTAAAAGGTTAAAACAGTGGCAATAGAGACACTCGTTTATGTTTATTAACGCATTTCGACACCTGAGTTCATGTACGGCACCGGAATATCTTATCACTACCGCCTCTTTATTAACATCACAGTCTGTTATGTAATTAGCCTGGCGCGTACGAAGGCCCTAAAAGAATGTCCTACGCGAACCCAACTTGGCCTAAGTTCAGGACCACTTGCCTTGATAACACATAAAACAAATATTCTCTCAGTTTTACGGGTATGCGAAAGTTGTAGGGTGTATCTTTCTTTGAAGGGAATCAGAGAGATAATAAAAACACTAATCCTCACCTAAGGGTAGGATGAGTACTCTCATAAAAGCAATAGCAACGCCTTTAATAGCGATGTCAACAACCTGGAGGGCCGAAACCCCCACTGTGGGCATTAAACCTCGATCCAGTGCGCAAATTTATCTCGTAGAGACCAGCATCACTTCCCTCGAAGATCTAATAAATTTGTAAGTAATTCTTCAAAATGTATATTTACCTCATTGCGCGCCGAAGAGGTCTCTGATTTGGTTTCGAATCAAGGATCGTCGGTAATAACGTCTTCCCTGATCATAACTTTTTGAATTTATAAATAATAAACTGATAAAATTTATTTCAACGTCGTTCACACTACATAATATTAACATTATTCACAAACACACAAAATTTACTCTAACTTCATTTGAATTCTACAGTAAATATAAGTGGATCGAACACTTCGTAAAGGACAATAAAGCCATTGTAAATCAGTAAAAAAAATCAATAGACTACTGAATGTAAATCAAAGTGTCCAGTCAATTGAGCTACACACTACGCTTGTATATGTAAAGGTAAAGCTAAAGCAGTCCCATTACAGGCCTGGACAGGCCCACAGGGTTCCAGGAGGTCGAGGCTTCCAGATTTCTAGACAATCGGCACATGAAGGTGGTAAGGTTGTCAGCCCTACGCACCGGCCGCGTTTACCCCCCAGGAAATATTCCTGGTACTCATTTCCGTTACAGGCTGAGTCGACCCCAGGGCCATAGTGCGACCGACAGGATTATGCCAATGACACCATCGGGAATCGAACCCGCGACCTGCCGGTTTGTAGCACAGTGCCTCAACCAACTGCGCCACCGCGGCCCCCGCTTATATATGTACATATTTAATTTTTGTGTATATGTAATTTTTGCAGCAGGTTTGCACTGAGTTTTCGTCGAAACCCAAATTCATCTGTACTTAGCTCACTTAACACTAGGCTGAATTGCTTCAATCTCTCACCTGCTCACTCTGTCTTCAATAAGTTTACATACCAGACCACTTCTTGAATTCGCTCTTAATTACTTCATGGCTTCTGTTCACTACAAAGAGTTGACAGTCATGCAATAACCGTGCAGTAGAAAATCTGGGTTGATGGCACAATTTCAAAGTATAAGCTTTCAATATTTTGAGATGGAATAGCTTGGCCTTGCGGTTATACGTCGCATCTTCAGCTCGTCTTCATAATCGCCAGTTACTTCTCTGTATGATTTAAGGGATTTTTTGTATTGAATTCCTTCCTGATCCTCTCTTTCGCAGCATGAATGGTATCGGGCGACTGTTACAGCTTCTGGGAAACTCTAGTGTCACATGAAATTTGTACTCAAAGCTTTTACATTTTCCTGGCCTTTTTGTGAAGTGGCTTTTGTGTTTGTCGAGCACTTCCAACAGGACTTCCCTTTGTTGGTCTGATAAACGTTTCTCTTCCATTAATTGAGTTTGCATGAGTGTTAGCGCAGCTCCCCTTCGTCTGTATTTATAAATTTTGTATTTGGTCCTTGTAAAGTGTCACAGTCTCTTCCCCTGTTATAATTCGTGCCTAGCTTCCCTGTTACTGGATTTAAAATACGAACCGCGTTTTCACCATTAATGTTAGCATTTTTGTAAGCTTACACTTACATTGCTATTCAAATAATAAACATCTGCATTCCTGTCAGATGGACGATAATCAACGTGAACTTTACACTCATCTTCCTTATAGTTAGGTCACCGCAGTTTACAAGGTTTGGGGTCCCCAGACTTGATGATGTGGCTGGAGATGCGAGAGGTAGTTTGACAAACGGCTGGTTTAGGTTACAGTTTGGGGTGAGGAGGTCTAAGATCTGCCTGCTGTGCTGGACTTCAGGGTAACAAGCTGCTATCTTCACCTTGTTATTAGCACAAACGAAGGATATTTCAGTGCTCTTATCTTTGTTATCGACGTTTTGTATTAAAATTTTCCTTGGAAAGTCGGTAATGACATGGTTCCTTACACAATAATGAAGCCCGCGTAACAGACTTGTCACTAGACAGGGTGCTACCGGAAAAGTTTGGTCTGTTAATAGCCCGTTATAATTCAGTTTCAAAATAACCTGTAATTTTACTCTCTATATTTTCCCTCGGAAAGCGCTCATTATGACGACGTTTTGTGCTGGTAATTCAAGGATGTTCACCCCCTGAATTTTGTCTCTCTGTATAATTCCTGAGAGATGACTGAACACTGACATCTGGTGTCTCATACAACTTCACAGTGTCGATCCGCTATTAGGAATGTTACTTGCGGACGTCTTTCTAAATTATTTTCAAGCATATAATAGCTGCACATTACATGAGATTCATTCGTTCGGTCCTCTTCATTGTTGCAGTTTTCTAAGGGTCCCTCTAAATTGTTTTCGTCATAACTTCGGATAGTAGCCTCGTTTCCAAATACAGTTTTAGTACAAAGTCCTAGTTTTACTTGATCTGTCCTGCTCAATGTTATGTGGTACTGAGTTTCGACTAGCTTACGCGGGCTGCTGGATTATCACAGACCAGCTCGATATCCAGCCTTTGGTTTTCCTGGTGACTGCTCTTCAGACTACCCGACCGACCCGCTAGTACCTGGTTTGGTTCTTGTCTCATTTTTCTGTCCCTGGGTTCAAATACTGGTATCTGAGGATTTAACGAACCGTGCTGATGCTGGTTCTCTTTATTCCGGTTATGGTATCGGCAATTTTGTCCGATAGATGACCCTGTCTCTCTATATGGCGATCGGTAGATATTTTGATAGCACGTATGTGTGACATGTCTTACCTTCTGCTAAATGTCAGGCCTTCTTCCGTCTCTCCTGTCATAACCGTATTCTCTACCCTGCTGTCTGCTGTCATACCTAGCGTGCTGTTCCTGCTTCGTTCTTTTGTACGTTTCTTTGGAAAACTCTAGGGTCTCTAACTTCCCTAAAAATACCAAAGCGCCCTGTGCTGATTTTAAATTCGCAGAAAAGGTAGCTTTCTGGATGTCAACAGGAAAGTGTGGTTTTAGGGCTGGTAGTAAATCGTACTAAGTACTGTAAACTGGCAGCTAGATTTGCATATCAAATGTAATGTTTTGCCATAGATTCATTCCGTTTCTATTGTATCTGTCATTGTAGATGTCACGTCTGATTTGGGCTTGCTTCATACATTTCCAGGGCAGAACCTTTATCTTAGGTTTTCAATTTTCACATAACTCAAGTTTGTGGTATTCAATACTCAGCCACGTCTTCAAAAAAGGGTCCTTGACAGATCGGACTGCAAGCGGTAGCTTCAAATATTCAGGGATGCGTTTCAACTTAAAATAAACATCTAATTCTTTTAGAAAAAAATTCAACTATTTTTTTCGACCTGTCTGAATAAGTGGGAATCGCGAAATCGATCAAGGGATCATATTTTGCCCAATTCCCAGAGTTTGCATTTACATGGGAATGGTTACTATTCACACTATCCGCGTAATTATTAGCAACACTATTACAGCTAGGCATATTACCGCACGCACTAAACCCATTCATGCCACTATTTTTCCTGACCTTATTTGATAGGCTAACTGCTGGAAATACTGAGTTTGCCCTGTAAAGTTAAGACTGACAAAATGATCCTGTTCTACGTTCCAATTATTAGATGACATTATACCTTCTGTTTGTCTGGACGACAATCTAGGCTTCAAAGTATCTACTTCTAGAGCTGAAATCCCACCTGGCATACTTCCCTTTCCGCTAGAATCGTACTGTTACATTCTGCAGTACTGTTAGTTAACTGATCTAACTTTACCAATCACAGAGTTCGCTACTTGCTCCCTAATCCTTACAACATTCTGCTTCACTGACGCAATATCACCTTCTGAGTTATGTGACTTGTGATGTCAGCAGCCAGAGTTCTACTTCTGGTATTCAGCTCTTGTGAACCTCTGCCTACTTTTTTCCCTTTTTCAGTAATGTGACCATTCTGTCCGACAAACATTCACACTGCCTGTCAACACTCTCATTCCTGGTTTCGGTATCTTTGCGTAATTGATTTAAGGACTGATTTAGATTTTGAAATTCAGATTTTAGCTTGTCAGATAATTCCCTATTCATTTTCTCACTTTCCTGTCGAAACGGTCTCATTAAGTCTTCAGATAAAATTTTGTTAGCATTTTCAATTTTAATTGTGACGTTAGCAAATCGCTTTGAAATTGAATTTTTGCATTCAGAGCCTCAAATCCTTTCACTCCATTCGTCATGAAATCTTGCAATATCTTTGATTATATACTAATGTTTTCTTCTTAGTGGTTGGTGTTATTACTGTGCTTATCATCTGCTTCCGATAAATTACCCCACCTCTCAAATTGTTTATTTATAATTCTATTTCAGGCTCTTTGAAATGGTTCTTTGACTCTACTTCTTCCGTTATGAAAACGCTCCAGTTTCTTAATTGTGTTTCTTCCATCATTAATTTAATTAAAATTATATGCAGGACATATATACTAATTTTGTAACTCATTACTTTTTGCACAGTTGCACCAAGTAAGGTAAACTTTGTTAGCGTAAGAAAGTATGCGACAAATACTGTTATAAATCCAACAACAAGGCCTTTAATCGCTATGTCAACAACTTCCAAGTCTGAAGCTCCAGTGGAGACACTAAACCCAGGGTGCCAGTATATCTTACACAGACCAGCATCATTTTCGTTCGAAGTGCTAAGAAACTTATAAGTAAATCATCCAAATATAGATTTACCTATCCACACGCCAGGCATATCTCTAATCTGGTTTCGAACCAGGGATCATCGGTAACACTGGGGATAAATTCGTCGAGGCCTACTGCCAGCCACTCGCCCCCATTTAGTGGAGAGCCGAGGAATGGCTGGAATTATACTTGCAATTCCTCATACAGTTTCATGTCGTTCACAGTGACAATTTTACTTACTATTACAAATGTATACGAAATGATGCCACAGTTATCTAGTGCGGCTATGTGTAAGTGCGTAAGAGAAATGGACACATTTCAAAACAACTGACATCCAGGCTGCTGATATTCAGTGTATGAGATAACCAGAGTAGGTGGGACTTGATTTTCCCACAGCATTGCTGATGGCGATTCTAGCCTTTAAAGATATGACGCCGTACAGACCACTATATAGGTACCAAGTTTTAGGAAGCGTTGCACCGTCCGTCTTTACCGTAGCTCAATAAAATTGAAATCTTCAGACTACCGCTCATTTACTGAAATCTAAGCTAAAGATAATAAGTTTTGTTTTATCACTTCATCGTAGTGTGTTCTTGTGGGGCCATTTCTAGAGAAGGGTTAAAACTAACAGGGAACAAATACCTAATTTCATTTTTTATGTTAGTCATTTCCGTGCATATGATCAATAGAGCAAAACAAAGCCAACTTATGCACAATATTACTCTTTATTTTATTTAACCTTTGTCTTTTATTTAATCTCCCCGACATGTTCCGGCAATAACTATGCCATTCTCAAGGAGGCTACTTCAGATTACATAAGATGTGCATTAAAATGTGAATTATAAAATTGAAGGTCCCACGACACAAACGCCTTCGAATTACATGCGTAAGTAAAACCATCTATACCTCTGCCTTATGGAAATTAGGTTATACAGGTATTTGTAACACATAGTTTTTCTTACTTTTTGCTTGTTTAAAACAGATTAGGGACGCCAGGCCAGGAACAGCACCATAGCATCAAAACAAGCACAAGAACTGCGCAGCATAAAACACTTTACAGAAGACTTTTAACGTTCTAACAGTTTTAATGTTTTATAATTCACATTTTAATGCACATATTACGTAATTTGAGGTAGCCTCCTTGAGAATGGCATAGTTATTGCCGAAACATGTCGGGGAGATTAACTAAAAGACAAAGGTTAAATAAAATAAACAGCAATATTGTGCATAAGTTGGCTCTGTTTTGCTGTACCTAATTTCCTGTAGAATTTAGAGTCTCGTACCACAAAATAAAGTTTGTCAATAAACTGGTTACTCTTACCACACGCTAATAGATTTGGAATACTTGATTTTCCTATATGATTCATAAAACTAATAGATACAAGGGTCGTGCCATGGCTCTGGCGGTTAGCCGCCGGCCTCTCACCGCGGAGGCCCGGGTTCGATCCCGGATCAGTCCATGTGGGATTTGTGGTGGACAAAGTGGCACTGGAACAGGTTTTTCTCCGAGTATTTCGGTTTTCCCCTGTCAATTTCATTCCACCGGTACTCCATTACTAGGAAAAGGACAAAAAATAATCATCATTTCATCTTCATCATCGGGTTGCACAATAAGCTACAAGGCTGCGGTGCGTCCATAGCGTCTGCTGTGGGGCCCTTCACCACTTAAAAAAAAAAAAATAGATACAAGGTCAGTTTCGTAGTTCAAGTCTCACAGAAGACCCTACATTCCGTTTAGTGACCTTTACCTTAGTTGTAAGGTGAATGGTGCGAACCCTTCGTTCATATTTCGCGTAACACTTCGCTCGGTAATGCCAGGTCGATGATGCACAGCGTATTACCGATTTTCCTGTATTCTTGTCAGAAAAGTGGGTTAGCAACAAAACATCTTAGAGTTCTAAGGAAGTTATAATGTATACTTCCCCTCAAATACATTAATCCGGGTAGGAGACTAAAATTATTTACCAACTAATGATCTTATTTTTCTGTTCTCTGTTAAATTTTTCAGATACAGTTTAAAAGATTCGCACTGTCATGGAATATTTAGTTAGTAAAATAAAATAAGCCACTAATAGAGAATAGTTAGACGTCATTGCTTTAAGGTATAACATCACACACAATAAAACATGCATAGCTAAATATGTGCCAAAGCCTTAGCCATGAATAAAAAAAATGCTAATTTTGGGCGATATCATATTGTTACTTTGGCTTGTAAAAAACGAGTGCCTTCTATAATTCGTAAAGCATAGTTTTCTGTTAAAAATTCTCGCTGTTATTATGCAGTGATTGAAAGTAACGAGAAAAGTATGCTTGTTACTAGTAAAAAGTCCTTTAAACTTCCACACGCGAAACTTAATAACCTTTCAGATAACTCTACAAATAATCCATTCTTTACGTGACGGCCCGTAACGGATAGCATGAAATCAGTTCTGAACTTGCACGTCATAAACTTGAAAACTTACACAACGGCAGCTTGTTAGAATAAACGACGCTGGTAACGAGATACAACTTTTAACGACAGAGGTCTAGCTGCATTACCAACTAAAACGTAGATACTCCTGAACTGCTTCGTGACGATACATTCATGCAGGCAGTCACTGCAATTTGGAGTGCGTATCCGTAACTATAAGAACCAAATATTACGTGTGGACAGAATAACAGGATTTGAAAATTATATTTAGTTATTATATATTTTAGTTATATATATTATCTATTGCTAACGAAATAACGTATTAATTAGAATCGTACTAACGAAGAGTAACCACAGTAACAAATTTCTTGTAGCTGCACTCAAACCTTAGAACTTCGTAGGTTCGTCCTTGTGTTGTTAGAGTTGCCAAGCGGGTATTATGAATAGGTAGATTCAGAAAGGACACAGGATGAGTGGTCTCTATTGGCACGTTTTTAAAGAAAATTTTTAAACTTGTCCAAATGTTATTAGTAAGGAGGACAAGAACATTGACGGACTTGAGGGCATGGCATAGACTGAAGACTTTCTCTCTGCTTCTAAAACATGGATTTGTGGTCTGGTATCCATAAGGACGCCATTACTGTATCAGACTACGTATGTAGCGTCAGAGAGTAGAATTATAGTAATACAAGAAAAGCTCGTGGAACTAACTGTTCGCGGTATAATTTGAAGTACTACTCCACCCAACCATTTGTCGAAACGGGCGGAAGAAAGTCACAAAAGAACTCAAACAGGACAGTCGGTGCCCCGACCGAGAAGGGTACTTCCCAAAA
The DNA here is from genome assembly GCA_013340265.1 of Coptotermes formosanus. Taxonomy (NCBI): domain Eukaryota; kingdom Metazoa; phylum Arthropoda; class Insecta; order Blattodea; family Rhinotermitidae; genus Coptotermes; species Coptotermes formosanus. The sequence continues at coordinate 1,848,652 of BLKM01000436.1, forward strand.
ATTTTACACGTGAGCTAATATGATCGGTATATGAAATACGTAAGTGATCTTGATTGCATAATAATACAGCTACAGAAATGCATAAATTTTACAAACAAGTCGAAGTAACTGTGTGTCTTTATTAGTTTTGCTTATTAATGAATGAATAAAGGCGGATGTCGTTCTGAGGCTGCTGTAAAAGTCTTGCTATCATTTACACAGGTACTGCAGTTTATTTCCATTAATAAACCAAGGAAATATTCACATTATTGATCCTGAATGTGTTAATGAACAAGAGATCAAGAACACATTCATAAATATTCATGGAATTACGTGAACACAACAACGTTTGTCTCAGCGTGTCTGTAACGGGACTGGGAATTTATCATCGAAATATGACAACTAAAATTATGGCTGAAAATCAGTTTCCCTATCAGCGAGCAGCGGTCACCTGAATCGGTCTGTGATTCACTTAATCCCTTGTCTGTTCCTCGGTTTGTTTAACAACACCTTCTCAGCCACATAGGTTACAGGTTAGAGAGTAGGACGATAAGGAAATTGGTTGTGAACACAAGCTTCATGTCTATGGCAGTAATAGGATACGTGGACAGTTCGAAGAGGACAAAGATGAAGTCCTGTGGCTTTAGACGTGCAAAAGGAACCTCAGACCTTCGAAGTAGAAACGCTTTTACTAACCACTCAATAAAGACATTTTATGAAATCCAACTTCAAACTTTGCAGTCCCAATTATTATTGTAAAATCCAACGGGCCAGTCCAAGTTAATTCTCCGGAAGGTCTCTAACCTTCGAAGTTAAAAGCATCCATTTTATGACGGTAGCTTAAGAAAAACCGAAATTAAGTCACACGCTGTAAAATGATGTGTCGATTTGAGCTCGTCACTGGACCGACGAGGGTTCCGGTAATTCATCCTGTTGTGCTACAATAACAATAAAGCCAACCACTCCTCCGTTAAACGCAACTGTATAAGAAAAAGTCTGGAACTGAGCTCCATGTATTATGTTTGACGGAAGAAGGACTGATTTTATTGTTATTGAAATTGAAATGTGCATCACCGTGTCAGCACAAACCCACCGCTGGACATTTTCTTATATTTTAATTTAATTTGGAGCCTCACATTCTAGCACTACAGAATTTTTTATAATATTATCCTCCATCTCACACATTTTCCAGCACTACCATATGCTGCCACATAAGAAGAAGTTACGGTATTAAATTCCGTTTGTATATGCCAACTGCAAGAGCATGCAGGATTTTAGTTGCTCATAGCGTCTTCTGTAATGCGATGCTCTGTTTAATAAAAACATATTGACGCATAGAAGGACCTCACTACATCAAATTCAGGGCCAGATTACACGGCGTCCCTGCAAAAACAATACTCCGTGTACGATCGTGGTGTCTGAAGACTCAGGTTTTGGCCACAATTTCGTGAGGAGGAAATGTTTCGAGCGTGCGGCAACGTCATATTAGACGCTTATAATGGAACTCGCAGCGAAGGAAGTTCTCGGAAAAATCTACGCCTATAATCCTGTAAGTATATCACAGGAGGAAGGCAAAGACTGTCTGTTAGAATATCGCTAATGGTGTTTTGCAGCGCAGGAAATGCGGGCTTTGAACAGCAGTGTTCATGAAGGTCAGGTCTTCTGGGATACTATGTCATGATGGCTAGGAAATATCAACCTTTGGAGGAGCGTACTTCTTCCATCTTCAGGGTATGAAGTCCAAGAAAAATAGATTTTGGCCCTCAGAATGGATGCAGTAGGTTTCACGGAAACGTCGGCAACTAAGTATTCACCAACCGAAACAGCGTAATATCCCAGACGACTTGTACCTTCAGGGCTGAAATTGTATGCGCGGAAAGTCGTATTTTGTTATAGCGAAAATTAATTATTCATGCGGGAAAAGGGAAATGCGTTTATCGAGAAAATCAATTAACTGAACTTACGTAAAACAAAGAGTTAGTCTGAAGTTGTTATCTTCAGGTATGTGACGCCAAGAGGACCTGAAATGTCGAACACCGAATTTTATCTAGTGTCGAGACAAGAAATACTTGCAACTCAATTTCAGTCCGTCTTGTACATTCCCATGGCGTGGTAGGTGGACACAAGCTGGCGACAGAACGATTCCCTAAAACGCTGGTACCTGTGTACAAACACACATGGCGCCAGTCCAAATCAAACCTCACGCATAATACTTTATTCTATTTTATCACATGTTTCGCAATACGCTTAGTGAAATGCGGTAGTTTACGAAATATGACGAAATTTTAAAAGTCATTAATCAGCGTCACAGTAGAACCGTTTCTTTTATTTCTTTCTCTCCTCACACTAATAGAAATGTACGTGTGATACGAAAGTACTATTACGGTAAGAAAGGTATATGTGACAAAGATAAACAGTAGAGCATGAAATTATCCCAGGCGTGTCAAGCAAAGGTCACACGGTTACGTCGAAATGATTGAATAGGAATTTGTGACAAGCCGTAGTGCAGGGCGTCGGGTAGCAAGGAAATAATTTACTAGTGTTTCATTCACTGCGAGTGGGTAGTTGAGAGGGGAGATTATGTCTGTTGTTATTTATAAGAACAATAAGTACGGCAAGTAAATGTTATTATGAATGGAAATTATCAATTTAGAAAGAAGCAGACTGAATCAGGTGTGCTTCACTGTCCCTTCCATTCCAGTGTTTGTGAGAAGGGTGGCGGAAGTCCACACAAAAATTCAGTAGAGACAATGCAAAATATGACATTTAACAAATCAAACTTGATTTCTGGTTGAGTCAGGTGCAATGAAGAGAAGAGATTAGAGTGTTAGTAATAAAGTCCTTGAGGGTGTACACACACAATGAAATTGAGTTAATTCTGGGCTATGCATTGGACCCATTATGGGTCCATGGTGAAATATTCAGACTTAGGACTTTTGAATATAGGCTACCTATATCTAGCATTCTACTTCAAGAGTTTTGCCTGTTTGCAGCATACACGTTCCCGAGTGCTGTGAGCATTTGAACAGTGTACTGCGTGATGTGACGAACGCAATACTTCATATGCAAGTTGTGAAAGAGTTTTATTTAAATTTTACACAAAGTTTCAGTTCTTATGTCACAGAGAAAAGTTCGTGTCCTTTACTCAAACCAGTCGCGAAGAGTAGTTGTTCATTGTGAGAATCATGCGAAATACATTAGGGTTTCTTTACGGACAAAATTCAAGGTCTCTTTTTTAAATTTCAGCAGGTGTTAACATACATTACATCACTGGAGAATGAAGGTTTGATAAATAAGGGTACTTCTTATTGAGAGTTTAAGTTAAGACACGAAACACTACACGTCGAATAACTTGCCATGAGATGGAATGGAAATGAAACCAAATCGCTTAGCATCTTCGGTCCCCTTTTCTAAAGAAAGTGCATATAATCGCAATGTATATATAAGGCAATTTTCAGGAAACGTGAAATAGAAACAGTTAGTTGGTCCTATAGCTTGCCCGACTTGTGTTCAGAAAGTGTGACATAAACATGGGACCCTTTAATTAAGCCATGCGAATTGTAGACATCACTTGTCGTAAAATAAGACGAGAATTATGTGATAGATTTTTGGGTTTTGATATGTACGATTTTATGTTGGCGTGGACGTTTCTAAGAAACGCACCATCTCCGTCATGATCACGGAATTATGTGTAGGTAGAAGCTGAAGCAAGTCAAGCTATGAAGTTGGCCGATTGCAAGGAATGTGGCCAATCAAAATTACTGAAATGGGAGGGAGGCTGATTATTCACGGTTACTTGGAAATGACTTACTGCAACGCAACGTTCTGCAGTCGCCTGGAGAGGCCGAGAAAACCAACAAACATCAGGATAGCTGGTGCTACGAATAATTCCGGCAAAGAAGTCGGATGTGTCTTTGCCCGAGCTAAACAATCCTTGCTGCTGGAATAGATTTTAGTCCAGACAAAGTTTTAGCTGGGTTAGATCATTGTGTTTCCCAGTCTGTTCATGCGGACGCTACACAAAAGAACTTCAAACCAAACCACGACTTTGTCCCATAAACGAGGCGAATCGCAATAAAAGACCCTAGGGCGTATATAATTTCAAGATTTTATAGCGAGGTGAAACTAATGCGGATGCTACTTAACGGATGGTTATACCACGTAGATACAAGCTATACTTCTTACTGCATTTTACTCTTTACGATACCTTTACTGCGCACATTTTCAATGTGGAAACACAGATTAGGTCTACAGTGTGCAAACAGCTGGAAATAAAAAAAACACTAATCACCAACAAATGCACAAAGAGAGTTTTATCATCAATTGTAACACACTCCTACATGTTTCGACCGTGCTGGGTCATCTTCAGGGAGAACTTTTTGTTATCGTTACACTAAGGTTGCACTTCATAGTTGATTGAGAATGTGCTGTTGACTGTGTACTGCGTTGTTTTTGGAGGCGTGAACTCTCTGCGGTCCCGGCCTGCAGGCCGGGACCGCAGAGAGTTCAAGCCTCTACATAGTCAACAGCACATTCTCACTCAGCTATAAAGTGCAACCTTAGTGTAAAGATAACAAAAAAGTTCCCCCTGAAGATGACCCAGCAGGGTCGAAACATGTAGGAGTGTGTTACGATTGATGACTAAACTCTCTTTGTGCATTTGTTGGTGATGAGTGTTTTTGTATAATATAGCGCACGGACATGGAACACATTAAACTGAAAATAAGACTCACAGTAAGATATATACATATCACATAGAACGAACATGTAACAGGCCATGAACAATATGGCAATTTCCTTTTTCTTCGGACGTTATTGGAGGCTATCATGCAGAAGTACACATTAAATCTTTGAGAAGCAAAATTTAATACGTTCAAGAAAACACGGTCTGGAGTGGCGAAGAAACTTTTTGGATATGACAACAAGATTTGAAAAAGAATATTCACGTGTCTGGCATTTGTTATTACCATTCCAATTCAATAACCAAAAGAAAGGAACACAAACGAGACGGAGCATAAGAAAACACATCGTATGCCCCTTCTTTCCAGTTTCCCCAAAGTACTGCTTCACACATCGATTGTCACACAAAACCTTAAATAACATCTAAAACGTACGTTCCATATTTCAACCTTCAACAAAGGATATTAATATTTGTGCTTGTGACAACTAATCTAACCAGCCACAATTTGCTTTCTTCTCCCGTATAACATTAGAAATTGCTAAAGATATGCGGGTACATAACTTCAGCTGCAACAGAACTGGATTCAAGTCACGCGCTCTAGAGGAGCGCAGAGAATGCCGAGATGGAATAAAAAATATTTTATGTCTACCTGCGCAAAATTTGACTTAGATTAAAAAAAATCCAATCAAGTACAATAACTTAAAATACAATGCCAAATTAGTGGAATAGTTCAAATGCGGGAACAGACTTGATACTGATACTTTCGTGGTGGAAGAGTGCATTTAGCAGATTTGGGAATGAAATTAGAAGTTTCATAACAGAAACGAAGCAACATATGCGGGATATGGACTGTGTGAGGCACATCGTCTATCGGCGTGAGGACGAGCATTCGTTTAGCATGGTTAATGTGAAGTAATGACAAACTGAAACAAAATTAGTGGAAGTAACATTCTCATACCAACACAATGTCTAAATTTAGCAATCAGTAGTGACCAGTGATTATCACTACTGATTAAAATTATTTATAATCCAAAACAACAGAAAGTAAACTGTGACAGGAATGACACGTTAACATCAGCACTGAAAAGTTTTTTTTAATATGCACCAACATCTATGCACATTGCGTCACTAATTACTCATTACTAATTACTCATTTAAATCCGCGTCGCCCTCAGAGTTTATATACATTAAAGTAGCTCACAGCTGTTTGGAGAATTTTATTGTTACTGCCTGACTGTTTTCCTAAAGCTATGGTCGTTCCTCGCGACACTGGAAACTTGAAGTTTGTACACCTCGATATTCGGGGTTTCTACCTTCCATCGCCACCCACATTAACACGCCTTTTCGACCTGCTGTGACTGGTTCTGACAAATCCGGATGAGACGACATGACTGGAGAGTCGGCTTCCCTCCTTCCCTTGCTATTTCGCAGATTAGTCTCAACTCAGTCAATCCTCTCTCCCAATAAGGGACGTTGAATGCTTTTGCTGTTCATAGAATGAGACTCTCCTTCAAACATTTAAAGCTTTTGTATTTTATTAAATTTAACTTTCAGGCGTTTTAGGTATTTTGAGGTAATTTTACGTTTTCATTACTGACATTTCTTATGTTATTGGTACCAAATTACCCGTTTAGATTGAAAAAGTTTCCGATATTCGCAATAATGTTGTTTGTGGTGATTTTGTGCCTTCAGTTAAACACGAAAACAGAGACTCTGTTACACTATAATAATTACAAGTTAAAGATTTTACTATATTAAAGTTAGCTTCTTCATTATAATTAAGAGTATTCAAATGCAGTAACGCAACAGACGAAAAGTTTGTACGCAGTACAGTAAACACTAACAGTACAACAATGATTAAGTGACTAGAGGTCTCACGAGTGAGTGGAAAATATCACGGACAAGTAGCAAGAAAGTAACACGTACATATATGTTGTGGATGTTTAAGTTTTATTGAAAGTAACTGACAAAAACCGTGTAGTCAGGTTATATTTAGCATATTTTTAAAAGTTTCCAATTTGTGCTGTTGAAATATGAAACAACAGTGACGAGTTGCAACAAAAGAGCCATTTTAACCTGAGAGAATATTTAAATTTTAGTTATTGTAATAAAAGAATTTTAAAGAGCAGTCAGGCAGTGATATTACTGCGCCAAATACATGTAAGCTATGTAGATTAGCATAGGACCTGCATAGCCACTGAGATGACGCGAATTTAAACGTCAAAAAGTTTATGTCTGGTATTGTACAACACAATGTGAACTGCTGCTGACGGCCATTAAAATGACTGGTAACGGCCACGCAGTGTGCAAATCATGAATTTCAATACGCTTAATTACCGTAATTTCAATGGCTGATTTAAATCTCCTGGTTGTAGCTACGTTGCGAACTACCATTATAATTTGACTATCAGACATGAATTTTTATATTCGTATACAGTTTAATTGTCGACCACTTTAAACAGTTTAATGAATATTTGTGTCCAAAAAACTACGCCGCTGCGAATATGCTTGTAAAATGTAACAGTTCTAGACTAGTTCAATGCTCATGCCGACCTTACGAAGCGCTGGATAATGAAACCCCTGTTTTGGCTTCTTATAAGAATTCAGCTATTTATTTTAATTGTAAAAAAGAGGTAACACTGCCACTTTTATACAAACTTAATTCCAGTTTTTGAACAATTATCAAAAATTGATAGATAACTTTCGAGATTTAAATAAATTGTATAATCTTAAGATATATTCTTCTCTCTACTTTAATAGTCACGGGGACATCTGGCCCCTTTCTTAAACTCCAGACTGCTCGGACCAACGTCTTTTTGGTTTTCCCTCCTCTTCAATTTCCGGGCCTGTATTAAATGCCACATGATGTGGAGAATGATATAAGAAAGATCGGAACTGTTCACTGGAGACAAGTAGCGCAGGATACGTATGGTTGGAGGATGGAAAAGTAGGGAGGGGCTTATCCTTCTTGGGTAGTGGGGCCACAGAAGAAGAAGAAGAGGGGAAGGAATAAGAAGAAAAGGATAATTCCTTATGAAATTTTCTATATTTCCAAGTAGCAATTATTAATCAACAACGGGCGATTATTATCATTGTTGGCTTGATTTTGGACTTGTGTACTTCAATTACAAAAACCGCAAATACAATATTAAATGAATGTACCTGAAGACAACGCCCCGCCCAACACAATGTAAGTTACGTCACGATAAAGGCCCATGTTTACAAAGACGTGGCGGAAGTTTCGTCAATGTGTATGCACTTTGATATTTACGTATTTGTCTATGCATAATTACGTGCGCTGTAGCAGTTCAAGTGCTGGGTTATCTGCTAGACCAGTAGCTTTCACGTCACTTCTTCACTGGCGCCACTATTTCTGAGCCTTGTGACAGGTGGAAGAAAAACAGTGAAACTTGATCACCTGGACGCCCAACAGCCATGAAGTCACACGCAGCAATTTCATTATTACAAACCCTTTGAGAAATAAAGTGGGTGGTAACTTGTGAACTTGTCAAACAGACCCCAATATTTTATGTTCTGTACCAGATACTTCTCAGTAATACCAAATTAGAACATTACCAGTGTAGAGGAATATAACGCTATAATTTTTGCTGAATGTTGTAGAATTTCGGTACCAAAAAATATAACCTTACAGAGAAAGTAAGTGTGGCTGGTACATTCAGTACTGGCAAAGGGAAGGAAAATTTGCAACTGTGTGGTTACATTCAGAATATAGTGCAATGTCACTTGATTTACGTGTGAGGACAAGGACGCTTGCTGCTGCAAAGGTACAGGATGAGAGTTTACCTGCAGTTACACCTTTCCTTAACTAAGGGCCAAACCTGAAGGCATATAAACATAAAAATTGTAGGCATGCTCTACCTTGACAATATGTAAGATAAGCCGTCTTTTCCACGACCCATCCAAAGGTACTCATTGGATAGAATGCTAAATAATAACACCAACTAATGCATCAAAATATATACAAACTTTATTCCTAAAAGTCTCCTACATGTTTCGGCCCTGCTGGGCCATCTTCAGGGAGAATAACACTGATACACTATGGTTGCTTTTATATAGTTAAGTTTGAATGTGCCCTGTAGGAGACTTTTACGAATAAACTTTATATATATTTTTGTGCATTAGTTGGTGTTATTATTTCGTATGATACAGTGCAGGGACATGGTACATATTAAGTTTGGGTAGAATGCTGTTGGGGCCCCAGAATATGTATAGACGTAGTGATGCAAAAAAAAAAAAGGCTTGCCCCTGCAGGCTATTGAATCCCGGCCATGCTGCCCCCTGTTCACTCTACCGTGTGAACTGTGCCAGAGGTGGACGAAATGTTGCGGAAAATGTGAATTCGGAGAAAGCTAAAATAAAACGGAAATTTCGAAACTGCTCTCTTTAAACTGTTTTACGCTTGGTATCCGTATTGTGTGAGGTAAAGTACGAAGTCTTCACGAAAGGTGTATTTTGAGCTTTGACAGCCCAGCAGTAACTTAATGTACCTGTTGTTTCATACGCCTCTCACAATGTAAGCCACACGAATTACTTCACTAAACAGCATTAACCAGTTAGACATAATGGTCACATTCTATTCTCTGTGAGTTAAGAGTAGGGTCATTATATGTAATTTAGATGAAAGACACGCTTCAAAGTGGTATAATTTTTACATTCTCACTTTTTTCAAGATCCACTGGTTCAGATTTTGTGGGGCGTGCACAACGTCACACTGGGATTACAATTTGACAGCATTAATAGTGAAGATGGCATTTTACTTTAAAAACAGAAGGGGTTCATTCTGAAAACCTTTTTAAAACGCGATGACTTATTGTGGAAATTCAAATCATACAGGGCTCCGACTATGTTATTTGACTCCCTGACATAAACGTCTTTGTTGGGCTTTGTCCATCTTCTAATTTTGTAATGAAGCGCGAAGTTTTGGCAATCGGCTCTGCATCCGTAAGCAGGCACGAAAAGCACCCAGTCTGGAGGGCCTCTTAGGTAGGAATATTCTCAGTCACTGGACACAGAAAGACGCAAATCGTTCTTTACTCAGAACAACGAATTTAAAACGCATTCAGACATGACCGTTTCGGATTTGAAAAGAAAATATTGGCATTAATATGAAGACTTATATTAAAGTGCACTCCTGTGCAGGAGATCTAGTAGAAGAATAACGAGACATCAGATAATAAACGCAAGAGATATTTTAACAAGATTGCGTAGTATTTTATATTAATCCAATTAAGATATATAAGATATGAAATCTGTGTCATTCGAAAAACAAAAACTAGAGAAAAATAAAACATGCAAATGATATTATACATAGCTACCGAAAATAATTTCAGAGCCAGTTTCGGAAAAAAAGGAAAGAATAAGAAGAAGAAGAATACGGAAAGAAATCTGCATTGGCTGGTATTTTTCCGAGGAGAGAAAGTATCCATAGCTTTGCAAGAAAATATGTACACTGAAGCCAAGCAAAGAGGCTCTATATGATTTCACATATATAAGCTCCCAGAGGAACAAAGGACGAGGGAAAACCTATGGCAAGTGGGGAGACTGATTTAATTTACGAATTTCGAATTCGACTTCAAAGCATCCTGTCATGGTCGAGGAAGGAGAAGTGCAATCGAATACAGAAACTGAAACAAACAAAGGCCTCAGGAAACCTATTTCAATCAAGCGGCACCCTGGACTGCGCCGTTTTTCGGTCACCTGGGGGTACGAAACTGTTTTGAACGCCCTTCATATTGTAAATTTAGCTGCAGTAAGCGTAGTGGTCCTGGGGAAATTAATAGTCACTCTGCCACTCAAGAATTTCCTGCTTTTTGTAGAACCTGAAAGATCATTACCGTGTTTAGAATCGCCACCATCCCCAAAAAATTTTACATAGTCCGTAAATTTGCACCCTACTACTTAAACACCAGTTCATTATGATCATCCTACCTACGGTCAGGTTTTCGACATGGTTTCTTCCCTTCAAGTTTTACAAAAAAAAAAAAAAACCCTAAATTTCCATTTATCTCACCTTTGCTACAAGACGCGCAAACATTCAACATTCTGACCTGATCGTCCCTATAATACACACCACACATAATACTTGTCTCTGTATTCTTTCTACTTATTCCACCTTACTCCCAAATATGGCGCTCCTTTCACATGACAGATCCAAGTTTCACAGCCATACAGAATAACGGAAGGAAGTACGTGTCATTAATACGTCGCCTTACAGAACTCAACATTTTGAAGTATAAGATAAATGTTCAAAGGAAATCCTCACATCGCATGATGACAGCAGTTTCTCCAGGAATCTGAAAACTGTCCTTGGATGAACGAAAGGGGATATTTACTGGTCGATTTTCGGAAACTTTAAAGACGTATTTTTCAATTGTACCTCTTACGTACAGCAGAGTAGAAAAATGATAATCAATGAGAAACTAGGAAAGCTGTGGAAAAGCGTGGATAACCCGCTGGGTAGCAGGTCAACCTGTGCAAAGTAGTGCAGAGCTAATCCTTATATGTTAATATGAAAGAGTTAAGAACATATACTTCAGTTACCAGTTGTAATGGGCCGTATGTGCTGTAATAGTCTCCTATACGAAGGGTAAAAGGGACACAGTATGAAGCTAAACACTCATCTGCGTCTAGTGCCGAGTATGGCAACGTGCAAACTTCCACCTTCCCTCGACTCGTGCGTGCTGGTGTTCAGACGGAGCCTACACGTGTCGGTTTCCATTGCTGTGGGGCCTGACACAGGCACGTCAGTCGTAAATGTATCTATTATATCCATACACGCGGCTTGATAAACCGTTAAGACATCGATATCATCAGTACGAAACAGAAAGTTCCTTCAGTTTTGATGAATGCGTAGGCCACAATATCACCACTTTCGCTAGATACATTCGTGAGCTGTGTTATCTACTAGTTTCTACTTGCATCTGCAGATATATGACAGCGACTTCACGTACCGTCGGAAGAGAAGCGTCGGGAGGATACACATGAATAATGATACGAAGGAACTTGTGGGTAGACGCACAGTCAGCATATCGTATCTCCGGCACTGCGACGTAGGCTAGGTTTATGGTGACGTCACACGAGGGTAAAAACTGGAGACGGCATTTTATCTGAGGCACTGACGATAAACGCACTTAATATTTATTCCTAAAATATGCACTTTATTGTGCTTTCATTCTTAAAGTGGCTATATCAGTTGTGATGATTTAAAAACATTCGTAAGGAACAACACTTCTACTCAGCGGTAACAACTCAAAGGGCCTCGTTCTTCAAATCCTACGCTGTAAGAAATTAGTTGAAACAGACCTTAAATAAGGTAGTTTAATTGTATCCATCCCGTTGTGTCCAGCCAGTTACACAAATACACACTATTCCGGCTAACCCAACATTTGCTGTTTCCTTAAACGCTAATTATTTCAGGCGTTCCCCACAAAACCTTAAAAATCAAGGCAAAATGTTACTATTTGGGAGATCTCGCAAATATTACAAAATATTTACTACAATAAAATTGTAGTTTTTTAATATCTGATGTAAGTACAGTAGTCGGTTGTGGAATTACTGTGGTATTCTTTAGGTATCTTAGAATGCTATGTCCTAAAAAGAGGTTAAACTTAAAAAATTACAAACTATATTAAAGTTAAAATTTATGGATAAAAATCCATGTGTTTGTTCGATGAATTGGCAGGCCACTTTTCTTGTTTATTATTTTCCGTTGTGTAGCTCAGGTAGTCTCGCGTGTATGATGTTAGACTTATTTTAGTAAATGTATGCCTTTCTTTTTGCCTTCAGTGTATGTAGCCCCTATAGTTACTTCATCGTGCCAGTATCCTCTAATCATATTGTCATTATATTACTTCTATTAAATATTCAAGACAAAATAACGAAAAATCTGGTATTTTGTGGCATTTACTACAGTTTACAGTTTTTACTTCGTTTTATGCATTTTACGCTCTGCGCTATCGATGTTTACTAAGAAGGCGGAAGCTTATTACTGAAGTTGGTTGTCTTGTCGGGACGGGGTGGTTTAGCGGTGCTTCGTGTGCTTACGTCACTCCGAATAATTGCATCAAATAAAGTGTTTGGCGTAACTGTATTTCTATCGTTTATTTGATTATCTAATTTAGTCTCCTTATATACATACATACATACATACAAACATAACTTCTCCATAGTGTTTATGTGACTGTCCTTATTAATAATACGTACAACGTTCCTGATTTCTTCCGTCGGTTCTATGGAAATTGTAATTTCTGAGAGATCCCCAAATAATAGTATTTTACCGTGATTTTTAGGGTTATGTACAGAAAGTGTGATGGTGATCGTGTTTGATCGAAACATGTAGCGTTGAAAGAAAGAGTAAAGTGCTGTGTTGGACTAGCGTGTATTTACATAATTGACTAAAGTAGGCCAGCAAACTCAGCGGTTCCAACTGAAAAGTACTGACGCATGAAATTCATCCAAGTAACATAAAATAATTCATTTCGTACCGCAGAGAGAAGACACTGACTTGTGAATTCTCACAGTGGGCTGACGACGATTTGAGTCCTATAGGATATGACGCGGTCTATATTTGTGTATATGTATCTGAATTTCTGAGGCGCTTACAGCGTCACGTGCCACAGTTATAACGATATAATTGCCGTTTCTTGTGAGGATGAGTCAAGAACATCAATACTCTCTTTTAAAAAAACACAGGACCTGTGAACTTTAATGAAGGTTCAATAACTACTACGCCATGAAGCGTTAAGCGCCCCATTAAATTAAGCGTCCAGTATACACAGAGTAGGATAAAGCCACTATATTACGCATTCTCTTTAGAAACTTCTTGCAAAGAAGCTGTTGAAAATTACCCTGAAAATTCATTGACGGTTTTCATATAGGTCCATAATATGCAAGATGTTTATGGCAATAAATATTAATGTTGTGGTTTTCTGGGCTCAGACACAAAGGTCTCGGAGAGACATAACTTACTGATTCCATCTTCATATCATGAATTTGGAGAAACCTTATTTCGTAGAAATATGAACCAGGCTACCCGACCACAATATGAAATTGTGTTCTCCTGCCACCTACATTTGTAGCACAATTTTCACAGTTCCTTGTTTCCTTAAACATAAGTTCCCTGGCGAATTTAATATTGCCTCTATCAGGTCCTGCTTTCCATACAGGGCCCTTTATGTAACGTAACTTCGAAACTCTTGTTCCTTAATTACCACACCCAACTAAATGTTCTTGACTGCCTGTAGGGAAGGTGTGCAGCAAAGCTTTCGAAAGCCAAATATTTACTTAAGTCCCTCGTTTATATTATTCAAATGCACTGAATATTTCTGGTAAACTTCATTGCCAGCACTGGAGATGATGCCACTCACATATCACTTCAAGTTTAAACGCTAGCATGAATTAAGAAAACGAATCATTTGCCGCTTTGCGGGAGACATGTGCCTATAATTGAGAAAGGGTGCGCTCAGGCTTACGACGTGTGGTGTGTTTCTACAGATTGTCTCTGTTTCTGATCAGGCTGCAGCACTTTGTATGAGAATCACTTTACAAATAACCGGTGAATGAAAAGTTACTCAGATGTATTGAAATTCATAGAGATGATTATGGGACATAATTCGTGCATAATAAGAATTTTCCTCCCTTAAAATCGGATAGGTAGGATATATTTACAAATATGAAAAGAATTTTCAGTTTCTTTTAAAATTCAATATATAAGTACTTCCCACGCTTTATTATGCTTTACCTCAAATAAGCAAAAATGAACTCTACCAGCCAATGTGTGCACATTGTCTGTATTGTTTGTGTGTCTAGTAATAAACACTTTACTGAGTGAAGGTAGTGAGTCACGTCACTTGGATTTCTGAGGACAAACTGCGCACGAAGTGAAGGAAGGATGCTAGAACTACAGAAATACAGCAATACAGCAATTTGTTTTGGAGGCTTGGAAGCTAATTCTGTAATTTATTTTGAAAAGCGCGACGACTTATAGAAAGTAAATTTTATGGAGACAGAAAATAATATTTTTCTCCTTTAATAAAAAATTGCATGCCTTATTTCTTTCCGGTAAATAAGATCGGCATAAATGTAATCACAGTCCTCTGCACTGTACTGCACTGCACTGCACTGTACTGCACTGTACTGCACAGCACTGCACTGTACTGCACAGCACTGCACTGCACTGCACTGCACTGCACTGTACTGCACTGCACTGCACTGTACTGCACTGTACGGAGATATTTGGGCGGTTTCACAGCTGTGTTGTCGGTACGTTGTTTCAAAACGGTGGGAATTAATAGTCTCGTTACTTATCAGAAGGAAGAAGGCCTCGACTGTCAAGACCTTTAACGTATTTCGAAATCAAATCTTTAAAAATTATGTTCACTCTTTTTATGCATTAGTTTAACACACTCTTAAAGATCATCACAGAAAATAGGCAACCATGCCCTTGACGTGACATAGAGTCCACTTTCTGACCCACCATCTACCTCATATAAGTGTATAGTTTCTTACTGTATTTCTCTACCAAAAGCTGGAAGGCCCCTGTATTATCATGTATTTTATCAACACTTTATGTACACGGCATTTCACTTTATAGCTTCTAACAACGTGGTCATATAATTTACTACCTCGTTATGTAGTATCTGTCTTCTAGCAGAAAAGGAATTCGGTACTAAATCTGCTATATTCCTTAAGTTTTATCCTACTAGTGACGTCGGATGGAATGAAAAGACGGGCTGAAGGGAATTGAAGAGATTGGAAAGACGCGGTCATGATACACACGCGGTTCTCAGTTCTTTGCCAGGCACGCGAAATATCTCACTCACTCACTCACTCACTCACTCACTCACTCACTCACTCACTCAGGCAGGACAGTCTTTCCTTTCATGTAATTTATTTAATGTCTTCAACAACAAATTATACTACGCGCAGTACAGCGTTGAACGATTTGATAATGTTGAATAATGAGTTAGAAGGAACGTGGAAGGAAGCGGCCAAAGAATTGTGCAAGGTGTGTCCATTACGCCGGAATTTGGCAGGAAGGGATGAAGAAACAAGGAAAATACTGAGTGTGTGTTGTCTGCGTCCAATCTGAGATTCAAACCGAGGACCTCTCGAGCAAATCAGAACCGTTATGGATGAGCTAGCCTTCTCGATTACACTGTCAAGTTTTGAAGCTGTAATATGTAGGGGATAGAGACATAAATCGTGAGAACTTCTTGTCAAGGCACGTAGACCCATAATAACTAAAGGCACTCATACTCAACAATTAAGCTTGTAATGAATTTCGTACAAACCTTGCTCACGGAGGTTCTGATGAAATCTCAAGTTGTCTGGGATGTTACACAGTGGCGGTTGCTAAATATCTACCGGCGTTTCGGCGAAGCTTGCTGTCTTCATCTTCAGGGACCAAGTAGTCCAAGAAGTGTTTGAATCCTGAAGGAGCAGGAAGCTCCTACAAAACGTCAGCATATTCCTATCTCGACACATCATATCCCAAACGTCTTGACTACTTTCATAGTAACACTTCAAAACCCGCACCAAGTGTTTCAACAAAAAGCCGCACAAACATGTACAATGCATGCAATCGTGTCTATATAGATTTTATAATGAAGGGAAAGTATCCAGGCCCAGGTACTCACAGGTATTTCAGGCCAGATGATAAGGAACATATGAATAGTCAAAATGACGATAAGTAGAAAAGCGAAGGTGTGTGATTGAAGCTGATTAGTGAAGAAGGAATATTTAACACAGAGGCCATTCAGTCCTTCTGCATGCTGAGATGCGCGACTGAAACAAGGAGACCTAAAAGAAATTACCGCCTTTGGGATATGACGCCGTGTACTGTGGTAGGTTAAGTGCCCACCAGAAGACGGAGGCAACACATCCTCCGAATTATTGGTATCTACCTGCCAAATTAAATGACATCATGCGAGATTTGGGATTCTCACAGCTGAAGATTGAAATCTTCCGGATTGTGTTCAATATTTACCGACTTTTCGAAAGATCCAAATCTCTCTATCTTCAGGGTCAAACAATCAACCGCAGAAGATCCGTCTTGAGAGTTACAAAAGCGAGAAACCTAAATCCCAAGTGTACGTGGATTCAAATCCCGGAAATTACATATCCATAACCAAATGCTTCAGAAAGTCACATCTCATGAGCATGCTGCTTTTTGTTCGCTCTACCCAAAGAAATATTACGGCTGTATAAAAGGCTGATAGTCTTACGTTTAAAAATAAAGGGCTGTGATATTTAGCCCATTAAAAGCAGAGTAAGAAGAAAAGAGCATGAATGGGAAGAAATAAAGCAGAAAAAGTTGAAGGAAGTAGCAAGGAATTAAGTCTTAACAGATCGAGGCCCAGAAGTAGATATGTGCATCTTTTCTAACAAGTTAAATATCTCCAGTTTGCCCACAATTTTATGTATTTTCTCAGTATTTTTGTCGCAATCTGCACCGGATATTTCCCTGAACAACATTACCTGACTGGTCTTTGCAGTGGCGACAAGCTTCGTTCCCCACCATTTAGGAATATATTCTAGTACAAAATTTAGATGCATTTAAATCGGCAGGGGGATACTTATAATCAGCTTACATAAGACGAATTATAGCAAAGCTAGAAGAAATATTTCGTAATGGAAACTTTAAGGGACCATATACAATGGACTTCAACTTGGTGTCAAAAGTCCAGTGATACGACGGCTAACAGAGAACTTGTTGATCCTGAGAAAGAATAAGGAGTAAGAAATAATCAGCGGAAGTTACAAAACATAACAGTGATTTATCAGTTACAGATACACAATACAATAATATTCTTTCAATACCCGTAAAAATCATATAACTGAGGTCATTCAATTCATTGTTAACATTTTTTGTTTTTGTTTAGAATGACGATGATTGTGCGGGAAAAGAAGTTGAGATAAAGTTGTTAAAGGCAGAGCGCGCTATATTTTATTTAACGAATCCGGTTGCAGAACTGTAATAGGAATCAATGAAATTGCATTGACAACTGTCTTTCTTGTACATTCCACATTTCAGCTCTGAACTTGCAGGCATTACACAGGAAATGGTAGGCACGTGTGGTACTAAAACCAAAGCCCCCTACTGAAACCGCTGTCGGCTCGTGTGTTTTCAATTCCACACCCCGAATGAGAATATTTGGTTACCCAGCGCCTAGATTGTTTCAATAAGCTGGAAGCTACATAAAACTGAACAGTTTATCTGACCATACTAGAGATTTCTATGCTTTACTGAAACGAACTCTTTACACCAACACACTCAAAGGACGCAGGATTGGCAACTGGGCCTGTCACGAAAAGGGTAAAGTTAAATATTTTGTTTGTTTCGTTTACATGTGCGCTATTGGTCTACCTGACTCTATTCCAGGTAACATCAATGGATCGTCTGCAAAAGCTAACTCAGGTGCGTAATAAGCATATTGATTTATTACTACAGGAGAAGCCCTTTGGAAATGTACATGTCGATACCTCCTCGCGATTAACCGCATCTATCCCATTAACCCTGTAATGTCAGATTAACACTACGTGTCACATTAACACCTTCTGTCACACACAAAGTTTACCCACATATCTAGTCAATCACAAAGTTCCTCGCTATTTATATAGGTTAAAATTCTGAGTTTATTTAATTGCGCTTCAGCCAAATACCAGAGAGATGTCAGTGGTTTGTCTGGAGCTGCTATCCCGACACACCCCTCGAAGGACAGCGAAGACAACCACTGCACGCATGTCTCTGCAGTTTGATGATTTGCAGTTTTAAGTCTGTCTTTCAGACGATGAAATAAAAATGAAAAAAAGATATCGCCTCCCTCCTTTAAATAAACGCTCGTTTTGTGAAGCCAGTAAGATGAAAAAAATCGTACTTATAAAATTTAGTATTATAGATCAGTGCGTACTAAGCATTAACTGGGCCTACACTAAGTTTTAGGCATAAAATATGAAAAGTTTTTAAGCCCTGTTTCCGTGACATTACTTTTATTAAGTCTCGATACACTCGGCGGAATAACAGGCTCTAGAAATATTAAATTTGTCAAGCATAATCGATTTTTTTCTGCACCCGCAGACTTTCTTAAACTGTCATAGTTGTACAAGCAGTATATTATAAAAAGAGCTACAAAGCTATGTTTACAAGTACGTCACCGTAAGACAAGTCAGTAAATAGAGTCCAGCACCAAATACATGTCGCTGCTCGTCACACCTATACAGCTTGTGTTTGTTTAGTAAACGCTTCTAAATTTAATAAATTGACGTCTCTAAGATAAGGCTTACAATTTCCCTTTGAAATACTTGAGCTTTTACCATGTTTATGGTGCATATACAAGCAATTATAAGGTATTTTTAGTTAGAAGTTTTGCATGAAAGGCTACTGACATTTGTAAAGGTACACAAGAGAAACTTTCACACTCTCTGTAGAACAGCATGAAGGCTGCAAAGCAATATTGAAGCCTAAAAAGGAAATCAATTTGCAAATAAATGACATGTCAAAGTATTCTGTTAATATGCATCCGCAGTGAAAACTAAAGGGCTGTTGAATTTTGGTTATAAATATCAATCAATACAAACAAATTTACCTTTAGACGGATGCATTTTGCCATGATCGATAGGGCATAACAAGTGTGAAGTTATTGGAGCAATACTATTGTAAGCGCCAATATTCGTAATAGTAAGAGTAAAAACACTAATAGCAACAAAATGGCAAATAGAAAGAAGGAAGATAGCAGAATAAATCTTTCCTCAGAGCGGCTGTCGGATAGTGCCTGCAGAATGACAAATCTTACACGTAATGGAGATTAGTAACGACAGCTATTAATGAAATTAGCTTACAATACCATTAAAATTAACAGCTACAACGACTTCAGGAGTGCCTGAAAACCAAACGCCGATGCTCCTATATTAATTTAAACTAACTGGAAAATATATTATGGGCACAAAAAGCAACATTTGAAATTTATGTAATCGGAATACGCCAAGAGCTTAGTCCGTGGTGCGCGTGGTTATGGTGACGATGGTGGTGGTGGTGGTGGTGATGGTGGTGGTGGTGATGGTGGTGGTGGAGGCGGTGGTGGTGGTGGTGTTGGTGGTGGTGGAGGCGGTGGTGGAGGCGGTGGTGGTGGTGGTGTTGGTGGTGGTGTTGGTGGTGGTGGAGGCGGTGGTGGTGGTGGTGTTGGTGGTGGTGGAGGCGGTGGTGGTGGTGGTGTTGGTGGTGGTGGAGGCGGTGGTGGTGGTGGTGTTGGTGGTGGTGGAGGCGGCGGTGGTGGTGTTGGCCCTGTCATTTTCACAGGCCCAACTTCTACGTTTTTATTATTATCAGCTTCTTTATTTTTAAACTTGAAGGAACTAAACTTATCGACTGAAGTTTCCCACACGGCAGCCACTCCGCGACAGTCCTCGGTTAGACCATACAAAATGAAGAGCTGTATTTATTTATTTATTACTCACAGGACGGTCTGTGACTCAAGGTTCTTCTGCTCTTCGTCATAACTACTTACTCCTGTCTCGCTTCTCAGAGCAACCAAAATATTACTGTAACATTTATGGCTGTGGGACCATTTCGTCTCTCGGTAACGACGGAAATGTGGGTCAGCAGCAAATTAAAGCAGAAATTTCTGAGATAAACATTTAGCGCCCATTGAGCTATAAGCACACGAACCCTAAATAAACTTCTACATTAATAATATGTGAACTTTTAGCCAATTTAGATATACCATTCTTCAGAATTGTCGAACTTCTCAAAAAATGTCGGTCACGGCGGTTTTATATAATTCTCAAAATCAAATATTTATAACCGATTTTCAAGAATTATTTGCAAGGTGGACTACTTACTTAAGAATAACATACAATATTAAATTTGTCTAAATACACAGGGCATCAATCTATGAAGCGAATGCAGACGTAACTTTGTCCTCGCCTTTACTTTACCTTGTTAAAAGCCCCTGAACTTTAAACCCGTGACTGCTAACTTTCGATTCTCTCTTATACATATAGCGTAAAATTTATTAATTTGAAGTAGATGAACTAATAAGTGTTCCTTAAATGAGTGTTTTCACTTCTTCCACAACAAACATCTCAAGGCTGAAATCATAAGGAGTATAACAAATAAATAAATAAACGCTTTGTATAATCTTTGTTCATGTTCGGAAGGCTATTGTCGATTGTCAATACAAGGAACTTATAGAGAAAATTATGCATAAATTTAACAATGCTGGCATTCTATACTGTCTCAGCTCTGTGTAGTTACTAAGAAAACCGTAAGGCTTAGGAAAGAAAGGTGTATTGGACATCAAACGCGTTTTTCCTCTTTCTTTTCAAGATTTGTCTAGTCAAGTGAAGATACACGTAGAAATGAATACAGTTTCATCGTTAAAGTGCAGCTGAATTTAATTAAATTAATTACATTCTGAAATGACTCCGATTTTTTTCGCAAAACGTTCCAATAACAAATTTAATGGAATATGATTTTTCCATTCTCGAGCTGTTCTAATTACTTAAGATAAAAATCCTACAAGATATCAGAATACAAAGCTAATATACCACAAATGCTACAATTTCAGGACATTTCGTGGTAAATATATTGAAACTGTTGACAATAACCATCTTAAAATTATAAAAAATTGTGGCCTCCATTGACATGTGGTTTATGCAGATGTTCATCAAAACTGAAGTGTTCAAATGAAGGAAGAATATATATAAAGACAGAATAATATTACGAGCCTCAATTTTATAATCTTCAGTCAAATGGAATGCTTTAGAGTCAGCTGCTGCATGCAGCGAGAGCATTAAGTTGATGTGAAATGGATCCATTTGGCTCCTGCCATATACACACGCACACTCGGCAAAGCACGCTTTGCATTTCTAAATAAACCTTCAGCCTGAAATACTCCCTTAATAGACTCCGTTCCTCGTATATTTACACGGCCCGTGTTGGCTAATGGGTACTGCGAATTCAAGGAATTGGTCCACAGGGTTTCAAAGTCGCTTAATCTTCATCAGCAATGCTGAGAAACCTTAAATCACTCAGCTATCCTGCTTTCAGGATGTCAGTTTCGTCAGCATACTTGCCTTTTCCATAGACAACTAGATATTTATGCTACCGTTTTAACTGGGTGTGAGCCGGCAGCCTGCAGCACACTGACAAGTTTTCAACAAACAGACTGGTTACAAAAAACTCGGTAATAAGGGCATCTTAAAATTATTATTGTAATCGTATCCACGATGAATGCTTTCAGTAAATAAAATTACCATTTTTTCTGTATATATTATCTGATGAAGTTGTAAACCACTAACATGAACTGCCAAGAGAGGATCGGTTTTTTTTTGGTTTCAGTCAAACCGGCACTGCTGTCCAGGAAAGAATACTTTACGAACAAAAATTTTGTATTTATCAGAGCTATGGGAAGATACATCATGGTGGAGTGGTATCTAATCACACAATGGTTATTCCAGAAATTATGAAAATTTGTAAATTCGTTTAGAACGTGTTAGGGTGAGAGGGACATGATGACCGAATACTAAAAGGACGTCTTTCATTGCAAGTAAAGTGAAGAAAATTAAATTCAAGCAAATTAAAAGAACTTAAATGAAAGTAAAGCTTTCTCTGTTCAGCACAAGAAGGCACAGGGGAAAACGCACGTATAGCACGAATCACTTTAATCATAGCACAAAATGGAGGTGAGTGACTGACCTCGCGCCACGACAGCCTTACCTTTGGGAGGAAAGCCACCCGTGCAAACTGAGGATTACGCTGCGTGGGTCCCAGAACCGGTAGGGGCATTGCGGAGAAGAGGAAAAGCCTCCTCCCCTGCAGGGAATCGAAACACTGCTGCTCAGGGTTACACTATCCTGGCTCAGTTACGGAAAGTAGACTAACAAAGCCGAAGTGACTCACAGTGTTCACGTAACTTCGACAACTGGAAATAGTTTCTGGAGAAACCCTGTACGAATGGGCAATAATGAAAACACAATCAAGTCCGGATTTCGAGCCCCGTCCGCTGCGTCTGTAAGACACAGTGGTCGTTCGCCACTTGTGCGTCTGCTTTGCCAGTAGGCGTCGTGGCGTTACGCTTAAGTACGGCATCTCCGTTTGGTTTTGTAACAAGTAACAAATACTTATTTCTTTGCGTACATTTTTTAGAAGCGTCTCATTATGACTGCGTTTATGCTTGTAATTAAATTTCTATTACTATTTACTTGTATTTAAGTTGGTTGTCCTTAGCGTGTGTGGACCAACATAAAGATCATATTTCATATTTTCGTAAATTATCTTTAATTTTGAGAGACTTTAGATTATAACATAAAGGTACTCAGGTTACAGAGTTTTGAAAAGGCTTGAAATAATCAGTCGGTGGATTTCCAAGCTGCAGTTCGTCCGGAGGCAGTTACTGCCGCCACGATAGCAATTCTTTTGTGAGGATGCAGTCAATCGCATCGCCAGTTTATAAATGAGTATGACGTCTAACTAGGCACAGTCTAGTGCCCCATATGCCTCACAGTACCGCTCATATATTACAGAACGCTAAAACTAACTCTACAGAAGCTTCAAAATAATAAAGTTACGGACGTTTCTTCTCGACCAACGCATTACTATCTAATAAAAACCGTGGTTAATTGGTAGGTATATTCTAAGTGTTCAACTTGGGAACCGGTAGCAATGAACAGTGAGGTCCCTCTTGATTTTATTGCCGATTGCTTAGCCGTGCAATGAAAGTCGAAGCCGATATAAATCTTCTTAAAAGATTACATTCTTTCTAGGATACCAGTAGGGGCAAGAGCGGAAAAGCAATTGTCAAGCACAAAACGTACCTGACGCAGTGATATTGCAGCTTCAGCTATATAAGCAAATGTAATATGTAACTTACTCCCCTTTAAACTTTTTATTATAAAGCAGTCAAGCTAATAACATCTATATAAACCCTTACGTTATGAAGAACAGCTGTAGAAGATTGTACATACGGCTTTCTGGGATCTGACCCCTTGGTTTCCGATTGCTAAATACCAAAGTTTCGGAAAATATTCTGCCATTATCTTTAAGAAGATAAGCGTATGTAACACTGCGCAGTTTGGTGTCTAGTAACTAATATTTCGGATTAGTTTACTGCCCCCACCTTCAGGGTAGAAGACTCTTTTGCCCCAAAGTTGGACGCAGTGTTTTTCCTTTATTCTGAACCAGTATTAAATTCGCATACGCGCTTAAAGACGTGCAGTAACTGACACTCTTAAGAAGATGCTGGGCCAAAAGGCAACTTTCACGCAGAAATATAGGGGAAAAATAGAGGATTTTTACAAACACAAAATGTATATATGTCTTAATTAAAAGGATATTTACCACGAAATAAGAGTATAAGGGTCAAGTTACCCACAGAAGTGCTCGAGATCGCCGGTAGGTAATTAATTAGTAACAGTTAAAACGCCGCAGGGAACCGCTTGTAATAAACTACAATATAAAGCCTACAAGAAGCTTTTATTAATTTTTCAGAATTTCTACAACGTGAATGAAGGACGTGTTCACCACTCGCCAATTTCGTATTTTCAGTCACATACAAACATCTGTACAGCCAAAATATCTACATAATAGAAGACGTTGTGTGCGTGTCTGCCTATGGCAGCCGTAATTTATCAGCAAATGAAAATTTGAGCTACTATTTTCACAAAAGATTTAGGATGCTTGTAGGGTGTGTCAGTCAAATATAACAGAATCACTTAAAGGAGAGGGTGTTGGGTCAGGGAATTTCTGTCACATGGAATGGACGGTTATATTTTAAATTACACAAAAATATCATAATGCACTTCACTGGAAAGTCTCAACCAAGCAAATAGATTGAAGCATAACACAACAGGTGACAGCTCTGTGTTCAGAACTGTAGCATCTATTGCACACAGATGTAATTTAACTGGCTTTTAAGGGAAAAATGGAGGAAAAGAGGTAAATTTACATAAGGAAAAAAGGAATGGAAGAAAATATATGAAGGATGAATACACGAAGGAAATTAAATGACGTTAAATTTCAAGGGGTATTCGCATTAATGTAAAGTAGTCTCTCTTTGTCCGAAAGTTCCTATGAACAATTCTGCTCCCACCAACTGTTCCTGCGATAATCTCAGCTCACAACGCCTTATCCTCGCTACTGTCAAACCCAAGCACAGATATGCACGCAAATGCTGGGCCAGCAAGTATCATAAACTATTAAAAAGTTGTCTAAAGTTTGATTGTTATCAATAGAGGTTTTTATATTTAACTTCAGCAGTTCTCAACAGGGTAAAACAAATTTATGAACAAGGTGTTCTCACTTGTGTTCACGAAACTTTTCATGTATACGTTAATAAATACTCCTCCCCCTCCTCCTCCTCCTCCTCCCCCTCCTCTTCCTCCTCCTCCTCCTACAACTACTACTACTAATTTTTTTCATTGCCGTCATTCTCTATGTGGTTGTATCGATTCAGTATACTTCACTGACAAGTACTCCTATAATCGGTAATTAAGCATGGCGCTTCTGTTTCACCTCGACACCTTCTGTGAGTAGGCAGAAGGGGGAAGGACTACGAAACGAAACGTTTCTGTTTCACTTGGGTAGCTTACCATTTCTATCCACAGAATCCAAGACCGAGGATTCCGTGGGCCAACTAACTGTCTGTCTTTTCCCTCTGTCTTATGTTAACCTACCAAACGAGCTTATCTCTTGTTCATCAGAGCGTGTACGCCGCTTGCGTGCTTGAAAATAATGAAGATCTGGGGGAGAAATCTGTTCGTAAAATTATGATTAATTTAGCTGAAAATAAGTGGTAATGTTTCTGTGCTTCATGTTTTACGTTTGGAATCTCGTAGTCAATTTGCTCCGCCCTCTGCCTGCTTTCAGTGACTTCCTGCCTCCACAACTTTCCCAATTTCCTACCAGCTTGATTGTCCCTGCAAATTTTCTTTGTCTTTTGGAATTATTTTTTACTTCTCTTCATGTGCAATTATTCATATCCATTCCTCTAAACGTACGTGTCTCCCAATTTTTCCTGCTTCTTTAACT
This sequence comes from Coptotermes formosanus, assembly GCA_013340265.1. Classification (NCBI taxonomy): domain Eukaryota; kingdom Metazoa; phylum Arthropoda; class Insecta; order Blattodea; family Rhinotermitidae; genus Coptotermes; species Coptotermes formosanus. The sequence goes on from BLKM01000436.1 coordinate 1,874,358, forward strand.
AAAGCTTTCCTCCCAACGATAGTTTTCTTTTTTGAGAATTCTGGCCGAATCTGGAGTCGTGTTCCTCCGAGCTATTCAGAGTTTTCGCTGGGATTTAAATAAGTTCCCTACGATCCAACATGATAGACATATTCCCAATTTCGACGCTGTGTATTAAACTTACTGCGGACATCCTTAAGTGAGGTACACAAGCATGTTTACGTTCATTTCCAAAAATCCCGCTTCATTTTTAATTATGACTCAACAAATATACGGTCAGTTTATGGGAAATTGTTTTTAATTTTTTAAAGAAGGCTTGCATATTTGATCCCTCTTAGTTTTCTTCTTCACTCTGGATGACCAAATAGGAATTCTACACTTTCGTTTAAATATTCGATTAGCTGCGCCAGTCTTTTAACTACTCCATTAGCTGCTTCATGTCGTGCAATATTTATTCCGACACATCACGGTAAGATAAACGGTCATATGTCTGTGTTTGCTTCTTATTCACGTCATGAGCTTCCTTCTGTCCGTTAATTCTAAGCAGCCAGTTTTCCACGAATTGAGGCCAGTGGCCCTTTGTAGCTACAAGCATATTCACCACAAAGTTTGTTGGTCTAAAGTCGTAAATCTTCTTCTGCTAGATGCATGTCTGGATTTATTCTCTACCCCGTTGTTAATTCGTCTTTTCTCTCAGAACAGAATATAATCACTCCACTGCTGCATACAGATGTTCCCGTCGACAAGCAGGACGCAAAAAGAATATCACTGGCTTTGATGAAACGGTAAAATATTTGGTTTGTGTATTAAAAATACCTTGATTTACACTCAGCTCCTCAATATCTTTCATTCCTCACGTTTATAACATGCACTGTGATAGCCTACGTGTAGCTACACCTACATTCTTCGAAAGCATGCCTCAGCCTACGTTTGTACTCAAAATCAACACCAGTCTGCTTCTATTAATTAAAATAAGCGAAGAAATAAATTTCAGTCAAGAAAGACGAGGCTCAGATAATGGTAATCTATTCTTCTCATTAGCAGCGGTATTGCAAATCATCTGTCACGTAGCAGAATTTATTATTTTTAGGGGAAAAGTGAAATTAATCAAGCCCTGCGCACAAAAGTAGACAGAATTTCGAACGGTCCCCAAAGTTTTCTTTCTGAAGAAACATTTAAATTGACTCTGATAGCGTAAGCTCTCAGCTGGCCACCATAACCTCAGCTGTCAATAAGACACTCACGGATGTTATAACAGACGTACGGAGTTTCACATTATGGAGAAAAATAATACTCTCCTGTGGGGTCATATATTATAGCTGCTAGATTTTCACTTTCACTCTCTAGAGGTAAGTTAATTATCTTTATACTACATGTAAAGTATAATGACAACAAGATAGGAAGTAAAAATGTATACGCAAGGGGAGATCAAGACGGTCAAACTTTGCATAGCCCTCAGACGTACCGCAGCAAAGTTCCCCACAGTGCCTCCTTGCAGGTAGAACTGACTACGTTATCCTTTCGATTCACATCAAATCCCACCTCGCGACGAATACTTACAGGAAACACTCAAGACAGGGCTCTAAGCGAGCTATATTGCCTGCCACATCGTTCTTCTGAAAGGAAATATCCACCAGATTCCGGGTGAAACGATCAAAAGACAGTTCAGTGCACGTGTCAAAGTGGGCGGATAATAAATACATTTTCTTCTCCTGACATCTGAGGTTATTACTCCTGTGAAAATTCAGATTTTGACATTCTGTGCTGCGGCGCTATGTAGCCATGTAGGCCTACTGTTTATGCTTCGAAGAAACCTGATGCTTCCTTCTTCAGTATATCTTTATAAGAGATGAAGGCAGTAACTTCTTCCAAAACCTTCGTAACCACCTACATGCAATGGCGCAACGAAGATTACAATATATTAAATGCCTCTGAGTGAAACATGTCTGGGAATACGTTTGCGTAATACCGTGTTTCTGCAGGTATGTAAAAATACAGAACAATCTGCATCGTTATAAAATTTACACTTGTGTTCATAGCAGTCTGTAAAGAACACGCAATAATTAACCTTTAAGGACTAAACGTAATCTCATTTATTTAAAGACCCAAATTGCACCGCGCAGTGAACATTCCTCGTCTTGGTTATAAGACCAATCACTTAACCTTTTAAAGCCTAGCGGTAACTTTACATACCACCAGGTTTAACATTAAAAAATTCTACGTGGTGCCCACATTGTGTTTATGTGTTTTGTACGGATCTCAGAACAAACAGCAACTTTTGCCTTATAAAACATTAAGAGACTGGTTTTTATAACCGAAGTGGAGAGTGTTTACAGCGCGGTACGCACTGAGTCCTTATATAAAACAGATACGCTTCGTCTTTAAAGTGTTAATACTGTACAGAGCAAACGTCATTGTGCACTTTGAGAGGCACACAGAACACGCATTTACACTGTGTAGGCAGAAGGCAGACTCGTCAAGCGCTAAACCTGGTGGTATGTAGGGTAACCACTAGGCATTAAAAGGCTAATAATACGAAGCCATCAGAACACAACTTCAAATTACACTGATAAAACTGTGCAACTTTACATCTCTCAGCCTCTAGCAGGTAATCATCAGTATCACTTTCCCCGTCTTGCCACGTCCATGGTTTAATATGATCTGTAAGTACATCAGTGGAAAAGACAACAGCCGTATTATTTTTTTACGCATTTTACTTATGTAATACGTTAATATATTGATACATGCAAGGTTTTCATGGCTTGACTGTAAACATGTTGATAGGGAAAGGTTTCCTTGTGACGACTTCCTGGACCCGGAAATGCAGAGGCGTATAGCTTTATCAATTTCTGTACAGGTGTGTTCTGCTGGTTCCCTGTTATTTGTTAGGGTATGTCAGTAGAGTTTATTCTGGGCCATACTGTGTAGACATAAGAAGCTGTCAAAACGTCATTACATAAATCATATAAACAGTCATACATTATGGATCTTTGGGCTGGATTAATTATGAATATCATGAATGTCGCACTTCGAGAACATTTATATAAAGTTAAATATTATAAAAATTACTAAAAACCTGCAATAATTTGAAGTATTCGAAAAATTTTGCGAAAATTTAGAATAATTTGTTGATAAGAACAAGCTGGAATTCAAGTAGGTCCGCTTGGCAACGCGCAATGTGGGACAGTATGCTTGAAACACATGTTGGCTTCTACCATCTTGAAAGGAACTAACAATGACTATCTTACCCTTCTAAGAGACATTTCACCCTTAACGTTTTACACTGTGCCCTATACACAATTGCAAAACCTTTACATTCTTAGCTATAAGACCGAATCACTCGTGTGAATAGGCATCTAACCTCGAGATTTATTGAAACGTTTTTACTCCACAATTTTTCGTTTCTTTTATGCTTCCCACAAAGAAGGAATACCCAAGTTATTGCACTTTGCGACGATAGGTCGGTCTATGCACTGATTTACATCGCAGCTGCCTAATAAAAACTGCCTAAATCATGAAAACAGGTAAATTGAACACATTTTAATACCCTCAATGGGGTGTTGATTCCTGAGCGGGCAATTTTAACTTGAAAATATACTGCGACTATTTTCCTGTAGATAATTTTATCATGCCTATGGGACACTTTTTAGCCTCCTTTCCTTCTGAAAGTGTAAAAACACCTAGCATTTTCTGAAATATGACGCTATTTTTATATTATGACGCTATGTTTTGCCGTAAAAATTTATGGAATTTTCAGAGAGACATACTGCTCACATTTCAGAGTATAAAAAATTCAACTAGCGCGAAAGAGGCAGCAGGTTTCCCAGAAAGTCAGTAAATATATTGTACCAATCTACACGGCATCACAGCGCAGAAGAGAGTAGGACTCACGCTCACAACGGCGGGAACTTTAAATCTCCACCTGACTTAAGGAATTTCGATGCTGCCTCTGTTTTATTTTTATCACTTTTTTATATCTGACCGATCTTAACGAAACTTCATACGGAGAGTAAACGACTGGTGGCCAAGGTAATTTCACACACTCAAATTGAGGTGGAAAATTTGCTAGCGACTTATTTAATGGTCCTGACGTGGTACAGGAAAAAGCTTGGAAGAGTACAAAATTTTGGTTAAAAACAACTTGTTTAATGCAAGTAACAATACGATGACCACACGAAATTTCCTTAGTTTTCAATAACATGGCGATAAATGGGCCTGCGTAACTTGGTACGAAGCTAGAGCATAAACAGACCTTAACCTGTGTATCGCACGTAACATGAATTCATAATTCAAGGATTACTGATGTTCTGACCTGAATTTAAACAAAGAAATGTTGACATTTTACTCGCCATGAAGGCCTGCAGGGGTAGCAGTGTTACAGCCTCACTTCTCCTTAACTCCGGAGCTGGTTGCAGGTGAGTGGTTAACATGAAGCCCCGGCCGCCTTACCCACGGAAAAGAACTCTGATACCCGTTGCAAAGGAAGCTGGGTGGGCCCCAAAGCTCGTCTGGACCATTTGGAGAAGAGAAAAATTTTTCGTCCCTGTAGGGATTTGATCCCCGTATTGTCTGGCTTGAAGTAATATTTTAAAAATTTAACCTTTGTAGAGTCTGTAATGAAGTAATACGTTTTTCACAAAAATAAAATATTACACCATTTGTGAAAGAGTGTTAGATATGCTGAAATTGAGATATTTCGCAACAGTAAAGTTGGGTGGATTAATTTTACTCGGATATGTGTAGCGTGGGTACATAACAGGACATAAAAAGTGCCTCGCCTGTGGTCTGTTACTGCTTGGGCAGTGTTACGTATTCTGCGACTTTCTAAGCTACACTAATTACAGATATATATGAACACCTTCACTCAACCATAAAGCACTCCAAGACGTAATTTCTGTAATGTTTGCTTTATAAAATTATGTAGATTCAGTTAAGTTATACAACGGTTTGTGGACTAAACTAAAGAATGAATTTTTGTTACATTAATTTTTAAATCTAATGAGAGGAGCTGAAAATTTACACATAAGTTTAGTGACAATCAGATTTAACTGATAACTTTTTTCGTATCGCTCGTGGCTTACTGCTTATTAGATTCGTGTTTTATTAATTTATACCATCGTAGTTAAACCCTATTAGCATTGCATGCCTCTGAACTAACAAAGAAGTTTCTTGCATTTTTTTCACTCAGCCGTCTTCAGGAAAACATTGTGCAAAAGAAGATTCCTTATAATAGGATTAAAATATATAAGTCTGCCGATCCCAGTGGTCGCGCGGTCTAAGGCGTAGATCTGCGGCCGAGCGCTTGCTAAGCTCATGGGTTCGAATCACACAGGGGGCACGGATGTTTGTCTCTTGTCAGTGTTTATGTTGTTAGGTAGAGGTCTCTGCGACGGGCCGATCCCTCGTCCAGAGGAGTCCTACCGACTGTGGTGTGTGTCTGAGTGTGATCAAGTGAAAATAAAAAACCTCGACACCTACTGTGAGTAGGGAGAAGAGGGAAGGACTACGAAACGAAATGATATATAAATTTATTAAAGGTAAAGGTAAAGGTCAGCCCGTAATACGCCAGGCAGGCGTAGTGGGGAGTAGAATTGTAGTTCTACTCGTTCTGAAACTTTTCGATAACTGGCGGTGGGTCGCCCACGCCACACCCCGCCCACCTCACCCTCGGAAAAGTAACTGGTATGCATTGTTGAGGAGTTTAAGGGGGCCCTGTAACGGTCTGGACGAATATCAAAAAGAGAAAAATCTCTTGCCCCCACCGGGATTTGAACCCCTGACTTCCCAGCCTGTAGCGGATCGCTCCGCTGAATACACTATTCCAGCCCCCCTAGCGATACAACATTTTTACTGCTACAACGTAAACATGAGGTGTACAACGAAATTACGCCTTGCTTTGATCAGCGTTGAAAAGGCTGTTGGTACCAATTTGATGATCCCAGAGTCTTGAGTTATATTAATCTAAAGAGTTGAGGTTTTTTGTCTTTGTGCGCAAGTTGAACAATTTGTTGTGTGTAAAGGTAAAGGTAAAGGTAAAGCGATACATATACAGGCCTAAGGCCCAAGGTAGAGTAGACGTGTGGCTCTACCCTTTCGTTAGCATCGGTGATAGAAGGAGTAGGGTGGCAAGCTCCACGCCCCGGCCGCTTTACCTCCAGAAAAAGACCCGGTATGCATTGTGCAGGAGGCTGGGTGGGCCCCAGGGCCGGTCTGAGCGGGTGTGGAAAATCTCGCCCCTACCGGGATTCGGTCCTCGGACCGTCCAGCCCGTAGCGAGTCGCTGTACCGACTATGCTATCCCGGCCCCTAGTTATGTGTAAAGAGGCATGCATTACTATAAGGAAGTGCTATGATTTTATAAGTTAAAAAACGTAACTGATGACTTGAGTCGTGTCCAACTTTCAGGTTGTATACCTTCTTTAACCTTTTAAAGCCTAGCGGTAACTTTACGTACCACCAGGTTTAACATTAAAAAATTCTACGTGGTGCCCACATTGCATTTATGTGTTTTGTACGGATCTCAGAACAAACAGCAACTTTTGCCTTATAAAACGTTAAGAGATTGGTTTTTATAACCGAAGTGGAGAGTGTTTACAGCGCGGTACGCACTGAGTCCTTATATAAAACAGATACGCTTCGTCTTTAAAGGGTTAATACGGCAGAGAATCTAAGCGACTGGATCAGGCTGTCATTCAATTATTCTGTCGCTAACCAGCCATTCTTTCACTCACGCACACACTCACCGTAGATTCACTGTTTCATTCATTGAGTCAGTCAGTCAGTCAGTCAGTCAGTCAGTAAGTAAGTCAGTCAGTAAGTAAGTCAGTCAGTCAGTCAGTCAGTCGGTCAGTCAGTCAGTCAGTCGGTCAGTCAGTCGGTCAGTCAGTAAGTAAGTCAGTCAGTCAGTCAGTCAGTCAGTCGGTCCCTCTGACTAATGGAAAGAAGATATGTATGCTACAATCAATTGTCCCATTCTTCATCATCCCTATAATTAATCCAACAAACGTTGCGCTTCAACGCCCTTCTATAAACAACAGTACAGGCGTCTCAGTTCTCATTATTAACATCGACACCAAGACCCTGAGGAGCAGACCTTATACGCATATGTGTGTAGCGTTATCATATTTATTGTCTTATCAATAGAGATGGTACACTCAAAGAAGAAGAACAGAATTAACATCAAAATTTTAGGCACTAATGCAGATAAAACATCACTGAAATATAATTTGTTCGAAATATATAAAAAATCGGAAAAAATATACTTTTTATTTGATAGTTGTGGAATCGTGGGTTCGAATCCCACAGGGAGCATGGATGTTTGCCTTGTACAGTGTTTGTCTCTGCGAGGGGCCGATCCCTCCTCCAGAGGAGTCTTACCGACTGTGGTGTGTGCTTGACTGTGATCAAATGAAATTACAAAAACCCTCGACACCTACTGTGAACATGTAGGTAGGAGAGGGAAGGACTAATAAAGACAGAAAGAGATTTGATAGTTGTGAGGTGCATGGCGCATCGCATAAGAAATGTGGACAGGATTTCCACAGCTTTTATGATTTGCATGGTGTCATTTACGTCCCTCGAACGAAGAGTGTATGACTTTATAACCGTTGATAAGGGGGTTAGTTTTTAATGCTATGGAACGTTACATTTATAGGGCAATATTAAGAGTTAGAAAGACTGGGATGTAGTTAATTAGGACATCTGGTGTACACAACTGTGCAAGACCGAAGGGGACAGGCGAGGACTGTAGACAGAGTTGGCAATAGTTAGAATGGGAGAGAGATATGCGGCTAGTTTGCAGCAAAAGGAGATTAGTTTGTCAATGTCAGGTGTAATGCGTTTTAGAAGTGTTTTGCAGCTACCGAAATTTGGGAAGTTAACAGCTTTTGCCCATCATAACTCGTCTGGTAGGAGGTAACGAAGTCATACGCCCACTTTTAACGTTACTTAGAGCACGGAGTTCACAGGGGTTCAGTCACAGTTTACGATGTCACGTCATAGTCAGCCAATGGGAATTTAGAATTTAAAATTTCAACTCTTTTACCTATTAGGGATAGTCGAGATACGAGTATTGCCAATTACAAGATGTAGGAAAATTTGAGAGAGGGAGGAATTTGAACTGGGGAGACAGCCGGTGATTGCTGAGGCCAGGAGAGACACTCTATTTCTTGGTGGTCGGACACATTCGAAATAATGCAAGCGAAGAGTGATGATTTAATTCAGTGCCACATCTAGAAATAAAAATTTATAGATTCAGTGTAAATTTTGATTGGAAACAATAAAACTTGTATGATTAACTATCAAAGTGTTAAGCAGTGCTTCAGAACACTTAGATTCTCTGTAACGAAGAGACATGCTTAACCGACTGAAGAAGCTAGCGGGAAAGGAGGAGCGGTTATAACTCGTCACTACTTTATTTCAGAAACACTGCTTCAGGTTCATGTGCCGTACAGCTCTGAACAGATTATTAAAAATGACAGGTTATTTAACTTGTACGAATCTTGTAGTCATAAAACCTTCAAAACCTAAGACTAACTTGTATTATATTTAAAGATTCACTTCATACCGCGCAGTAACCACACTCCGTTTCGGTTATAAAGAACGACATTCAATGCCGTGTAGGTAAGTAATTGTTGTTTTTTGAGAACCGTACAAAATATATATAAATGCTGCATGTGTGCAAAAAGTAGAATTTTGAAGATTAAAATGTAAATTACATGGAGTAACCACGACTTTAAAGGGTTACAATTTTTCTATGTAGTGTCCCATCATTTTATTATCCGCTTGAAAGCAGTGGCGAAAACAATCAACTCGCTGTTAGAATTTTCGGCCTTCGAGTTATGATTAGGATATGTGATATGATATTTATTAATTGCAATTGGGGTTCCACCCGGTGGCGGTGGTCCTTACACTTGTAGGCAAATAGACAAGAAACAATTATATACATAAGCAGAAAATACACAAAACAATACGAAGCACAGAACACACTAAGTAGACAGCAAAACATAAAAGCAATTCAAACAAGCATAAGACGAAAAATAAAACATAAAATGGGCAATTAAAACATAACAAAGAGCGAAAAGACCTAAAGCAAATAATCGGAATATTGTCTATTATTTGTTTGAAATAACAGGAAATCTAGATAATTCTACGTCAATTTGTAATTTTGAGGAACAAATTGAAGTCGTACTCCATTCTGGAATTAAAAATGAACTTGCACAATTTATCACTGCTCGATGTGCAAATTTTATTAGGGAAGTTTTCATCTTGGTGTGTACACTTCATTCGCAAGTTCCGCAAATCAAGAGAGAATGCTTTTATTGTGATATTTATTTTGTTTCGTTTCCTGGACACCTCTTTCTTTATTCATGTTCTTTCTATCACTCGTCCCACATAGTCAATTCTTATTAACGGAGAATCCTTGTACCGGAGTTATTAATCATGAAGCAAGCAGTATTAAATTAATTTTACATAAAATTAAGCAACATCCAGAAGTAGGAGCGTGTCAGAATTATCTTTAACATATTTTCTCAGCCTGAAATATAAAAAATGTACTATTTAGGTTACCTTCGCCTATATTTTAAAGTGTTAAAATATCTAAGAATTCTTTAGAAGCTATTGCTCACTCATCTTGTGAAGATTTTTTCTGCCTTTTTAGGAACCCGAAGTTTCCAAAAGCCTTCGACTGGCTCCTGTCTCCCTTCACACAAATCAGTCTACGATCACACACACTACTGCCTTAATATTTTTATGCTATTAACTTCCCATATACGCCATGCTCTTCCGAGTTGCTCGTTCCTGTCAGGATTTCTGTTTAAAATTTAAACACGTTTTCCTCACATCCTACGCCTGCTACTTGCCCTTACCACTCACATCGAGGGTTTTATAGGGAGAACCGTAAATTTACCCCCACTCGATGTTATATATTCATGACGATGTGCTTACTTCTTCTTATTGTCCTTCTTCGTCTTCGTTTTCGTCGTCTTCTTCTTCTTCTTCTTCTTCTTTCCTTTTGTTCTTATGCGGAACATAGGGACTTCGTGAAGTCCTTCCATATGTTTCTATCTAAAGCTAGCCCTTTTGCCTCTTTCCAGCTTAATCCGACCTATGTGCTTAATTAAGCACAAGAAAACTTTATACTTTTCACGTTTACATTTTGGAGCCTAGAAAAATATTCTTGCTCATAATCATTATTTTTAAAATTAAGTACCCTGTGGGATGCCAGAATATTTTTCCTTCACATTTGCCCCATAAAAATATGAATACTAAAATACGAAAAAACTATAATTCTGTCAGTTTTATGGCTGTTAAACTTGGTCTGTCATATTAAAGGAAGAGAACACGGTGAGGATGTTCGAAAAGAGGGTGCTGAGGGAGAAGGCTGGGCGTACAAGGCAGGACTAAACTAGGAACGGGTAAAAACTGCACAGTGCAGATCTTCATAATTTGTACTCCTCGCCAAAAATTATTAGGTGATCTAATAAAGAGAAGTTAGATGAGCGAGCCATGTGATATACGAGCATGCAAGTATTAGTAGTTAAATATGAAAAAAAGGAATATACTTGGAAGACCTGGATGTAGAAGGGACAATAATATTAACAAGATAGGAAAGGCACTATAACGTAAAATTAAGGCGCGATCGGCGATCGGATATCTAAGTTCTGGATTCTTTGCACATGGACTTATTATTTAATCGACTGAATTACCCCACAACTAATTTTCTCAAAAGTACTTTATGGAATGCCATTATTATTATTATCATTATGGTCAGTTAATATTTATTATATAGTGATCTAATAACACTTTATTATTTTAATGTCTACGTTGATTATGTTTGTGTTACATCTGTTGATCAAACCCGAACATTTCTCCCGGTCGAAATATTTTGTAAACTTCAACGACAGAGTAAAATATTTCGAGCGACATTTGAAGTTGTCACGGTGGTGACGTTGAGCTATCAAGTCTTCTGGGATGTGAAGCTTTGTTGTTGGGCGAGTAGTGTTCAAAATTTTGAAGGATCGGTTTGCCTTCATGTTCAGTACCAAGCAGTCCAAGTATTTGTGTGTACTCGTGTCCATATATTCAACCTACGTGCTATTCATTTACCTCTCACACCACGTGTACAATTACCCATCCATCTACCCATTGATGCTTTCATAAAACCATCCATCAGTCCATCTGCTTAAACTATAGCTTCGTTAATAAATTCCACAATTTCAGATAAATGGAAAAATACACTGTTCACTGCCTGCAAACGTGTAGGTGATTAATGAAATTACCTAGGCTACACTTACCAACTCGACCTTATAATTTTGTACAAATAGGGGTTATTCAAATATTTCTGTCTAGCCACAGTTTCAGTTAGCATGGGAAAGAGTTATGCAAACCACACGTACTACTTTTAAAAGAAATTGTTTTAAAATTTAGCAACATCCACAGACTAGAAGAAACAATGCATTGAAAATAAAAACAGTTCTGTCGCCCCTGGAGTAATATATATGGTACAGTGCTGCTTAGCAGAACTTTATGACACATAAATTGTTGTGTAAATTCTCGTTCTTTGTAAAGGCTTATATTCCCATATCAGACGGGATTAATCAAGTACAAAGAGGTACTGTTATATATTATATTTGGATTTTTATCTTAATTGTCCTGCATCCAAATCACATCACTGCGAAGCCATATTAACTATGATCTCTGGCTGATTTGAATTTTTGGAAGATACATATTTGACATAAAATATGTGCCTTGATTATCACTACAAATGATCTCAAATTTTGTCAGGCCAACAATTATTCAGCGGGATATGCCGAGTGTAATTACATATTCACATGAAGCGTCTGTTGCTTTTGTCCGATTTTAACCAAAGAATTTTCTTCTACAGGGTTAAGTAAAAATCCGAAAAAAATCATGAAACTTTTTCCCGTGAAAGCCGAGATGTCTTATGCGGCATGAGGGGGAGACATATATGAAAATACTAGCTGTCTTTTTCCACAATTTTTCGGAAGCGCCCAATAGAAGACAATTGGATCGGCTGAGCTGGATGTGTCTGGCTTAGCATAGTGACATGGCGCACTCTTGCGAATACAGGAATGAATATTTAATTTCCAAACGGCGTGGAGAATTTTTTTACTACGTGAGGAACTGTTAGTTTCCCAAGGAACTGATTCATGGGTTTAGGATGTTGTTATATTGAAAAATAAATAGTGAAAGGGAATGCAAATGGTTTCCTGGTTTCCAGACAAGAGGCCTAATCTAGGATGTTAGAGCACACACACAGAGGTAGGTCTAAAGGCTGATAACCCTGCGACGTATTGATCAAGGAAACTGCAGCGCGTGGTGCGGTTTCAGCTTCAATGGGAAAGGCGACACGGGGCAACCATCAAGCGAACGTCTTACACACCTGTCACGATAGCTGAAACTAATTAAACATCCAGACAATTTCGCTGCTACACACAAAGCCTATTCTAGGAAAAATATCCCTAAATCTTGTGGAAAAAAAGTTAATACTGGGGTATTGATATAATATCGCACGTGCGCGATATTATAGGCATATTTAAAGTCGCAAACCTAATAAAACAGTAAGATTATTTAGTGACGAAAACTTAAAAAACTTTAAGGGCACGACCAAACCGAAACAGACACAAGTTTAGGACTTACAAAGTAAGAGAATCCGACACCATCAAAGAATATAAAAAGGCAGCTATTCCAATTAATTCTGACATGCAGAATAACTGAAACGACAAAACAACGGGCGACCCTTAATACAGAATGAAACGAGTTAACAAGTGGCTCAACTCATCTAAAAGTTTTGCAAGGGTGGTCTTTTTTATTTCTTTTTATTTATTTATTTATTTTTTTTTGCTTACGAACTAGTCTCGGCCCCTGTAAAGCATAAACGAAATAAGTATCATGCGTAACAGAAAGCAGATATGTGACGAAAGAGAAAACAATGGAAATTACGACACATTTCAACTAGATCAGTACGCTGAAATACTGTACGTGTTTATATGCGAATTTAATTTTTTACTCCCTTTTTCTTAAAGTATGGGGCAGGTAAATATTGTGGTGCAGAACCTTAGGTGAAAGGTATTTTTCATCTGGCTTGCAATGCCCAGTATAAAGAACACATGGATTCACGGTAACTGACACTTAATTGTGTAATCGCCTTCAGCAATGCTATTAGGGGAGGTTACTTGTTTTGTTTCGTAGTCCTCACTTCTTCCACCTACTCACAGCAGGTGTCCAGGTTGTTTATTTTCACTTTATCACACTCACACACAACAATCGGTAGGACTCCTCTGGACCAGGGACTGGCCCGTCAGAGAGACCTCTACCTGACAGCACAAACACTCACAAGGGACAAACATCCTTGACCCCGTGGGATTCGAAACCACGATCCCAGCAAGCGCTCGGCCGCAGACCTACGCCTTAGACCACATGGCCACTGGGATCGGCGAAGGTTACCTGTTATTGCCTAAAATCTGGCTCCAGAAATAAAGTACGTCACTGGGGGGGGGAGTTAAGCTCTGAATATCGGGAAGCAATTTATAAACCTGGTGCTGTCACATGAAGTTTGCATGAAGCCTCCTTCGCCTTATTCTTCAACCGCGCAACAGCCCGCATCTGGCCCTGACCTTTTTCAATAGTTCGCCTCCAGATATCCCTATCCTGTGCTAGCCTCCTCCAACCTCTTACATGCAGCAGCAACGAGGAGGCCCTCTGGATATCTTCCCATCTCAGTCGTGGTCTTCCCACAGGTCCTCTTCCATGAGATTTTTCATTCAGTACTCTTTTTTGGTATTCTAGTATTATCCATTCGGACTATATGTATATGTGTGTATATATATATATACACACATATATCTACATATATGCGAACATCACCACTCATGTGACTGAATTAAGGAAGACTATCAAATTATACTCAAAACACAAACGGAAACATGGAAAACAGGAGAACTTACACATAAATGTAAATGAAGCTGTACAATGTATCCTGCTTGTGCTTGATCTATTTAGTTTGAGAAATTTTTAAGCGCCTTATCAATAATTTGATGGTTAAATTTGAAGACAATGGATATGAAGGTGTACCAATTTCTCTGCGTCTCAATGCCGCGATATAAAGACTCATGGGGAAATGAATGTAAGCTTGTGGCTCCCTTCGTTATTACCCTGGGAATTCACTGCGTTGGTTGAGCAGCTTCACTGTAGGCCACCTTACATTCGAGGAGAGACTAGGTGGACCCCAAAGCCGGTTTGGACATCGTGGCAACGAGAAAATTCCCAGTTACAGGAAATGAAGCCCAGTCGTCTTGACCTTCGACTGCTCGCTATTCTGACTGAATTATCTGGGTTCCAAATTCCATTGTATTAACAGAGCAGTCAAAAAACTCCGAGTTACCACTTTCCTCCATCATGGAACGTTGTGGTTTCACAAAATTTTTGTTTCTTCTTCGGGATATTTCGGTTTCAGTGATCGGCTACACTGAGGTCGTCTGCTTCCACGTCTTCTCAGATATGTTATTCCTTAATTGTTTTATACTTTACACTACATATATTCAATTACCGAAAACATAGCCAATTAATTAATTCATTAATTAATTAAGACACGAAATCTGAGACATGTGTATATATATATATATGTGTGGCAAAATTTTCAACTAGGGAAATCATGTCATGAGACATAAAAAAATTAACTACATTCAGCAGGCAGTAAAGCCAACGTGTAGGCTTGTTACGAAATTTTTTTGAAATTCAAGGGTAGATGCTGTGCTCATATTTTTCATCCACATAGAGTAAAGCATATCTCTGAAACTGCTGATTTCGATAAACTCTGACATTGAAGGTTTACATAAAATTTGTTTGGCCAGTGCAGCATAAACCTTATTTATGCGAACATCAATTTGCACTTTGTTGGTCTTCTTATGAAACACGGTACAAGTGTAAATGTTATATTCTGAACAAAAATGCCACTTCTTCCAGGATTTGGGTTATAAATACAGGGGTGGTTAAATCACCACTGCAGTATACATTAATGGACGGATGAGTAAGCAATCACAGTACATCACATAATGTGGATCTCATCATTGTCAGTTGGGCTGTTCAGTCGGCAAGGTCGCTGGTGTAATTGACGGTGCCGTGCTTTTGTACCATTTTGGAATCAGCGCGCATAGACAGCAATGAAATAGATCGGTCAGGGGCACATCGATGGGGTATGTAGTGTCGTCTTCTGACACGGGTCCCACATAGTCATCCTTTGGTACTGTACCTACTGGTCCCCTGATGCTTTTCTTTCTCCTGTGCCTCCGACGTTCGTTCGTTGTTCGATTTGTTGTTTCTACTTTCCTTCTCTTCGGATGCAGCCATGTGTTTTTCACGTCGGTACGCTTCATGATTCATCACGTCCACATCCACGTTTCACTGACAACTCCCTCTGTTAATGCACTTCAAGTATCGCTGTGGTGTTCCTTCCCTGTCCCAAATGTGAGTGGAGGAGGCATGATTTGTATTGTCACCCCGGCTTCTTTGGCACTGCCAGGTATACACAGAAGTACCTGTGTTCTGAGGAAGCGTGGCCTGTATTGTCCCCTCGGCTTCTTTGGCACCGTTAGGTATCCACTGAAATACTCGTGTCCTAGAGGACGTGTCTTTTCTTGTCATCTTGGCTTCGTTGGCACCATTAGGTATCGACCGAGGTATTCGTCTCGGAGGGGAGCGTGTGTTGGTTTGTCAGCTCGGCTTCGTTGGCACCGTTAGGTATCCGCCGAAGTATTCTTCATCTAGGGAGCATCTCTTGTATTGTCAACTCGGCTTTGTTGGCACCGTTATATATTCATCGACGTAGTCGTTCTCTAGGAGAGCGTGTCTTGAACTGTCAACTCGACTTCGTTGGCACCGTTAAGTGTCTGTCAGTATTCGGTATCTAGTGCAGCGTGTCTAGTATCCTAAACTCGGCTTCCTTTGCACAGTTATTTATTCACCGATGTATTCAACCACTAGCAGAGCGTGTCGTGTACTGTCAACTCAAGCTTCGTTGAAACCGTTGGGTATCCACCAAAGTATTCGTCATCTAGGGGAGCGTGTGTTCTGTTGTCAGATCGGCTTCTTTGGCACCGTCGGATATCCACTGATGCGACTTCTGCAGGCTAACAGTTACTAAGCTACGTGCAACTGGTAACAGCAAATGCAGTGTAGTGATGTTTCAAGTGAAACTGAGACTATTGAAATGCAGCGTGTTTGACTCTGCTATGATTTTCTATCCATCGACCCACTAATGTGCTCAATGATTGCAGTTTGGACAAGCAAATGCAGTGTACTTATATTGCAAGTGAAACTGCCTCTAATGAGACACACCTTAGGTGACCATGCTGTGATTTCTTATTCATCTGTCCATTACTGTATACTGGAATGGTGATTTAACTATCCCTGTATTTATAATTGTTGACGCATCTATTCATTCTTAAATCTTAAGAAGAAACTATTTGTACACTTCGCACTGCTGTAAAACCAAACCGCATGCCATTTACCGGCTATGGCGCCTGTGTTGAAGCTTTCATTTTCACAGAATTTTATTCTTTCCAGTACGTGTATATAACTGGCACTTCAAATATCGGACTGTCTAACTCCGTACCTCCCAGTGGTTACTTTAACTACCACCATGTTTAGCATCCACATATTCTACGTTCTGCCCACACAGTGCGTTTATGTGTTTTGTCTGGATCTCAGGAAAAACAGCGATCATTTCCCTGTACAGCATTAACTCACTGGTTTTATAACTGAGACGGAGTGTGTTTACTGCACGGCTGAAATTCAGTCTTCAAGCTCAATTTAGATTAATCTGAGTATTTAAAGGGCCTTCTCCTTTATTCAAGAGTTAGGTGACATGAAAATACCAGTTTAAGACAATGTCATGATTTGCTTACAAGATTGGGGTTGCCATAAAAGCCCTCAGATAGAACAGCACAGAGCCACACGAAAGGCAGAGAAAGGGACGCCACCATCTACTGACACGACTGCACAAGAAATGCACGAAAAAAGTAAGACGAATATGTCCAGTTGTGATGCTATGGACCGTAATTTGGTGCCAAAATATATGAGCACAAGTCATAGTAGACCCTCCCCCCCCAAAAAAACATAAATAATATGTTACAACATTTCGCAACCAATCAAGCAATATGATGTCCGAGCACCTTGGCTTATGAATTTGAAATCCAATTTGCCAAACCTTCTCGTTACTTAGATTTACTTTTGGTAATAACAGTGTCAATGTTGACGCATCATGAAATTTTTCGACATTCTTCACTGACTTTATTGGTTACCTTTTATCGATTCAAAAGAACACTGAGTAAAGGAGGTGAAGGCGGTGCTACAGAAATAAAAATATTACAAAGTCACAGGGAAAACAAATGTAAATGCTTCATCTGGCAAGAACAGTTCTTGGTTGCTTTACTTTGAAGAAAGCTTTCTTTTTACTTGAATATGAATTTCGTAACTTCCAAACCTTTACATAAAGAAAAGATCTTGACACTTTAATCTCAGACCCAACAGAGCCCTCGTTGATAGTGTCCGACTTTTGATTTCGTTTCGGTTCCTTTCTCAGTTTGTGTTACCATTAACATGAGACGAGGGC
Organism: Coptotermes formosanus; assembly: GCA_013340265.1. Taxonomy (NCBI): domain Eukaryota; kingdom Metazoa; phylum Arthropoda; class Insecta; order Blattodea; family Rhinotermitidae; genus Coptotermes; species Coptotermes formosanus. The sequence continues at coordinate 1,891,969 of BLKM01000436.1, forward strand.
TCTCCTACCGCGGGAGACAAATTGATTCAGTGGTCTGATCGGTGTGTAAAGCTGTCTTGTCCATTTCTTTACTTGGCTTTGCGATCCAACCGCAACAGTAATGTGCCACATCTTACAGAGTCTATAATGCAACAGGAATTGACTGTCCTCGTATAATTCTTAATCAGTATATATGTAAATACAAGATTCCTTATAAAGTTAGTATAAGCAAGACATTGTTTTTCGGTTTATCATTATGTCCTTTCGTTGGAAACAAAATTTGAAAGAATCTCAATTAACCAAGAACAGAGACAGAAAATTACCACAGTAAAAGGCACTGGAATAAGTTATTTAGATGGTGTTGCATTGTTGAACTTCGAGAGAAGGAAAGATAGTAGCATTTTCATCCTATCGAAGTAACTTTACACTACGCGGAGGAAGTTTTATGGAGTACTGTAAATATTTGGTGTGCGTTACTTATTTGAAAATATTTGAAATTCTTTTGTGCTGGTACTTTCTTATGAAATTGCTTAACGATTATCACTAAAATATTTACCTCACATAACCGCCAAGAATCACATGCTAGTTTAGCTTCGTATGTAAATCAATAGGCATAACATAACTACGGCTATCAAGAGCTAAATATTTTTAGCACCATAAGTAAGTATCGCGTCCTGTGTATCGTACCATTATCGAGTTTCCACTGCATCCTAATCATACTGCTTCTAGTTTCCTGTGTGACAGCGCCATAAGTTGTCGGGTGTGTGTCCAAATGGAATTTGGGCAGCCATTTTAAAAAGAGTTTTATTAGTGGTGATGATGATGATGATGATTATGATGATGCTGAAGGTATTTATGCCGATGTTGATAAGCTTTTTGAACATATGTGTACAAATTCTGGAAGCTAGGTCGCTCTGGCGACTAAATTTTGTAAGTTTGCGCCCAATATACTTTTGTGTTCAGTATGGAACTTGTTCCATATTATTTGTATGGTGCCTGATGATTTTGAAGTGGCTCATAGATTTCTGGGAAATGTGTGCACTGCTCCTGTTGTTATAGCTCTTATCATTATCATTATCGTCGTCATCGTCATCATCATCATCATCATCATCATTGTTGTTGCTGCTGTTGGTGAAGAATACAGAGAAGATGATGATTATTATGATCATGATGCTGATGCTTTCTTTATCCCATAAAGGTTTCTTCCTAGAAATTTTCAAGCTTGTGAGGCCACATTCTGTTAAATTGTGACATAAAAAAGTTTCTCGTGGGCTGAGATTTATGAGACAATCATTCCAAGGATTTTCTGTGAAAACCGCAGCTACGAATGAGGCCTGTCTAATACTGCTGCTTAAGTTTCAAAGGGACATTCGGTAGTACCCACTTAAGAGGCCGTATGGATCATATCAAAGATTCGGTATGCGCGTTTTCTTTGACTGAATATTTTCGTTAAAGGAGGAGAATTCGCAGGTAAACGATGTTTTTGTTCAATCTTTACAAGTGGAAGAAAATGTGCGTCAAAAAATATTGAAGGAGAGAATTCAGCTTCTCGGAACGAAATCTCCAGAAAAGCGCAAACACTTCCTTGTTACATTCTTGCATAGAGATATCGACCACGTAGGAGACCTTTTCTTTCTTACTTAATAGAGTAGCATACAGAAGAAATAAGTCGGCCTACTTCACTGGTCCCTACAACACACTCTCATTCGAGACGCATACCTACATTCAGAGAAAAAAACAGACACAAGCAAAGGAATTTTACAATGTACATCCTTAAAAATTCCTCGCATATTATGTAAGACATAGACATGGGGAAAATTTCACATTAAGCATTTATATGAAAACAGAGGAGATTCAAAGACGTACCAAGTTTCTTGTGGAGTAAATCGCATGCTTTATGTAGATGCAAACAATCGTATAGAAGTTTATGAGTCTGACCTTAAAACCGGTTCGAATTTATAGATGAAGAGAATACTAAAAACACCTAACTTTTGTATATTTTAAAAATTTAATAAAACTGAATATCTTTAGTAATTACATATTTCTTATGATTATCATTATTATTGTCCCTGTCATATTAACACCTATATAGAGACGCAATAATTTTAAAAAATCTGCTGAACTGTCCTACTTACTAAATTTGTCAAAGGAGCGTCTTCGTAACTGAACTGTCATCCGAAAATAGCCCTCTCTTGGGACGTTTTCAATTAACATGACGCCTAAGTCGAATAAGTATTTGTTTCATTGCTGTTTGATCTTGTGCCGTCTTTGAAACTTACCCTTAAGCTACTGAGTCAGCACGTGAATAAATAATTTTATTTTACATGATTATAATTACAATTAATGAATGAGAACTGAATTGAATTCCATTATTATCCTATGAAAGACAAGTGTTTTCTGAAACTAAAAGTCAAGGTACTTCAAAGTAAATAAACTTGGAAATTCTTCGTTATTTATAATAAATTTTGTAAGAAATGTACTAGAACCTTCATGAAAGTTATGAAGTGGCATTTGGAAATACTTACGCTTGTCAGCACCGGAAATTTATAAATTTTACGTTAACTTAGCATCTAGATTCGGTATATACTCTGCAATAAATTTTTAGGACACCTGTTAAATTCCTTCTGCTCACTGACGAACTAAATAATTTCTTCCAGTACTTCAGAATGGCGAAGTGTTTACTATGAAACGAAAACAAATGGGAAGATATTTTTAAAAGCTGCAGCGGTTCAAGGCAGTGATTCAGTTCAAAAACACAATTGAATACAATGGGTTTAAGCAACTGCTCAAACAATTATTTAAACAACATGAAAAGTAAACACAATGGTTTAAATAAATAAAAACGGGAACTAAATATTACATGCTTCTGTGTTATTTAGGTTATGTTAAAGGAAACGTTAATATTAGAATAATCCTTGCCTTGAATTTCAAGTCCTGTGCTAGGGTTACAATACTTCCAACAACTAGGCATCACCTCTTGGGTTTAGAAACAATAGTCTTACATTGTTCTTGCACTGGTTAACACGCCTCAGTAGTTATTATTATTATTATTATTATTATTTTGTGAATTGAGACCATTTAGAAGTTATACAAATAAAATATTAAATTATGGAGTCATCTTACTAATTACTTTACTTTATTTAATATTTTTAATATAAATTTTATTCTTCCCCGCCTGGTTTCCTTTATCACTGTTTACTGCATATACAGCTACGTATAATAAAGTAACCTTTGAAATCCTTAAACCTAACAGATGTACCTGTAGACAGTCCGATGTACAAAGGTTGCTTTCTGCCAAACACATTCACGTGTCGAAAGGATGTGTTATATTAATGATTAATAAGGAAAACTGAATATTTCCCGCCTAGAAACTGTAGAAGAGGCGAGCAGCCTAAGTTCTAGAGAACGTACACAGAAGGCAGTGAGGTAAGCGAGTCCTTCTGGTTTGGGAGTTCAATTTTTTTCCAGAGCTAGAATTTGCTATGTTTTTGTCATAAATGAGAGTTAAGAAGCAATAAAATAATTATAAATCTTTTTAAGGCAGTGGTAATTATAAACCACCTGCTATAACAATACAAAAATCTGCATATTTACTCATAACATATTATTGTGGTTTGTGCGATTGTAGCAAAAAATATCCGATACTTGCTGCACGTAACTTACCGTTGCTCTTTATAACAGTACGCCCAAATAATGTCACAATTACCTTAAGAACATTACTTCCAATGAAAGTAATTTTAATTTTATTTACAGTATTTTATAATTTAAAAATGCACTGCAATTTTTCATTTCGCGTAAAATAGCCTGATGATGGAAGAAAAATTGCCGCAACACACAGCAAAGTTGAGCATTCCAATAACTACACGAAAATGGATTTGTATTAAGGCTGAGAGAATAAAACGTCGACATTTGTTTATACAAGTTAACAGATTCTTTTCTCTGTGACGTACCAACTGGTGTTTTATTTAGGTGAATGTCAGTTTCCAAAGGGTTAGTAGAGGTTCGCACAGCAGGTAGAGCTTATGTGAGAAACACAGATGCGATCGTTCACATGACACGTCCATAGAAAGCAACCTATACTCTACGTAGGTGGTGATGCCTACACTACAGCATCCGCAATTATTTCGAATTGAACAATGCACTCAACCTCTATTTATCATTCTCGCTCCATCAGAACTTGATAGCTTGTGTAAATAAAAATGATCCTTCCATAACCACTACGGTCGTCTGATGTATGAATCCATGTAGTTTGCATGATATGTAGTCTTCACAAATTTTCGGAGGAATTTTCTGCCACATGTTCAGAGTAGCTCTGACATAAAGTTTGGTTCAGAGCAGACATCAGCTTTTTGTTGTGTTCTGAAGATGGATGCAGCAGGTTATTTCGAATACTGGAAACTCTGTACCACATTACACGGCGTCATGTAGCAAAAGACCATAACTGTGATACGGTCAATGTAACCTCAAATTTAACATCATGCCATTGTTTCTCATGCAGTCAGTCTGCTTTGAATGTCAGTACGTAATTACGAAATCTGTAGTTTCTGCTTTATTCATGTCGTGTTTATGTTTCTATACATCGTAACTAATATTGTTAAAGGCAAGGTTCGCCCGATATCAGGCCACGAAAGCCCAGAGGGGAGTAAAAGTCTACATCTATTCTTTCTTTAACCTCGGCGCCAGATGGGGGTGGGTGGTCAAGGCCACGCCTCGGGACCCCCTGGAAAGAGACCCAGTACCCATTATACAAGAGACTGCCTGGTCCCCAGCGCCGGTCTGGACGAGTGTGGTGAATCTCGTCCCCACCGGGATACCATAACCGAAATGTCCAACCCGTCGCTATACCGACCACGCTATCTGATATTGCTAATGTTTCCGGTTTAAGTCCACTTAGTTTTCAAATTTGACTCTTCAGAGTATAAGTAACCCCTGGCACGAACTTCGAATTATCTGCAAATATTAGGCTATATGTCACTACATAATCTCCCTCTGAACTAATTCATTTATTACGTGCTTCGGCTTTTCCCGCGGTGAAATGATGTAAGCTGTGAGAGACTGAACATAAATTTGGTTGAGTATTTCACGTTGATATACTTCGAAATGACGATAATAAACTTCGAAATATGTAGTGCAAGTACTGAATGTCGGGTTTATTGTGTCCCCGAGGACATCAGATTTATCGCATAGAAAGCCTGCATCCACCGTGACACCACACGGCACCTGTAGTACTCACGCACACGTTGAAAGCAAAATAATTTAACCCAGTGCATGTAACAATTGGTGCCCGACAGGCGGTTAAATAAGGAAGAAGATTTTAGGCACATAACAACGTAAAGCAATCGAAGTTGCCTACAGTTCCGCTACGTAGAGGCTTTGCATAAAGTTTAGCGCCAATCTAACAGTGGATTTCTCCTTCAGCAGCGGTCACTTTCATCCACAGAATACACTTACAAGAAATGATTACGTCCAAAGACTTCTGGTCTTAAATGTTAAATCACGTGACTTATAATTATTTCTAATTTGATATTAGTTTTATAAACCAAAAACCAATTTCCGGCCGCTGACTAATATGGATGACTACGTCCAAATAAAATTCCTGTCACATGGAACCATATATGTAGGTACATGGAACCATATACGTAGGTACATGGAACCATATACGTAGGTACATGGAACCGTATACGTAGGTACATGGAACCGTATACGTAGGTACATGGAACCATATATGTAGGTACATGGAACCATATATGTAGGTACATGCACCTTTAGTGAGAACATAAGGCAGTACAGAGACAGTAACTTCGTTAATATATGAGCAAATTGTAAAAAAAAATACAGAATGCCCTGAAATTAACAGAGTGATGAATTACCCTACGTGAAATTCACTGTGTATCAGGTGTGCTGCACGTAACAAAATTTTTCAAAGTTGCTGTCAATTAAATTTGGCTCATCTTACGATAGCGACGAACCCTTAAGGAAGAAAATGTTATGGAAAAAGGTATTCAATATAATGTAAAAATATTTTCAATTCAAGAAACCTCAGAATATGATATGCTTAGGAACACTCTCCGGGTAAGGTAATTAACTTTTATAAGTCACATTGGGAAGTGGCTTTATTGAAATACCGAGTTTCTGCCTCACGAACGTTTTATAGTGAGCCTCTTCTGGCTACTTGCTCAGTTACGCAGATATCAGCTGTCTCTATATTTGATTCCAAAATCTAGGTGCTTGAAGCAAAGCTTCTAGAATTTAAGGGATGAATTCAGCTGTTAGAATATGTAATTGTAAATGTTTTTCCTTTATATTATATTCGTTCTTGATTCAAGCACTTCAGATGTTTCTGTCTGCAAGGTCTTCTTATAAGAATATTACTGTCATTACTAGAACCTGCGTTTTTAAATTACTTGTAGGCTTATTATTTTGTAAAGAAAGACAGTGCACCGCTCGCATGTGTATGTAACAGAGCAAGAAATGAAAGAGAAAGAATAAGAGAAAACAAAAAGATAAAGAAAGGATGAAAGACAGGAAATTTTCCTGTCTGACCAATTTATATTGCGAAACGTTTAATTGAATATCATAAAAGAGTCATGAGATTTAAGGAATTTATTAATCAATTACAAAGCTATTAATGCTTTTTAATTCCTTATCGTCATTTATATCAAGATGGTGTTTGTTCGAACACCTCATACTTTGGCTGTTCGGACGTCTCGGATTTTGAGTGTTCGACAGTCGACTTCTTCCCGATTTTCATGTTACATCAGACAAGTGGAAAATGTTAAGAAAAGGATAATATTGTCACAGTATACGCCTTCAAGTTATAAGGGCTAGTGGAGGCACAGCTCCAATCATTTTCAAACTAGAGATTAGAGGAAGATAAGTCGTCAGCTTCGCGCGCTGCCTCCTTTCCTTGCGCTTTCAAGGGGAGGAAAATGTCGTACAACTGCTGAGAATCCACCAGCGATTCCTTTCTTGTCCTGTGCATAGGCTAGTCACTGTAGTGACTAAGCTTTCCGGTTTAGACAGATTTCAATAATTGCCGCTATTAAAACATTCGGATACGCTATATATTACAGGGACGAAAAAATGGATGATTTTTGTTAGTTTGAGCAGAGTGACATCGGAAAATTTCGCTTAGTAAAGGTAACACTCAGAAAAGATAAATAATTTCAAATGGATAATAATCTCTACTTAATATTTACGACCGACTACATAAATAATTCAAGTCGCACGTGATGTGACATACTACCAGTATGATACATCCGGACGTCACGATGATATTTTTAGCGCCGGTTCAAATTATCTTGTTATCCAAAGTCGATTTGATTAAGTACTTCCTTGAAAACGTGTTCTTGGGATGTTACGAACACGGCAACAGTTCTGCAGTTCCACAAACAACTGCGAATTTTTTAAGTATATAAGCGATCCCTTCTACCACACAGGTGAAAGACCCCAGTACCCACTAACTGGAAGGCTGTGTGCGTCCCTGAGTCTGTCTGGATGCTCTGCAGAAAAGCGGAAATCCTTGCCCCTCTCGGGAAGCGAACCGAGATTCCTTGAACTTCCAGGCCGCAGCATAGTCATTATGCCAAATACACTATGAGAGCTGCCGGCGGTTTCTGTACCACCCACTTTAATTTCATGTGACTTCCGCTTTCGGGCACTGTCCGCGTCACGATTTGATATTTTTCCAGCGATTCCGTGTGAATTGCAGTCGCCGTTTTCAGCATGAGTGAGTCAGACAGATGGTGCGTCACGATACATCAACATTTCATTGGTGGTAATGGTAGAGTTGAAAAGCGTGGTCTTATCCAGTGGGACGTGTGATGGAACTGTGATTTAAGAGGAGAGTCTAGGCGAAGGAGTGAGGTCAGGTTTCAGTCAATTTGTGTCTGTCCTCACTGTTGAACCTAACGGGACGTTTGAGTGTTTCATTGCTCCTCTGATGATAAGCGGGAGGTAAATGCGCCATACGTTAGTTTACTCTTTGTAAAATAAATAAATTGAATATCTGTAATGCTTAGGATTTATGATTACTTGGTTTCTATACTTCGTACATCGTTTAGTATCTTGAGCGGAACACACTACAACGAGTTGACCTAACAACACAAGCAGGTCCGATCACAAGACATGTTTCCATTTACAGTATGGTCGAACTCGTTTTTAACGTCATAAAACGGACCGAATATTTTGTGTCGTTGTGAACGAGTTTTGTTATAACCGAGTAGTGTAAAATTATGTTTAACAGTGAGGAATTAATTGGTACCACAAAACATATGACGCTATAGACGAAGTGTCGTCTAAACCGATGTTGTTATAAACGCTTTCAACTGTAATTGGATTAGCGCTTGGTATCGCATCCGAAATCTAAGGTGCCTCCTCCTATTTACACCTGACGAAGCAAACACAACCATTAACTTGCTGTTTTTCTCGGAATAACCTACTGGACGACGGACAAAATTCAGAAACGTAGTAATTCCAGTCGTAATGTAACGTCGTAAGAATCCGTTACAATATGTACTTACAACAGACATATTTTAAGGGTGAAATATTTATTTTGATTTGAACAGTATGTTCGCAAATATGCACCGTGTCACCTACTATGCAATATCTTTAAGAAGATGTAAGTATCAGCGTTAAACGGAAACCTGTCTGAAACCAAAACGTGGGCTGATATGACCGGATATTTCGTTAAGCAGATGTTACACAAGCAACTGGCAGGCAGGAGGACATCACTCCAGTACGCCGTGCCCTACTACTTTGCTTCGCATGAAGAATGCTACGTAATTAATTACAAACAAGAAAACTTTTTAATGAATAAATTGCTTTATCAACAGGCGGATTTAATCTTTTCGTAAGAGAATGGGATGTGCTTCATGAAATTATTTGTTTATAATTTAACACATACTTTCACCTTGAAAGTCTTTAAAAACATTAAAGTGCGACATTTACTCTACGTACCACAACTGTCAACATTAACTGAAACACTGAACTTTGCCCACAGGCTGCACTTACGTATACAGCATGTCTCTCGGAGTAAAGAACAGTTCTTTTCCCTTAACAGAATTATGGCCTTGGGTATTGTATTGAAGATCATGTGTGCACTGTAATGCACAAGATAATTTTTTAAATATTTGTGCATTAAATTCGTGTTTTAAAGCCTTGAGTGGAATTTACTTCACTGCCTCCTGTCTTCTGCTGCTTAGAATGTCACAGTACAATGCTCCTTTCCACGCAGATTGCAGAAGAGTCTTTCGTTTCGAATGACGCCAGTTACTATACGTCTCCATTTCAACAAGTACCGAAACTTAGCTATGGCTTTCTTTCATGTAATTTGATTCTTTTCTTTCAAGAAACACATTCAAATGTCATACAGAATAAAAAGTATGCGAACTTACTGACAGCCGAAATGGCTTCTCCAATAAAGCACACCAATATCCGATGGAGCAGGCCACTGTGAGCACTGTCGTGTCCGACAGACAACTGAAAGGCAGTGTTTAGAATACGAAATAAAGCATAAAACTTAACTCAGTCTATAGATGGGATTCAGTTCAGTCCCTCAATATTTGCCAAAGCCGTACGGCCTATTACACTAATTTCATATAAATAAGTGAGATTATTTTGTGTTATTTAATGTACTCGTATGCTCTCTTTAACAACATGGCATTTTTTAGAATTCACCGTTGTTGTAATAAAAGTAACACTTCAATGTTTTTTTTCGCAAAGAATATATGTATGTCAGCCTAATAAGAAAGTTTGTCTTGTGGTGACTGGGAAGGCAAAAGAGACTAAAAACTTAACTCGTTTCCAAACAACAACGTGAACTTATGGCAAAGGAAAAGCGGATTGAAAGAAGACTTTATTCTTATCTGTTCTACACTTATTTTTTTGGAATACCGAAATATAGACTTTGAAATCTATAAAACAAACAAAATGGAGGGACTTACTGCAATATTTTATGCAGTAAATATTCTCACAAATAGTTTTCTCAGTTACACGGTGCATTATAGGTATTTGCAACTGATGTAACTCGTAACTATATTACACGCTTGGCACCAGGATTTTATTTATAACATACAGTCTTGTGTTGTACGCAGACAGAAGAGCCTGAGCATTCTTTCACACAATTAATGGAACATGCTATTAAAGCCGTACAAATGTATAAAATTTAGGCTGCGAAGGGAGAATCAAGAAATGGAAACAAAAGAGAAAAAAACGGAAGATGAACAAGCTGCCTTATACACTTGAGCGTCGCGACATGAAGCCGTGTGACTGAACACAAGTAAATTTCTGCACACATGTAATGTGTTCCATGTCCGTGCACTATATTATACAAAAACACTAATCACCAACAAATGCACAAAGAGAGTTTTATCATCAATCGTGACACACTCCTACATGTTTCGACCCTGCTGGGTCGTCTTCAGGGAGAACGTTTTTGTTATCGTTGCACTAAGGTTGCACTTTATAGTTGAGTGAGAATGTGCTGTTGACTGTGTACTGCGTTGTTTTTGGAGGCGTGAACCACAGAGAGTTCACGCCTCCAGTAGACAGTACACAGTCAACAGCACATTCTCACTCAAATACAAAGTGCAACCTTAGTGTAACGATAACAAAAAAGTTCTCCCTGAAGATGACCCAGCAGGGTCGAAACATGTAGGAGTGTGTTACGATTGATGATAAAATTCTCTTTGTGCATTTGTTGGTGATTAGTGTTTTTGAACTTTCTACACCTTCACAACCAGTTAACAGTGTGAAACAACGAGACTAGATAGTGGAACAAAGCAAGCGTACATGATTTTAGTACCTGGAAAGTTCTCTGAAGGCTACGAATAAAGGAATTAATAAGGTAAGGTATGTGAACTAATCTTTGAGAGAAAATTCATTTTGTAGTCGAAGAATTCTTTAGGATATTAAGAATCAGAGGAGTTTGATTTCAAGGAACCTATGAACAGCCACAATATTAATGAGATTTCGGATTCGAAGACACGTATATCTAGCGTGGAACAGAACGTGTTTAAAAAGGGAATTAATAAAAATAATGGGTCTCAATATAAAGTTTAAGAAATATGTTTTAGAGAGTAAGATGTAACTTTAAAAGATTTAATACAAGATCCCTAAATTTGCTAAATGAAAGCCCCTCTTCGTCATAAGTTTCAGCCCAGATGCTAATCGAATTCAGAATTATAAAAAAAAGGGACGCCCGCTGCAAATCATGCAGCGTAATTTTCTATGTCATTGATTACTTTCTATTCCCGTAAATTCCGTTCTCTTAATGCCATACCCACAAAATATAAATTCGAAGTGCGACAATGTAAATTCAATTTAGCTTATAGGCTAGCATGTCAAACTCGCGTGAACGCATTCAAGAAATCGATTGAGAGTTGAATTAAGCTGTTATTGCTTACAGTTTCAAGTATTTTACAAATTTCTGTTATTCTTTTTATAATAATATATTTATTTTTTGGAAGATACTATTACTTTGTCACAGATTACCTACACCCTATCAGATATTAATCCCTTGTTCTTAATCGTTGACTTATAAATAGTAACACTGTAAATAAAGCGTAATTATTTTTACGATTAAAATTATTGCCAAATCACAAACCTAGTTAAAATGTTTCTTTAATTATTGCCATAAACATAAAAGATAAATACAAATTTCACAGGGCAGACATCTTGTTTCATTACCTCTTACAGAACATTGCTTAATTTCCTTACCGTATTTCAGAACTGTAGTTCATAAGCGTACGTGTTTTCTTACGAAAGTAGGGTTAGATTTCTGTTTTCTCATCAGGCTTTTGGAAAATGTGCAACGTCTTGTACCTAGCACACCGCAGTATGTACGAGACAGAATAAGAGAAATAAAGGAAGGGGCATAACTCCTATTTTGCCCACCATATGCAAAGAAGGAAACTAGCTTAACGGACTTCAAGAGCATTCGGCATAGTCTCGTCATATTGTATTCACAAGGACACAAGAATGTGCTACTTTAAACCGCAAATTTGAACAAAATATAACGCAATTAACCATGTCAGCCCAATTCCATTTGTTAACAAAAAGCAGGCTTATTTCATCACCATGGTGCGTGCGTGCGTACGTGTATGTGTGTAGTAAATTAATAAGTCCGTTTGAAAAATAAAGCGTCTTTGCACCAAATTCCCACGAATTTGATAGCAGCACGTTGTTTAAGAAGGGAAGATATATAAATAAAATTCCAGATTGAAAATGTGACGATTGTATCTGATAAAAAGAAGGATTGTAATAAATGTGTACATGCCGCCGAGTGCTTGTTTACACGATTATACAAAATTGTACTGAATTTATTAGATTTGCGATTGTGTGTTATAATTAGTTTTATATTGATCCGAGGTCCGAAATATGTAAGACAGAAATAACTGCAACGAAAATTATTTGATGCTGAAGTTCAGATGGTTTTTAAACCACGTTTATTGCCTTGAAAGTAGTTCCCAAAATAACGAAGCCACATTTAATAAGCAAAACGCCTTTCAGCATTAAATCAAATTTTAACACTGTCGTGTTTGAAGTTTATTGTCTTTGTACGAAATGTTCCGAGGGATAGCCCATAAAGGACACCGGCTTCTCTTTCTTTGATGTATAAAATTAGATGTTAGAGCAACGCCACCTCATCTTGCAGTTTTCTTGAGTTATTTATAAACTTCCTTCTTTTATTTCTTTTACAAGAAGCCCTAATTTCTGTCCACAAAGAGCACTGTCTAGATAAGAGCAACACGAAATAAGCGAAGGTGCTGATGATTGTGTTGAACGATAGGCAGCGACGTCGCATGATCGATTCTGAAAGCAACAATCGCAGTATCGAGCGGGACTCAAGCGGTTGGCATGGAAACTCACAGGGGTCTACGCGCCGTTTGCAATTATTTCCCCCAGTGAATGGATGGACGCCCGAATCAAATGCAGCAGTCGTCGGTCCAGGGATAAGCTGCTTTCCTGCTCCATCAGAGACGTTCCGTGGCTCTGTTAGTTCACTCTCCACTCAGTACTGCTCTCGTATAATCAGACGTCAGGTGGGATCACATCCCTCTTTTTGTTACGTCAGTGACTGAAGGACGCTTGACACAGCCTTTCAAACCTTACAGCAGTTGAAAAAATGCGTCAGGGTTATTGTTCTTCTGATAGTTCTGACTTGGGTCTACAACTTTTCATTTGTGTCGCATAAAATATATATGGAGAATACTGCGTTAAAGCACATTACACACAATTCAGCAGTATCAAAATTGATCAAGTGCCCGACATTCATTTTTATGCATAAAGAACTACTTTCCTCTTCTGTTCTTATTCATACTGTAAAGCAGTTACAAGTTGGATAACAAGAGGGGTGCAGTATAAGAAGTGCTTAGGTTGGTTTCACAGTGCCCACCTTTATCGCAATCATTTCCTGCAGGCAGCTTCAATGCTGCTGCTGTACTATCGAATTCAGAGCGTTAGCATAAGCGTAGGTTTTCCAAAAATTTTAAAGGTATTGAGTCCTTTAAATTTCAACGGAATTTGTTACTTATGAAAAAAAATTTGACAATGAAAATTTCTTGCTATGTGCTGTAGCAGACACAGATGATGACCTTCGATTGAGGTTGGTAGAGATGTATGCTGCTCAAATGATCACCAGACGAAATATAGACTGATGCGGGCTGTGGGTGTCAAGTCCGAGTCTCCGAATTACAGCGTCTAGCACCCGACAGCCTTCAGACCTTCCTATATGACTTATGCCTTATAATATCCAAATCAGAGGCCAGGGAAAGGATCTAAGTCAGCCACAAACACTAGAATGATCCGTAAATTTTAAACTGAAAGGCTCGTGAGGGAAGCTTTCGCAATGTGTTTTAAATTGCTGTGTCGGACTAGAGTAACTGAGTAAAATAAGGTAAACCTTAGCTGAGACAAATTATAACTTGAAATTGCGGATTCCCGAATAAGAAATCGTCCAAAATATTTTGCAGAAACTCGAATCATGTGTATTAACACATACAGGATTTAAGTTTTTTTAGGAACTCAAAAACCGGGGTAACTTAGTGGCCGGGGTTTAGACACATTAAATTTTTTCAGACTTTGGTAAGTCCTCTTATTAGACGACAAAAGAAGCCCTACGTGACCAGATACGTTACACACATTCCCTCCGGGAAGAAGGCAATTAATTCAGCAGCGCTGACACTAAAACCCGCCACTGACAATCTCGTAACTCAATTCTATCCACAGAGCCCATATTCCTAACATCCATCTTAATGTATATTCCCACTTAATTTCAAGCTCGGAAGTGACCGCTACGTTTAGCGGTATTGACATCCGAATTTCATATTACTTCCCTGTATCTACACTACATGTCAAGTTACAAGATTCATTTACGGCGTACTTTGAAAAAAATCTAAGACTTCCGGTACGGAGATGCAGTCAAAAGGGAATGAGAGATACTGCAATATATCCTACAGCTGGAGACGCAGAGTTGTGTGGAGCAGTTCCTCCAGGGAGTGGCTCGTGCAATTGGAACTGAACACACGAGTAAATTGACTTTCGTATGCAACAGGAAATTGATTTTGTCTGTTAAAGGAGGACGTGCTAAGGAAAACATTCGTGCTGAAGAAGAAGAAGAAGAAGTAACAGGAAGATGGGAAAAAGTATGCAGTTGGTTGCGTCATTTGTAGTCGTCATCTAATATACTGGGGCGATAAATCAAGGGAAGTGAAAAGACTGAACATGAAGGAAACCCGAAGAAACAATCCGCTGCAGAAACATAGCAAGAGAAGAAACAATGTCTATTTCTTTATTTATTTTAATCGCTTGTTCGTGGGTTACTTACATACACCCTCAGAAGAAAATATGTATTGTCGAATGGGAAAAATATTGGTTAGTGATTAATTGGAGATAGTCAAAAAAGCGGTCGTGGCCTAATTTAGGTACTAGATCGATATTTTACTGGAAAGACTGAAGAAAATCACAAAAATCTATCACGCTAGTTGATATCCCGACCGATTTTAGATTCCGGGCACCTACAATTTTGCAATCAGGAGCTTTGTCACTGAGGCCAAATTCAGAAGAAGATGTTACAACTAATTTTTGAGAAATAAGGTGCGAATGCGTTGATTGGACCAAGCAGCTTAATTTAGGATCCTGTGGCGGACTTTTACGAAGACTTAAACAAAAATTCAGCAGACGACTTGTTTTCCAAGGTACTGGCTAGACGTTGGCGTCTGATTCAAATTTATGTCGCGCTTACAAGAGGAATAAATTGAAAATGTCAAGGTTTAATTTCAGGAGAGGCATTGCTTAGGAGAGGTTCTGTCAGATAATCGGAAATCTCCGAAATACATACAATAAAAGGACTACTAAAAACAAAAATTAAATATGCTTTACTTGCGCTTACAAGGGGAGGGAATTTAGAATGTTAGGGTTTATCTTCACGACAGGCATTACTTGGAAGTGGTTTTGACAGACAATCGAACGTCTCCAAAATACATGCAAAAAAGTTATTGAAGAAAAAATTGAATGTAATTTGGTCACGAGGTCTATTTAAATTTGCTTACCTCACAAATGACGGATTTAAACTATGTCTAGAAGAAAGCAGTAATTTAATAGCCGGTATCATCAAGCATGAATACACGCTTGATAAAATAGTGTGTAAATAGCGCATAAATATTACATATGACGGCGTCTATTTTTAGTTACGAATTAAAATATCATTATCTCAAGAGCAGATGTTGTTATTAGATTATCCACTCATTTGGATCAATAATCCCAAAATTTGTTGAAGGGTTAGATCGTGGAAAAAGTACGAGAGAGAATTGGAGTTTGGCGTAAATTAAATCCAAAATTTTTGTCGCTATAAACATAGCTGTCTTAGCACTTCAGAAGTTAGCACTGCCGGAAAGTTCGAGCTGGGGTTGAATTTCCGTCTGTAATGTAGACGTAAGACAAAAAAATCAGTTACCTACTGCTACTGCTGCCACGAACAACAGGTTTCTAGTCCCTATCAAAGCAATTTCAACGCTACATAGACTATATACAGATAACACATGGTGTTCCAGAAGTACTACTTTTCACATTTCAGAATAGCATTCCTAAAATTACAAAAAATGTAGTTTGCCACGTATAAAATTACGAGAAACAAAGCTGTAATATAAACGTACAAAGATTATTGTAAATTATAATCTTCGGGGTTGTTACACCTTAAAACACAATAGTTTATCCTATGTTCCAAAGAAAAGTTCTGCGAACATTTTCAGAATTATTTGTTTGGCTTATAAATCATAATCCAAACCATTTTGAACCCATACTGAGCTGGAGGTTTCGTAAATACAGCTTACTAGCGGCTGTAACAATTTACAATTAAACAATTTACATTTTTCTTAACGGCAATGTTTTTATTAAACAATTCTCTAAAATTAAAACTTGTTATTAGTGAACTTTACCGCGGATCCTCTGGAAACACTTTTCACAGATCTTCGGCTTCACAGAGGAGTGCCCAGGAACCACTGTCTTAGAAGAAAGAATTTGACATTTTTCAAGTGAACATGACTGAACTACGTTAAGAAGGATCTGTTGTGAAATTTAAGGTGTGTATTATTTGGCTACTGAAGCTGTTAACCTAAGTCTGTGACCCTGAAATGGAGGCAGCATGTTACTCCGAGATGTCCGAACAAACTGTCATCAAACACGGTGTAACAACCAAAAAGGTCGCTGAAGCAACTTCCGTAATCAGATCTTGAAAGTACAAACATTCTGCTTAATTTCTGTTATGCTTGCAGCAAAAATTAAGATAACCGTTTCTACAAACCTACTGAAACAATTACATTTCAGACACCAAATAACAGACGACGACTTGTACTCAGGTAACCGTAACTTGCAAGTGACAGGAAGGCCATTCGCCTTCTAGCCTCTCTAATATCAGTGGCTATTATAGACGTTACTGTAACAGCCATCTACTTTAGCACTCATAAAATGCGCAATATGCCAATAAAATGTATTTATGTATTTCAGAACAAAGAGCCATTATTTTCCTAAACCGCGTAGACGGTATGTTCTTTGTAAGGGAGACGTAATATGTTTTCTGTGAGGTACGACCGGAATCATTGTATTTTTTTTGTACGAATTTAAAGCTTCAAATTGTTAGAAATGTCATACCAACTGTAAAAAACAAGGAATTCTCGTAGAATTTAACACAATATCTGTAAAGAAAGAGCATGTAAACAGCTTAATCAGAGGAAGGGAATTTGTAGATAAAAAATAACATGAGATAAACCCTATTAGAAAACAAATATTTACTAACTTTCCCTTTGCTTTAATAATTTTAATTGTACTGTACCATATCTCTGTTGAAACATTAATATAGATCGGCTTGAGTGGAACCAACGAACGTGGAAACGCGGTAATTGCTTCTATAATCACGGTTTATCTGTGTTCGTACACGACAGAATTCCATTTTACTCTAATTACTTTGCACTGAGGTACACATCGCTAAATGTAAATAACAGGGAATTAATTAATTTCAGTTTAAATTTCATATCAAGGATACATTATTTGATATACATCCGGCCAAATATACAGAAATTATTTGTGTATGCACAAAATACCTCTTGTACACGTATATGCTACATATATTGCCAAGTAATGTGCTTTTCCGTATCTTGTGAACAACATAAGGGCTGTAACAGCAAGAGCTGAATAGGTTTCCTTTCTTCTTTCTTCCCTTTTTTGTCTCTCTTTTTACAGCCCTCTTTCCCTATTTCAACTAATCATTTATGTGTTGATTTAAATTGGAGTGGAAAAGGAGGAAGTAAAAATTGTCTACTGGGAAAAGAGTGAAAAATTTTGATGTATAATCAGAAAGTCGCGACTCGCAGAATGTTTCAAGATATTTCTGCAGGCTCCAAACTGCCCATTTTCCTGATAATCCCTTAGTTTATCCGCCGCTCGTCTGGATTCTAACTGCTGTGTCGTTGCGTGGCAGTGTGGAGGGAGAAGGGATTTGCTTTAATTTTCGCCAAAAGCCATTCTCAAGGGCAAACTTGAAAACGTGGGAGCAAATTTCTCTGATAATTTTGATGATACTATAATTATTAGTACAAACAAATGAATACAATACACGCATTTGTATGCCCTGTTCGTGGTATACATTGCCGTCTTTAAACTTTCGCTACATTTTAATTACAATGGCGTTTTTGTCTCTTTTGGTTTCATTTTAACTCACTCCATTCCCGTGAAAACGTATCTGCACTTTTGAGTAGATTATAAACGATGTTTGTACGTAGCAAGAAAGATATCGAAAAATCAAAAGTGAGAGAGGAGAGAAACTAAATTTCTTGGCACAATGAAACCTTTAAAATAGAGAAAAGCAGCTATGATAATTTAAAATGTGAAACCGCACATGTACCATAACCTTGACTTAATTACAATTTGTTTCTTGTTTTATGGGAGAAGGCAATCTGGGGTGTCACGTAACACTGTGAATTGCTTGAAGACACCGTTCCCCAGCACATCACATTTTCAAAACAATATTTGCATCACTGTTATTATTATTATTATTATTATTATTATTATTATTATTAAAAGCCACGTAAGAGTGTGCTTAGCTACCTCTCCCAGATGTTCTGCGTTTTTAAGTCAACCCATCAATTTTCAAGCATCCAGAAATCTTTGCAATCAGCAAAAATAGAAAAACATTTTTAAAAGCTCAGCGATGTTCAGACAGTCGGTCTGGATTTATATTAATTTTGCTTTCACTGGACAAGCTGTCTTCTTTAATATAATGGCGCTGTGCTAATAATTCTTCTCTCGCAAGAGGGTTTTATGGTGGATTATAATAATATATAAAATGGAGATCTGAAATATGTGATCAAAATCAAATTCCAGTTCCATCTATTCTATACATTTCGCAGTTTACGCACACAAGGATTTCTATACCATCATAGTACACGCAGCTGTTTACACTTATAAGAACAAAGTGGAAGCTGCTGGAGAATAATGCGGGACGTTGTAATGAACAGCATAAAATTCGTTTCATATAGAGCAGTATACGGCGTGAAAAGAATTATTTCAGAATTGGCAGTTTGTGTTATGACATAATAAATTTCCAGACTCACCTTGTATTTCCCGAGAACCGTCAAAAATGAATTTGGAACGATACCTAACCTCCTTACTAATTTAGAATACCATGTTATACAACGAAGTAAGTACGTCTTGAACTAAAGAGGTTCATCCTGTTTAGAATTTCACTATTACTTTTTAATCCGCTGGCACATCCTTCATAGCGGCTTAAATGTGCATCCAGGCTGGATTTCATCTCTAAAACTAGCATCTACCTTTACATTCTATACTATGTACTGCAGAATTCAAATATCAGAAATGTCAGTATTCGTATACTACTTAGCAGCATCCGTTAGTAATGTCTCTGTAATACAAGTGATTTATTTGTCCCAGGAATAGCAATCACACTTTTCCTAACTTTGGCTTTAACAGTATGACTGAAAAAGACAAGTGCGTCGTCTGATCTGTATTCATTAATTTAAAATATGGAATTTAATTAATGGAAATAACGTAAAGTTTTCGTGAAAAATGGGCCTACGTTTGCACAGAAAGGGGCACATACACCAATTTTAATTATTTATTTATTGTTTGAGTGACGACGCCGTCAGATGCTGATCCTGTTTAGTGATAATAAAGCGACGAGAAAGGAAGCGTTGGCGGACCGCTCCAGATATTATCCCAGAACCTTACCGGAGGGACTGAGGAAAACCACTAAAATTTCAAGCCGTTCTGAGGGCCTAGAATCAAACCCCGAGACTTCTCAATTATGAAGTATGAATCCTGACATCTCTAGCCACATTTAGGCCCAAAATTGCTACGAAACTTGAATATGTAAGTTACAAAGTGTAGCCTTGCCGTTTTAATGCGCCATCTTCGCAGTGACTTACCACACAGTGGCTTTTACAGGAATCGCTACTTGCGATAAACGCTCTTTTAAATGGCAGCTAACCGGCATAATAACAGAACTGGCACACAGCAAAATCATGTTCTGTCATACATTGGAAACCGTGAATGGATTATACCAATATATTCATTTCTCTCGAGCCTAGAAATTCTGTAAGTTTGCTAAAATCCTTTTAGGAATCTAGAGTACAATAAAACTTTCCGGGCGGAATTCGTAAGACGTATTTCACTGCTACATGCATTTTTATTCCGTCAATTATATTACTTATTATTATTATTATTATTATTATTATTATTATTATTCGTAATGTTGTTGTTGCTATTGGTGATATTTTTGTCAAGGACATGCTGACTAAGAATAAATTCTCAGCGCGTTCAATTCGTCTCACAAAACCTCAAACACACCATTCTCACTACCCACGCCAACTGCTCCGTACCCATGTTAGTGATGTACCTCAATACCAAATTTCACATACAAAAATAAAACCTTTAATTAATTATTGCCATTAAGCCGAAAGTTAAAGAAAAATTTCACATGTCCGCCGTGTTTTTGTTTTATGTTCAACGAAATGCTGTCTTAAAAAATTTGCAACCTTCACTAAGACTTACTAAGCTCAGTTACCATGCAACATTTCAGGGCCCAAAGTCAGCGCCACCAGTCATTTTCTAATCACGTATTCACGCCTTCAGTACGATGTCTTTACTGAATGCAGGAAATTAGAAACAGAAAGCTTTGCACAAGGCATGTAAAAGGACTGAAGTTGTTAAAATTCTCCCCTACATTCACTTGTGCAATTAATGAAAAGAAAAATATGAGTATACTTTTAAAGGACTGACATAGCGAACTCCACATAAATGTCGCAATGCTCGACAAAGGCAATGCATCCTCTCGCAGAAAACATATCGGAGATACTGCAGCAGGATGATTTGTACAGTTGTGCGCGTACAATCCTGTGCATAGGGTAGATTTACCTATCTTGTACTGGTGCCTAAACATTTTTTCTTAACTATTGCGGTGGTACCGTTGTTTCAGACATTGCGCTACAAGCCGGAAGGGCGCGGGTTCAATGGAGTCGCTGAAATTTTTCATTGAATTATCCATTCCGGCCCACTATGGCCCTGGGGTCGACTGAACCTCTAACAGAAATGAGTACCGGGAATATCTCCTGGGGTGTAAAAGAGGCCGGTGCCCGGGGCTGACAACCTTACCACCTTAGCGTGCTGATTCTGTAGAAATTCTGGGCACCTCTAACTCCTGGAACCCTAGGCCTCTCCAAGCCTGGAATGGAGTAGCTTTACTTTATACTGATTTAAACTGTCATGTGTTGGTTACATTACGTACCGTTTCAAAGCCGTTCTAAGATGTGATACAGTGTTCCATTAAGTCTCGGCTTGTGTAATGTGGAAATAGCAAAAGCAAGCATGGTGATGTGATTTTTGGCCCTGTCTAATGGGGGCGTTACTTATATTTTCGGTGACATATTTTACAACTTCCTGTGGCGCAACAGCACAACTCAGGCCTAGGCCTTCTCATTGTTGAGGTGTCTAGAACACACACAATTAGAAAACACACCCGGTGGTTATCTTCTGAATGACTCATTTCCTCGTCGCAGAGGCGACGAGCAGACAAAACATACAACAAACACAAAGGACAAACATCCGTGCCCTTAGCAGGATTCGAACTCAGCTTCCAAGTAATCTAGCCTCCGCAGATCTACGCCTTAAACCCCACGTCCACCAAGATCGGCATTTAGTAATTTAGATGGGGCAAGAATAATAAGTAACAAGGTGCACTTTCACCTATTGTTACTGATCGGCAAGTAAGTTGAAGTTAGGTACAAAATTAATCACAGAGAGCGGGTTTGTTAACTCGTACTTTTTCAAGTTTCAATTTCATTCTGAGTCGATTTTGGAATACGCTGTAAGATAACACTCCTATTAGTTACGCAAGACGAATAACGGCGCTGCAAGGACTGGAAACGTGCGGATATGGTGAAAGATTTGAAGGCACTGAGGAAAGGAACCGTATGCTTTAACATAACTTACAATTGCTAGAGTCTGAGGGCCGGCATATAATTGGCTACAGAACTGTCTGTTAGTACTGGTTTAAAAGGATTATCAGCGCGGTTTATAGCGGATATTTAAATCAAGGTGTTACGCCTTAACACATTGACTCACAAGATTAACGCTACAGAGGCAATATTCTGCACACTGACATAATTTAACACAAGGACAACTTCCTTTATTTGTTCCAACAAACTTAATCCCTTACACAACCTTTACACAACCGTAATTTTTTATCTTGTAAGCAAGCATTTTAAGGGAAAACTTTCCTAACAAACCTAAAGTGTTCAAGTGGTGAAGAAATATTCTGCTTTTGAACACAACAATTTTTATTACCGTGCCAAATACAGCCCGCCAGAGGACCCCCTACTGACTCAGAGAACGTGTGTGTATAACCTCAACCCCTAGTTGTTAAATATCTATTGCGAAGTTAATATATTACCTACACCCAGTCGAAAGTGGGTGTAGTATACCTTTCCAGTTATTTTTACTGAATTCTCTATGCATCACTTCAAGTGAGGTACACAAAACACAATACATTATAGAGTAATATATTTAAAACATCCAAGAGAAAAAGGACGTGTTGAAACAAAAAATGGATACATTTGCTGCTCGTGTAAGCGTGTGGAAATTTACTTGGTAGATTTGTTTGCTGGATGCACAGTTGGTGAGTCAAGAGTACCGCCGGATGGAGTACCCGTAACCAGTACTTTTCTGGACATATTGATTTAATAAAATTCTCAGAAATGTTTGAAATAGTGACTGGCACAGATGATGTATGAAAGAGTGTATGGCAATGAGGGCAAGTAATTGTATCGAAACAATCAACATGCTTCGGCGGCTCATTTAACTTTTTTCCCGCTAACGTATGCTTATGTGATCATACGCTTTGTGCGTGTGTGTCCTTGCGACTTTTGATCAATGGCACTGATTTTTACACATTTTACTCTCGTAATGCCAAATATTTTTCAAACCATAATAAAAACTTAGCCAATGGAATAACTTCTGCAGTGGAAGCAACAATATCGATATCTAACACAGAGTCCTAAACTGATGTATAGTAATGGACGTTGCGAAAAATGGCGTTGTCAAAATATTTTTCCTTTATACAATATGAAGCTACAATGCGACGACTGCACAGACTCGTTATTAACGTTTGAGGTGATGTGCAGAATAAATGTCGTTGGAATTACGTTTATTATACGTTAACAATTACGAATATAGCAAGAGCATAAAGTGCTCACATTATACCTGTGACAGTGACGGCAGACACACTTAGCAGTCAGGCATAAGTTCTTCCAAATACTAAATAAATGATACTTTTTACAATTTTATCTGTAATGTACTAAAATTGCAAATAATACAATAAAATCCTATTATACGTAGGCCATGTTTATGACCATTCTCCTACAGTCACACACCCTTAATCCATGGTGTCAAAATAATGCTACGTTAGGGTGTCGTTTCAAAATACACACACGTAACATTTATGCACACAAGTTCTGTTGCACTGAAATCTGCGTAGTCAGAAATGTAGGCATTACATCTTCTACTCGGAAATCCCCTTTCATATTTTTTCTTTTGTAAATAACCTCTGAACCTATGAGAAGATATTAACGACACACAGTTTATGTTATACCACAAAGGACAATTCTGAGGGCATTTTTATTTCGCTTCTGCCAACAGAACAAAGTTATCAGTAACGCGAAATTCTAGGAAAAGATTTCAGTGCGGTTCTTTTCATAAAGGCTCCTGAAATGTGCAAAAGAGTGTTTAAACGAGCGCAATCAAAGTACGTTATGATATCTTTCCTTCAAAATTAAATTAAAACTTACTTTCTGAAACAGGAGCGTATTCCGTTTTAAATCGTTATACAATGGTCTACTTTAGGTCGCATATAACGTCACTGTTACTGGGTTCTGCACCTTGCCGATGTCTGTTATTCCCAACAGAATTCCATGTTTTAGGAGAGGAATCTTTTGCAGATCTCGGGTTAAAATGTAGGGAGGCACGTTCTCAGTTTCGTCCCACACAATTGTGCGTACAGCAGAAAAGAAACGGAGCTTGTTTGGAAAAATTGTGTTCTATCAGGAAAGCTAGATGAGAGGCGGAGTCCAGGAAACAAGATACTCCACAAAATACAGAATGGTTACTTTTCAGAATGTGGCACGATATTTCGCAAACAAATATAAGGACGCATGTAAAAAAAAACTGCATGACGACAATCCTGTGAATGTGTTGAAAATCTTCTTACCGGGAAGTTTAAATATGGTGGTTACCCAACAATATAAAGCATCGAGAAATTTAGCTATACGAACTGCATATATGAAAAAGCAGTATTTGCCACTTCAAACGCTGCACACGTCAAACTGTCAACATTTGTTGACAGTTTGACGTTCAGTGACACTGAGTTTGAGAGGACGTTTGGCAATAAATATTATAAAATTTGGGTTGGATCAGGCGACGCTAAAATTGCGATTAGAAGTTACAACTCGTTTCCGCTTTGCAAGGCTTATGAAAATCTTCATGTGTATTTGTCTGCTAGGGAGTTTCAGTACTCAAAACTGGCGCTGTGAAGTGACAGTAATATTTTTTTAGTATCTTTAATATCCAAAGTGTATGCACTTTGAACCACCTTACAGTATTAACCTTTTAAAGCCTAGCGGTAGCTTTACATACGACCAGGTTTAACATTAAAAAATTCTACGTGGTGCCCACATTGCGTTTATGTGTTTTGTACGGATCTCAGAGCAAACAGCAACTTTTGCCTTATAAAACATTAAGAGACTGGTTTTTATAACCGAAGTGGAGAGTGTTTACAGCGCGGTATGCACTGAGTCCTTATATAAAACAGATACGCTTCGTCTTTAAAGGGTGAAAAAGATATATAAGACCATAACCACAAACTGTCTTTTTAGAAATAGAAATAAATTATACATAGGTTGACCTTCTTGAAATTATTTGAAAAGCACAGCTGTTTAGAATGTATTAGAAGCTAAAATAAGAGGGCTCAGTATTCACTACTTATCTCCACTTCGCAGTCTTCTCAGATTTTCAACCACGCAGATCACATGTATCGAAATTTTAAATTCAGTTTCCAGTTTGATATCGAATTTGAAAAAATAAGCACGCTCTGCAGTGTAACAGAAGAAAACCTAGCCCGGGTGGGAATGTCTATTTCCATGAACCCGCCATTCTGGGTTATGATGCAGCGTCACGTCCCACAGGACTGACTCCACGGCTGCGGAAACCTCAAAAAGTAGAAATGTTTATTTTGCTGGCAAGTGTGTATTCGTGCGGAAGAATGTATTTTTAAAATGCGGGGAGAGACCGTGTTTATTGCTTACACGCCGCCGTTATTTAAAAGCCGGGTATTCAGATATTCGACCTTTTCCCTCAGCACACACAGACTTGCGAACTACTGCTTGCAAAGCAAGTGGTGTTAGGCTGTTCTGGTGTCGTGGCAGCTGTGACATTCTAAAATAATTTAAGAAAAGCCTTACAAGGACGGCTGCATTTTCGCACAGTACTGGGTCTACTGTTGACAAGAGAATATTCAGACTCAAGAGAAAGGAAAGTGCAGGAGTCTCGAGAAAATAACGTGATATGATTAATAATGTATCCCTTTGCCAGGTATTACTATGGTGATGAAACCACGTGCCATTATGTTGGCCAAGAAGACTTTAATATTTAAGCTGGGAAATATATGGTACCATTGCTGTACTGATAGTTCCGCCATATTGCTGCTTCTAGATATTCAATCTAGTGACCTGAAATTATAATATTTAACAGAAATACTAAAAAACGTATAATTTACAGTAAAATTTGTGTTTCAGATACCTCTGCATTTTTTTTTTCCACACAGAGTCGTAAACAGCACTCTTCGTCCTGTTGCTCTGTTCATACCCCACACGCGCATTTTAAAATCATGTCTCCATTTTATACAGAAGGCACAGTGTAAAATTTTGTCATGCCTTAGCAACAGATTTACAGTGTATCACTTGTTACTGTAGCTCTGTTCAAAGAATACAGAAAGACATTACAGAACACGTAGTGACAGTGAACAAAGAAGCTTAATTTCGTACTTGAATGGAGAACCTCCTTTAAAAGAAGAAAACAAATATCCTTCCGTAGCACTCTGAAGACACTCCGCGTGGAATGATGGGTAGATTTGTGTGCGCCGCAGATGATCGAAGAATACACGTAGTTCTTCACGCACAGTGTCCCCTTTATACTCGTGTTCGCCCGACGTTAACCGGTACTGACGTGGCTTGACAATTTCTCTTAAAATTCCACGGTATAAAACATCATGAAGTCTCAGCCATTCTCAGACTTTCTATAAGCGCACAGATAGTCAGACAGAGCAAGTGGCTTTAACGGGAATTCTGAAAGCCCCTGAAAAGTCCAGAGTTGAGTCCAAGCCGTTACTGCAAATATTTCAATAACAATAACTCCGTAAAGTGATACGTACAGGGTCTTGTTTGCCAAACCTGAAAGAAATAAACCACTTGGAAAACCTAGACGTAGGTGGGATGTTGATGTTAACACGTACCTTACACAAAGGGGATGGACGGGAGTGCACTGGGTGAACGTGGTTCAGGGTGGGAACAAGTGACGAAGTTCTTGAGGGCACGGCAATGGGCTTCGGTATCTGTAAATTGCAAAGGATTCCTCGATTTTCCAGGAAACTGTAAGCATTTCAAGAAGGCATCTTCTTTAGGAAGCTAGTCAGTGTATATAACCGCAAATGTTCACTTGACATGACAGTTATAGCCAGCAATCGAAATGCTGGGTGTATGACCTGCTTGCTTTGAGTCAATATGCAGTGTCCAACTTAATATCTGTACACAATAAAACGTATGGTTAGCGGGAAACACGCTGCACTTGGCAGGGTCTCAACCAGTCCACCTGTCTTAAACTGTTTAAGCAGAAGTGTTTTGTGTCTTGTTCACTAGAAGCTTTACGATTGTATTAAACTTGAATGAAGCTACTTTCAGGCTGTATTAATGTCAACACATATAAACAAGAACAACAGGGAAAGAAAGGAAGCAACCTCCGGGAATTGGGTAGGAAAGTTTTTCACAAACATTTTAGTCTATACTGTGTTTTCAGCTGCGTATTGTACAGGATAGCTTACAGTAACGCCTCGGCCTTATGCTTGGCTAATTCCTAGTTTAAAATCCAAGGAGGAGCAACTGCACTGAGGGTTTCACTTAGCTTTCCCGTCCAATGTCCGATGAAGGAGAGGACATTGCCTAATGACTTTCTACTAAAACTACCTTCCGTCTTCATTACGATTCTTTACAGAAATAAATTAAATTTACAAGCACCTAATATTCAAAATTCGTTTAGGTTTAGCTGTTTGATTATTTCAGTCAAAGTGTCAGTATTTATGATTAAAACGTGGAATGATAGCATGAATAAATCAGTAAATTGGAAAACAAGTGGGTATAGTTTAATATTGTGTACTACCCAGACATTTGTATGGAGGGGTTTAGGATACCATAAAAACGCTTAGTGAAGACGGCCGGCGTCCTGGCCAAGGCTACAGCCGAGTACGTCCCGCATGAAACTCTGACGCAATGCCACTTCAGTCATCCTGCGCGTGTGATTCAGTGCTAACATGTACATGGCTAAATAATCGTACAGGCCTCTTGACTATCAAAACAATATTTGACATAGTTTCTAATAAGCGCATTTAAGAGAGTGTAATAATAATAATAATAATAATAATAATAATAATAATAATTTCATTTCGTAGTCCTTCCCTCTTCTACCTATTCACAGTAGATGTCGAGGTTGTTTATTTTCACTTGATCACACTCAGACACACACCACAGTCGGTGGGACTCCTCTGGACGATGGATCGACCCGTCGCAGAGACTTCTACCTTACAACACAAACACTCACAACAGACAAACATCTATGCCCGCGGTGGGATTCGAACCCACCATCCCAAAAAGGCTTCGGTCGCAGACCTAGGCCTTATACCGCGCGGCCACTGGGATACGCTATAATAATAATAATAATAATAATAATAATAATAATAATAATACAATTTTCATCTATTAACGTGTTATTCTAACACCGCAACCAAAAAAAGCTGAGCAACGTAACTGGAAAGCACGACATGAAGAAACTATATAAAACAGCCGTACTGGGCACTGCACACATACTTCGGAAAGTGCTAATATAAGAGTACAAAACATTCAGCATGTGAAGTAACATTACGTGTACCATAAATTGTGTCTACAGAATATCTGCAACACTACATATCCTATAAACATGGTTTATTTCAGGCATATAATTGCAAATATCCTGAAAAAAGGGGATGATGATGATGATGATGATAATAATAATAATAATAATAATAATAGGGTTCGTATCTTGTACCATGTGCTTAAGAGACGAAAAATGTATACTAAATTTTATTTGGTAAACATGACGGAATGAGGCTGACAAACATGAATGCGAACTGGACCCTTACGTGTGAAAAAAATTAATTAAGTTTTATCCTTTGTAATATTATGTAAATGGTTATATTTTAATCATATTGGATGTAATTATGGAGTCACAAGGCTTCTATAGTTTTCCAATGTCGTGATAAATCAATTAAAAAATTACACGTATTACTTAGTGAGTTACTTCCACCAAAATTTAGACAAGACCCGCTGTTTGAGAATAGGTTGAGGTCGCTCCGGCCCCAAGACCTCTAATCATTCGTTTTGCCCTATGAGGCTGGCCCACTCCAAATCGGCGTCAGCCATGTACATTTAAAGAGGGGGAAATATAAACTCATGCTTGGAGAATGGAAAGATACCCTTCAAAGCCGAAATAAAAAACAGCGAGTTTTACGGATCTGGCCTAGATGGTGATCTCAAAACAGAGTACAGCTATTGAAAGCACTGATCCAGTATTGTGAAAAACAGAGTCTTCCGGGATGGTGCGCAGTGTGGATTGTTAACTACCGACGCTTTTAAGGCATGACGCTTCTTCGAAAGGTCGGTAACAATTTAGCAGTCTACAAAGGAACAAGTATATCTTTACTCTTAAATGGCGTAAAATCCCCGAATGGTTTTATCTTCATCAATCCCTTTGTAAGAGACGCAAATCTTTCTAACTAAAAGTTTTAAATTGATGTATGTACTGATAAGAATGTAAGATTCAAACCTTCGTAAGACAGTAGTAAATATACACGTGTATAGGATATTCAACACTAAAAACCTCTGTATTTTGTACACAATATTTATTTATATATTTCATGTAATTCTAAAAATATAACACGATTTTCCCCCTGCACTAATCAGCATGGCTTTCTGACTAAAGCAAACTGTGTTCTCTCCGAGGTACGAAATACATCTTTATATGTAATGTACATTCTTTTTTGTCTTCAGTTGGCCGTGTCATGGTTCAGGTGCCTATTTACCGGCCTCTCGCCGAGAAAGCCTGGGTTCTATCCCAGGTCAATTCAGGTGAGATCTGTGAAGGATAGACTGGCAAAGCGACAAGCTTTACTCTGCTTACTTCAGCTGTCCCCTGTCAGCATCATTCCACGAATTCCTCGTACTCATTTTCATCTACGTGTTTCCCTTAACTGAAGAACAAAGGGGTAAAACTTGGGAAACTTTCCAAAGCAACGCTCTTTCGGAAACCGGTGAGCATAAGATAGAAATTTATTTTCGTCGTCAAAGGGTTGTACTTCTTCACCTTGTTCATCGTATCTAAATGCATTTTCATACCTTCAATCAATTTCTTTTTTGATCGAATCAAGTGACATATATTTGTATTTTCCAGTTCCAGTAGAAAGTACCGAATTCTCTGTTTCACGCTGCTGCCGACACAGAAACGATGCTTCTGTCACTTTTCGTGTCGTCTCTTCTCTGTGTTTTGCTGGGACAACTAACGATGTACGTTGGGCACTTACTGAATTGCTACGGTTCTTTTTCCAAAACTTATTCATCTTCTATCTATCTTAAAAATGATTACATCGCAAAAAACACACGGATTATATCTGCTCTCTTCTGGGATAATATGCAGCTTGGAGTGGTAACCGTTTCCAGACGTTTCGGGACAACCTATAGGTCCAGTCTTCAAGGCCCAAGAAGTCCAAGGAGAAAATGTATGGACTGTGCACTTTCTCTTACTTTATTAAATTAAATTCGACTTTTCTCATACTTTATTTCGTTTAAACCACCTGGAAACTAGGTGGACAGCATGGGAGGTCGTCAAATGGTTTCATCTTCCTTAGAATAAGGACATGTAGCATGTTCCTGTGAACATGTTCCTGAACCTCCCTTTTCAATAATATTCGGCAATCTTGTTGAGTAGCTAAGTAAACCGCAAATTCTCGAAAAGCGCTCTATTCCGTATAATCAGTTAATAGCCTCCACGGCGTGCAGCGAACAGTGTATATAATGCATTTTTACTGTATACTCGCGTGAAATACAAATGATATCTGGTGTTATATGTATTATTCTTCCTAACTCTTCCTACAGAAAATATCATCATCTGGCGAACATAGGCTAATCTAAAAAGTTAATATTATAGATGTGAAATTTTCTCATGATTAATATGGATATTTAAAGGCAATATTCAATAATAAAAGTGACGAATTACTAAAACGGGAGTGAGAATTGTCAATTTTTTAATTCTGTATTGCCTTTCACTTGCCTATTCTTTTCAGTTTTGCACTAAAGAACCTTACATGTATGAGGTGTGTAAGTGTAATTGTACTATATGGCAGACTAACAAGAACAGAACGCGTGCGGCAAGTCACAGAACAAGTAAACACGAGCGTGACAGTGATACGCTTGAACAGAACACAAGACTATAAGGGAGAGCGAACTGACACCAAGCAATTCTTTTACTGTGAACTGTTTACCGTGAAGTACTATGGAAAAACAGGAAGAAACCCATCTTACAGTGCTCTGCTGTGGTAATATTTACACAGCAGTCTCTCAGACTCTGTCGGTAATTCTATCTTCCTTTTCGCTTTCTGGCAACAGTGATAGGGACAATTTTGTCTGTAGCGCTCAGACTTCATACGTGTTCCAAGGAATGCACTTAAAGGATAGCGGAGTTACTGTTGAATTTCAAAGGGAACATTTATAGTGGGAAATGATCCATTTACTTTTGCGATCAATGTTATTCCAACTAGAACACATTCATTACCGAGGCTTGTGTGTTTCACTGTAGCTATTTGTCTTCCGCCTCTTCTCTTCATCGTAACTAAACGAACCTCTGAGGCAGATGGTGCAGCGCTAGCGCTTGAGGTATGCATTAGGGAGGTGGAGGTACTTGATTCAAATTTCAGCTGGATTACCGGCTATCATAGTTGAAATTTTACTCTATCTTCTACGCGAATGTTAAGCTCGGATTTTAAAACCACTCACAACCCTTCCTTTCAAATCTTCATGCTTGTTTCGTAATGAATATTTGCCAACTGCACTAGACATCCCTATGTATAGAGTACTTCATTTGGTTTCGTAGTCCTTACTCCTTCTACTTACTCACAGTAGGCATCGACGTTTTTGTTTTTCACGTGATCACACTCAGACACACACCACAGTCGGTAGGACTCCTCTGGACGAGGGATCGGCCCGTCGCACAGACCTCTACCAGACAACACAAACACTCACAAGAGACTAACATCCGTGCCCCCGGTGGGATTCGAACCCACGACCCTAGGAAGCGCTCGGCCGCAGACCTACGCCTTAGACCGCGTGGCCACTGGGATCGGCTATATAGTACTTAAGTGGTATAAATGAGCGTTAATTAATTAAGAGTAGTTTTATAAAGCGCTGAGGAAGTAGTGTTGATTATTACTTTGAGATTTGAGATTCTGACAGTACAGGGCTCTGGTATGTGACACCAACCTTTCTGAAGGACCTGTTTCTCCATCTTCAGAGTAGAAGCCTTCACTGAAGACGGAAGCAGCAGTTTCCTCCAGAAGGTCTGTAAATTTCCACTATTCTCTACGATGTCACATTCCTGAAGTCTATCATTTTCTGTTTGCTGTTGCCTACGAATGTTCCAGAAAGAGTGTGATGTAAGGAACGCAACAGCGTAATACGGTCTTTCAATAAAGACTTCACAACATTTGTTTGACACAGAGTGCATATGTCTGTTTATGATACTTCTGCCTTTCCCTCGGTATAGTAACCTACTCAACGAATAGGCCCGCTTCACTCCCTGTTTTAACTCCCGCTTTACTTCCTGTCTTAAGACCCGCTTCACTTCCTGTCTTGAGGCCCGCTTCACTCCCTGTCTTAACGCCCGCTTCACTCCCTGTCTTAACGCCCGCTTCACTTCCTGTCTTAAGGCCCGCTTCATTTCCTGTCTTAAGGCCCGCTTCACTTTCTGTCTTAACGCCCGCTTCACTCCCTGTCTTAAGGTCCGCTTCACTTCCTGTCTTAAGGCCCGCTTCACTTCCTGTCTTAAGGCCCGCTTCATTTCCTGTCTTAAGGCCCGCTTCACTTTCTGTCTTAACGTCCGCTTCACTCCCTGTCTTAAGGCCCGCTTCACTTCCTGTCTTCACGCCCGCTTCACTTCCTGTCTTAAGGCCCGCTTAGGGCCCGCTTCACTTCCTGTCTTAAGGCCCGCTTAAAGCCCGCTTCACTTCCTGCCTTAAGGCCCGCTTAAAGCCCGCTTCACTTCCTGCCTTAAGGCCCGCTTCACTTCCTGTCTTAAGCTCCTAAGTAGGCTACATCTCTTGTCTTAAATTCACGTCCGGAAATTAAAGACTCTCTTTTCTAGGAGTTTAGTTCCATTTAACATTAGTTATGGACCACACAGTCTACTTTCAGTGCTATATTTCACCTATAAATAAGAGTTAATAACTTGTAGCCAACAGCAGTCTGACTTCTATATTATCCACTTAGGTGAAGCTATATAAATAACGCAGTGTTGTTAAGACTCCATGTAAGATTTTTATTTCACCACTTTATTAAATATCTGAAAATTTAAGAAAAGAGGCCGTGTTTGATTTGTCATACTGGACCAAGCGCGTTGCACGTCATGATGCACTTCTTACCAATCTGTGTTGCTGAAGACTAGACAAGAAGTCAACGAGGATATTATATGGAGTTATTCGAATAATTGTGCGTAGGTTTTCCTTTCACAAAATCGTATTTTTTCTGAATATTTAACCCCCTCATTTGTTCACAGATTGTAACAGTGAACATTACGCAGCTTTTGATTTGTATGTATTACATACGTTATTTTGGGGATGGAGGGCAGATTTACCTAAGTGTAAATTTCACTGGGTTTGTGAGACTTGGAATTCAGAATAGAACACTTGTAACATTAGCTTCATTTTTGTTTTGAACGTTCCTCAGTCGTGGCTTCACTATATCACAGCGTTTCGGAAATTTGGTCCGTTTTCGTCTTTCGGTGGAAAGCGGGGCGGGAGAGAGAGAAAAGTGCTCTCCCATGTGAGAACAGTGGAGAAGACGGCTTTTTTTTAAGAGAACCGTCAGATTATGTTCTCTTGTCTTTTCCACCAAAAGACACAAAAACAAACACAGACTTCGAAATGCGGTGACACGATAAACACAAATCCACTAAAACTGTCCAAACCACTAACCACGCTAAGGTAACTGCAATAGACAGTCTTTAGAATCCTTTAAAGTTGGCTTTCTTTAAATTCATTGTAGAACTTCAATTTGCTTTCGTAATTTGATAATGAAAAACACATGTGCTTCTAGATTTTGAGGCTACGAAAGGGTATTTTTAGGAGAATGTGTACTTAGAAAAGCATACAAAGACTTGCGCAATAAAACATTTAGTATCTTTATGAAATGCTGAAGGCACACGAAGCAGACTTAACACGAGACTTCATATGGCATATAACACACCACTTTTACGCAGGACTATGTTTTGCGCGCCCGTACGTTTGTGGTAAGGGTACTGTATATATGATATACGGGATAAAAGAGTCACTACCTACTCAGCGTGTGCTCGCCAGAGCATAACATGTAAGGTGTTGTTTAAATAAAATATGGAGACAAAGAAAGACTAAAACAGTAAAATATAAATGAATAAAATAAAATTCAAGAGAAGCAATGATTAAAATATGGAAAATAACAAGAACGGTTTTTTTTATTTCTTCTCTGTTATTCGACCACTCTCGTTCATTTCGCTGTCGACACACTTCTCACCCACTCAGCCCACCCTTTGCACTGTGCGCTGATGTCTATTGTGGTTGAAAGCTACATGAGTGTCGGTCGGTATTGTTCGGGACACAAAAGCAGCTGTGTTCTGCCTACCAGAATGCACACGAAATGCTCTCACGCCATTTTTATATTATATAAATGACATCAGAATTTGACGGGGCAACAGGAAGCTAATGAAACGCTGGATCCACGGATGAAATAAATTACGATTCCACATGGCTTATATAAGGCTGAAAAATCGTTTTGGAGCGACAGTTTTCGTGAAATAAGCAGTCTCGGAAATTAAGCTTCAACATATTTTTTTATCTGAAGAAGCATTTCGGTGACAAAACATACGTTCCTACACACGTACATACAAATGAAGGCAAGAAAAACTTCACTGTCAAATGCAGTTTCTCATGCAAATATGCCATATTTGGTTGCCACTATGTTTGTGTACGTTCCGCTGTCGAGTTATTTCGAAAGCCATCCATTTTCTCCTCATATTTCGCTTTCAATTTATGTCCACTCTCTCCCACATTTTACCATCGTATAAAAACATACGTGGTTAACACCTTTGCTGTAATATAGGTTAGTGTTTTGTGTTTTGTAGCATATGTTATTTTCTCTTGAATTTCCTGTTGTAAGTGATATGCTTAGACTTTGGTTATTACGTAGTTACTTAATATTTCTAGCTTTCAACTTTAAATAATCCACAACAATGCACTGAGCAGTTAGGTGTGATAACAAAACCAACAAATGCCTGCAAGTGTATGAAAGTATATTTATATACACAGTACACTCGCCAGATAGCGGCATTGTTTCTATGTAATTTCTCCTCTGTAATCTTGTTAGCACATGCAGTCTTTGCTTCTTGAGCATTAATCAATATTATGTGATCCACAGCCGTGCACTGAGCAAGCAGATAACAATACCAAACCCAACATATGCATGTAAGTGTATAATATAGTTTCCTACCCTTACGGGCATTGGTTGGTTTTAGCATTGTACCTAATTTCTAGTTTCCTTTCTTATATTTATAAACCCGTTAAGAATTTGTGTTTTCGTAATCTATTGCACTTTAAATATTTGTAATTTGATCCGTATTTATGATGTTATTGTAACTGGGTGTAGAAACATTTTTATTGAAAATATTTTTCATTATCTTTACTTCTTTCTCTTACTTTTCATTAATTTCCGGTAGTTTTGAAGCCAATTCATCAGAAATTTATTGGTGATGTTTTGTGCATATATAGGTATAAGAAACGCAACGGTATGCAATGCCTAAAAATAACTGGACAGAATCCCGGGCCAGTTCTATCTATAGTAACCCTCAAAATATATGTGCTTAATGTTGAGCCAAATTAGCCCTTTAAAGAGGAAGCCTATCTGCTTTATATAAGGACTCAGTGCGTACCGCACTGTAAACACTGTCCTCCTCCGTTATAAAAACCAATCTCTTGATGCTGTATAAGGCAAAAGTTGCTGTTTGATCTGAAACCCACACAGAACACATAAATACAATGCAAGCAATATGCAGAATTTTTGAATGTTGAACCCGGTGGTACGTGAAGTTACCGTTAGGCTTTAAAAAGTTAAACTATTCAGGGGTTAGTGGTTAGGGTGTGTGTGTGTGTGATCTACTGCAACATTAAGAGGCTCTGCATTTTGTCCATGCAACTTGTTTACGCGTTTTCTAAAACTATCACAACAAACTTCGATTATTTCAGTATACAGAAATGAACGACTGCTCTATAACAGACACACATTCTACTCTCTATCAGGCACGAACACAATTTTTACAGGCCAGTGCACTAGCAATGCAGATACCACGTATCTGTCAGTCTTCAAGGTGTTAGTGTATTAACCTTGCTTTGCTCCACATAGTTGCCTTCCAAGTCTTACTCCAACAAAACCTGTATACACAACCCTAGACTCCCAATTTTGAGCTGCATATTGACAGTACCATAACATCAACCATTTATTATAGTTTCCGTTAAAAGAGATTGCGTTCTAACCTCACTAAATATTTTTCTGGGCACTT
The DNA here is from genome assembly GCA_013340265.1 of Coptotermes formosanus. Taxonomy (NCBI): domain Eukaryota; kingdom Metazoa; phylum Arthropoda; class Insecta; order Blattodea; family Rhinotermitidae; genus Coptotermes; species Coptotermes formosanus. The sequence goes on from BLKM01000436.1 coordinate 1,928,161, forward strand.
CAAAATCAAACACTTTAAACTGCCTTCTGTGCTCAGAGTTCAAAAATCGTAGTTTATCCATATAATAATGGAAGCATGTAATTAAAACCTGGGGTAAATGCGGCGTTGTTTTTGTAGTTTGTTTAGGGCTGTGTCAGTATCTTGTACCACAAGGCATCAATGGCAGTACTGTTAGTGGCAAATTGAGAAGAACTGGACGGAAATGGCCGAGTCATAATCTGGGTGCTATCAAAACATTTTTGGAAGGACTGAGAAAACCACGAAAGACGTTAGTCACGATAGCTGGTGTGTCGGCCGAGATTCGAAGTGGCCAGCTCCAAGACACAAATCTACAGGTGTCTGCAAATTATATGATCCTCCGCCAACTCAGGAATTGCGACCGTAAACAGATTACCTTTTCATGCAATTTACTGTGCCCTCTCTTGTGACGTCAGAATATCACATATCAGAGAAATATTACAAAGCGGAATGAGTGTGGTTTTGTCATATCTATAGCGTTATACCCCTAGAACAACAGGCAAGCCAAGTCTGCATTCTTATCACTGCCTACACCTGCAAGACGTCTGGAACTCAAGTGCGTACTTGGCAGCCTGCACTGTACAGTATCCGCCTCTGCTTTCCTAATACCACCCTGCACTCCTAAACATGTGCTGAATCACCAAGCCGTACTTCTATATGGACCTGATCCCTTATAAAGCAGTTGAAATGGTGTGAACGTTAGTTGGACCTAGAATGGACGGTATTATTCCCACCTCCCCACTGCCAGCGCGTCTTGGACAAAATGCCCGTAAAAAAGCACAAGTCCTTGCAAGGCGGTAGTGCTGTTTTTCTTTATCACTCCATTAGAACATAAACCACAAGCCAGTAAATTGTAATTTCAAATTTTAACATTCCAAAACTTGTCCAGTCTGCTTAATTATTACCGAAAAACGTAATTAAGCCGATCCCAGTGGCCGCGCGGTCTAAGGCGTAGGTCTGCGGTCGAGCGCTTGCTGGGATCGTGGGTTCGAATCCCACCGGGGGCATGGATGTTTGTCTCTTGTGAGTGTTTGTGTGTTGTCAGGTAGAGGTCTCTGCGACGGGCCGATCCCTCGTCCAAAGGAGTCTTACCGATTGTAGTGTGTGTCGGAGTGTGACCAAGTGAAAATAAACAACCTCGACACTTACTGTAAGTAGGTAGAAGGGGTGAGGACTACGAAAACGTAACTAAATTATAAGTGGAAAGGAACATATTTTTCGATATCATTAGTAAACTCATATCGAGATATAGATAACGACATGAGAGTATTTTACATGATTCCGGAATTAATTTTATAAAATTGAAGACTTTTGTTCGAATTTAGACTTTGCAGGCAAAAGACAAAATACTATACATGGCATACCCTACAGCTTTCGCTCAAAGAACCAACTAACATTTCAACAACACACACCTCATTACTCGAAGCAATAATTGCGCTCTGTCGTCGTGTCTTTTCAATCCGGTCGTAACTGTCTCTTCCTCCGCATGTTCTGTGTAATTGAATCGTTAAACTGTGCAACTATAAACACTGTGTAGTCGGCATTACTACTGACAGCTGGGAACAACGTTACACCAGTTGTACTGGTTGCACTGTTAGAATGCATGCAGTTTGATTGTAGTGCGCTCCCTGCTATTCCTAACAAGTCTAGATTTCTTCTCTTCCATTATAATTGAAACTGACAAAAGTAATAACTTAAATGTTTTATTTCTTACGCATGATCTAAATTTGTAACTTTTTTGTGTATGCGTAATAAAATCACATGTTCCTGATAAAAACTTTATGAGAAAATAATACAAATTCTAATACGTAACATATCTATTAAAACTGTTATTAAGCAGAAATATGAACAGATAGCTTGAAAACATAATTATAAAAAATTAACAAACCAAAGAAACTTTTAAAATACGCGAACGTCTATAGATAAATTGACAGGTTTATTTTTTCTAGCACTTTTTTGAAAATGTATTTTATTTAATTTCAACACTCCAGGCAATTACAATTAGTTCTACATCCCAAAGGGAAATTCGGACAGGATGCAGCTTGTTTTGAAGTGCTTCTGAAAGGAAAAGGAAACTATAAACTTCAGCAACATTCATAGTACAGATGTTTGTGTAGCAGCTACGTCAGTAATAACAGTCTGGACAGCACAGGCAGACAGGCAATAGGCTACTGACTGGGCGGCCGAGGCACTGCGATTCGATTACTGTAAGGCCCGAGAGGCTATTATCTTGCGATCTTTGGGGTTCTTACAGCGTTGCTGTTGAGGATTCAGGCCTTTTGAGACGTGACACTTTGTCACTGGCCTGGTGGTTCCTGAAGGGCAAGAGATTTTGCTTTGCTGCACAGCGCCTAGACCGGGTGCGTGTGGGCCACCCACCTCTCTATTCAGTACGTTCCTGCCTTTCTTTCCCCGAGGATAAAAGAGGCAGGGCAAGAAGTTCAACACTTACCCTCCATACAGTGTAGAGATCAAGAATGACTGGAGCTATACCTCCACTGCTGCACATGTCTTAATGTTTTGCACAGGGTTTAATTCACTGTTATAAGTAATTTTCCTTCTACCATTTTACCTCCTGGGAAAACGCCCCCGGAACTCACTATGTAGGAGACTGCGTGGGCTCCCCATGGCCCCCCCCCCCCCTCGGAGAGGTTTGCTTTCCTTTACACATACCATCGGTTCCTTAAGAATATTCTGTACCAGAATCACACACTGATTCATCGTTTTCTACCAGAGCTGCACGTCTAGCTCATCTTGTCCTACAACACAGTACACTGGCGCCAGATTTGTCCCATGTGCCTATCTAGTGAGAGTGATGTATCATTAACCATCACAGACCCGCTCAACGCTGCAAGAGTTCATACAATCTGTGCAAACACCATAGCTTCTGAATGACCATTATTATTAACAATGCTGGTGATACAGTGTACAGTGTGTCTAGTCGATATCATTCTCCAAATGCATGTAGCCCTGTATTTGCAATATATTCAGCATGTAGACGTCTGTAAATAACGTACGCGTAGCTTATGTATAGTGCACTAGCAAGTGTTTAAGCAACGCTGCTGCTCCCACAGCAGCGTTGAGCAACACTCAGTTGGTCCTTGGTCCTAAGAGGGAGGCAGGATATTTCTGCGAAACGTCTCTAATTATTTACCAGTCGGCGTGACGTAATATCCCAGAAGACTTGAATCTTACAGCAGCGTTGAGCAACACTCAGTTGGTCCTTGGTCCTCAGAGGGAGGCAGGATATTTCTGCGAAACGTCGCTATTTACCAGTCGGCGTGACGTAACATCCCAGAAGACTTGAATCTTAAATAGGCTTGTATATTTGTGTATTCATGAAGGATATGTATAGGCACGCCTTCATCATTTTTGTAGCGGCGGCGGCGGTGGCGGTGGTGGTGGTGGTGGTGGTGGTGGTGGTGGTGGTGGTGGTGGTAGTAATTTGAGTATAATTACTACTAATTCCGTTTGCCCCACCGGAATATTTACGAAGCAAATTATTTACCCAATCAAAGTTTTGGAGTCTAAAACTCTTAAAATCGAATGAAGTACATGTAATTCCATACCATCTACTTTAACTAATAGTTGCTATAACGATACAGTTTATCTCTTGTTTTCCCTGAATAATACGACGTTATGTAAGTAGGTGTGTTTGCACAGGCCTGAGGGAGATGCAAAGATATTACGCACCCTGCAGAACGCTGCAGTAGCACACACAACACTTTGCATGCGGACAAATATTGAGGGGTATTGATTGCTTCTGCAGAGAGAGAGAGAGGGGGGGGGCAAGTTTAAAGCCGTTATTTTTATTTTCAGCTATTTCTACTGACGTTCAACCAGTCGCTAAGATTAAAGAATTATGTTTCATAAACACGCTGCGTACACATCTTCGACCCTATCACTAATCACTTAACGTAATGCAATTATTCTGTTGCCGCTTTATGAAGTGTGTCTGACAGAACAGCGTTTCGGGTGAGATCTGCGCTGTTCTATGGTGTTACGCAGTGTCGAGTGGTAATCCTTTACTGACGTTTCGGCACAACATATCGGTCCCATCTTTAAGGATCAAGAAGTGGGCTTCATTGGACTTCTTTGCCCTTAAAGATGGGGCCGATACCTTGTCCCGAAACGTCGGTAAAGGATTACCACTCAACGCTCCGTAACACCTCAGAAGAGCACAGATCTCATCAACATTGCGGCGGAAGCCTGAAGTCATGTGTTTCGGGTGTTTTTTCTACTCCTCTCTTCAGATTGTTACCACGCTGAGGGTTCCTTTAGATTACTGATGATGATTGATACCGAAAGTACGCCATATTGCCTACTATGCGGCCCATGCTGCAGTCTAGGTAGTTTATCGTCAGTATCATCAGGGTTCCACTGAGGAGACCCGGTTTCAATTTCAAGATAACGTATGTGGCATTTGTGGTGGATACAATGTCACTGGGAAGCATTTGTGATATGAACATTGAGGTTTTCACTGGTAATCATTATCCGTCAGTGTTTTGTACTCATCTGTCACCAGGAATCCATTTGAAGCCACATTACCATGTGACTCGGTCTCAGTCCTGTTCTAACAGTATTTTAATTCCGAAAGAAAAATTTATACCTACTCACGTTAAAAAATGTTTAGGGCGGAATTCTTCTCGTGAGCTTTAGTGGCCTGCGGTCACTTACAAGTACACATACGCGGTGAAGTAAATTTGTACCGGCGCACGTGATGAAGGAATAAGTGGAAGTGGAGCCACAGCTCCTCTCATTCCTAGACCCAGCCCTAGACGGGGCAAGTGTTCAGACTCATGCTTTGCCCGCTTTATCCCCAAGGACACACACGCTCTAGTAAAGTGTAAATGTTGTTTACCACCCCTGTGCTGAATGTTAAAGAAGGAGCACCAGTACCAGACTTTACTTAGTTCTTCCCTCTTCTACCTACTTGTTCACAACAAGTGTCGAGGGTTTTCTGATTTTACTTCATCACACTCAAGCACACACCACAGTCGATAGGACTCCTCTGGACGAGGGATCGGCCCGTAGCAGAGACCTCTACCTGACAACACAAACACTGTACAAAACAAACATCCATGTCCCCGGTGGGATTCGAACCCACGATCCCAGCAAGCGCTCGGCCGCAGACCTACGCCTTAGACCGCGCGGCTACTGGGATCGGCCAGCACCAGACAAGGACTGAATCTCCTGTGTTAACGACGCTTGCATGGGGCACTCGTAGCCTGGTAAGGCTGCGTCTTACAGTCATATGCATTATTGCAATAGGCGGAACGATACCGTTTCTTGTTCTTGTTATATTCCTTGTTATAATTTTAATTTTATATCACGTTGTTAAAATCTCCATATAGGCCAAAAAGTAATATGTTTCATACCTCTCACTTGAATATAGAGTGTAATTCATTCCAGTTGCCTTTTAACATGAATGTACGAGATATATCTGCATGCATTTTTCCGAAACTCTTTTTCTGGGGATTTTACAGTTCATCTTATGATGTGGCTTACCATATAATTAAAAGACCATAAACGTTGGGTTGTATAGTCATGTTAATCATACTCATAAAAAGTATTGCAACTCCACTGAAAATAACAACTGCCTTTATATACTTTAAGCCATATATTTTTACCAATATGCACTTCGGCACCTATTTTTGCGTCACCTGGATGAAAAATTATGCAACCTAGTTTACATGTACACAAGTCACAAATTCCGCACACATATATAAATAGGTAATAAATACATACGTACACACACATACATTACTTACATACTTACGTACATGCGTACATACATACACACACTTGCTTTACTTACGTACATACATACATACATACATACATACCAACGTTATTTTGATGCCAGCAAAGTATGTATTTTTCTAATAGCTTGAGAGGTTGGCATTTCATCCATAAATTCGGTGCTTATTCCTTGTCAGTATTATATACAGATCAGTTTTTTAAAGTTTTTCCTGATTATTTAAAAACAAGTTCTTTAATAAAAATATGCAATCGAATGGCAGAAAGAAAGCTTGTAAACAGGCTTCCATAAGAATTCTTAAATCTTCCACCTACCATAATCCTAAGGACTTCCATTTATAGAGCGAATATCATATAAAAATAACTTTACAGTAGGCCTTAAGGTGGTGCACGTATAAGTGTCGAAAGCTTTATGTTTAACAGTTCGTGATACAAATTGCACACAGCCATTTCTTATTTTCAGTGAAGTCAGAAATGATGCAACAGCTGAAGTACATAAACAACACTTTATTCTTTCTTTTGGCAAACTTTATCTTCAAACGGCGCCCGGCATTCACACAGTGAAAGCAAATGTTGGCTGAGGCTATAAAGCAGGCCAAATGGTCCCGTATAAAATACAGAGGCAGGTCGTCATTACAAATAGCGATTGTTCCTCTTTCACAGCGTCTGGTTATTCAGCTCCTTAGTATAACCAGGTTACAACCCGTGTCACACGCGGTAAATATATCAGATTTATCTTTGAACGTCCTGGCCCCCGCCCTGAAGCAAATCTTGGGAAATTTCTCGTGCCAGGAGGATGACCATACAGTGAGCTGACAAATAACAGAAATGTACCTTTACTGCCATGGAATTCGCCTGGAAGACCTCACGAACAAGTAGGCCCCTCAGTGATTCTTTATCCCGCTCGAGAATCGAAGCAGTTACTTCCAAATTGCAAATAAGCCACTTTACCGTCATGTCATTCTGCTCGAAAAGAGGGCAATTTATATACATGCATGCACGGGCTATGAGCATGATATCTGCGCAACAAAATTGGGTTAGCATATTTGATCAAATTCCAAGCATCTGCCCAGAAGTTTTTGCAGATATATCCTTAGAAACACACACACGTCAGGGAGGCCAAATATCCGATGAGATAACTTACATTAATGTTCAACTTGATGGCTAAAAGTTTATGGGTGGAATAGTTAATGACGAAGTGAAAGTTACGTCTAAAGTATTCGCTCTTCCGAACTGGAAAAGCGTGCTACAAAGTAAGGCAGAGACTTAATATCATTGCTTATTAATCTGAAAGAAATTTTGAGAGGAACTTCAATAAATTGTTCTTTTATGGGAAAAAGAAATAAGGCGTCAAATTCCCTCTAATAACAAAGTGCTTATCTTCCAAACTTGTTATTCCTGGTCCAAATGTTAATTTACTTCAGATACAAAAACCACAATTTCAAAGCTACCGAGCAGACAGCATAATACCTCTACAGAGATAAGCACATTATTATATTATGTACTTCACTGAATATACACTGCATTTAACATATTTAACATAGAATTTTTTGAGACTAATTATGTGTATTGTACTCATGTTACGTACTCATTTACAGTTATGATAAATTAAATTTAGCCTAGGCTTAAATCGGCCATTTTACTTGAACTGGAAGTATCAAAAAGGAAATCCGTCAGACAAATTTAATGTAGAATCCAATAAAACCTCCTCGAATTCATTGGGTATAATGTAAGAAAGAGAATAAGAACATAGAGTTTTGTAGTCCTTCCCTCTTCTACCTGCTCACAACAGGTGTCGAGGCTGTTTTTATTTTCACTTGATCACACTCAGACACACATCACAGTCGGTAGGACTCCTCTGGAAGAGGGATCGGCCCGTCACAGAGACCTCTGCCTGACAATACAAACGCTCACAAGAGACAAACATCCATGTCGCCGGCGGGATTTGAACTCACGATCTCAGCAAGCGCTCGGCCTCAGACCTACGCCTTAGACCGCGAGGCCACTGGGATCGGCTAAGGACATATAGACAGAACGTTAAAAGTGTATAAATTTCATGCTGAATTTACAGTGAGAAAAGACAATATACAGATGTAGAAGAACTCAAACATTTACACTCTCCATGTCAGTGGTAACTGACTGCTACGCTGGTGTACAAAGCTTCATAATTCACATATCTACACAACCGTTAGCAAGCTAATATTTCAGTCACTTGGAAAAGGGAAATTCGCTGCAGCTTAAGAGCATTATCCTTGAATCAATCCAAACCTGTACTGTGTACACGCAGTCCTCTTTACACGCGGACTGTCGGTAAGAGACAGCAGTCCATAATCGAAATTTATCAGTTTCATTCCTTATCGCCACGTAAATAACAGAAAACTCCAGAATAGGCCACGATGAATGTAACTATAATTTCTCCATAATTTTACTTGTATTCGCCCCCCACTCCGCCAGACGCACAAGCCTACACTCCAAGTTAGACAGTACGTCAGTAAGGGCTGCAACAACAGAATGAGATTTACTTAACATGACCTTTCACGAAAGTGTAAAACAAACCGGCGACGGTCTAATCACTCACTTTAATGACTCGGATGTGCGGATTAGGTTCTCTAGACCGTTTAGTGTCAAAATTAGGAGCATGATTAATCTGCCGTAGCGTGGGCGGAAATGAGAGAAAACAATGAGTTAGCTATAGCGAAAGCAGAATAAAGGATACAAAGCCATGCGGGATGCGTGGGAATAAAGTCCAATTATTTGAAAGGAGAGAGAAAATCTCAAAGTAGAAGCACCTGTCAAGTAGGAATCTGGAATATTTGGATTCAAATAAAATGCTAATATTGATTTAAAATGTTCGGTCAAAAACTAGACAGTAATCATGCTAATATAGTTACTTATTTTTCAGGGTCCTCTTCTGCTTGTCATTCTGCGCAAAGGTTAGTAATTCTCTTACTTAAAAAAAACACAACTTATTTCTTGAACCAAATTACAAATTAATTGCATGGAAAATTCTGTAACGACTTGTATGAATTTCATACAGCTAGTTATACCCTGCGAATAATTCGCACGTAGAGAGAGTAAAATAAGCAATCAACAAAACTTACGGCATCTTAACTTTAACACACATTAAAAATTTTACATACTACTGCTTGAGGCCGGATGATTTCTATCGAAGATCAACAGATCAGAGGCAACACGTAACAAGAAACGATAGCTTCCTATCTCGTTTAAATAAGAAACAAAACGTGAAATCAACAGTCCTGCCTCAAGCCGAGGCCAAGGGAAGTACGTGAAATATTTTAGCCTCCCTTGGTCTCCGCTTCAAGCAACACTGCCAATTTGTAACCTTAACTTTTCATTAGAAATAAATTTCTTTTGTGAAGGAATTAATATAAAGTAAGGAAAGTACATCAATGCCGAATCATAATCTTTCTAAAAATGTCTGTCTTGAAAAGATCCGTGTGGTAATTCAGTAACTCATGAGGGCGCAATCAAAATTTCTCGTGTTAATATATTCGATAAACAGGCCCTAAAATTGAGTTCTTTATCTCTCAGACGCTCTATTATATAAGTCCGTTGTTAAGTAAACAGCTGCTGTTTATTCTGAGAAACTTACTAAACCCAAGAATATTCGTAAGTACTCGTAGGCTGTGTAAGCAAATGCAGAAACGCTTCTGCGTTAAAACTTTCTATCCTGAAGTAGACGCAAACAAGAATAAGCTATATTTCTTCGGTGACTTAAGGGCACTACGTTTTTACTATCAGGAAAGGGGTGTTCGCATTCTACACATTGCTTGCTGGAGTATGTTCTAAAGACGGTTATTTCTAGAGCAACTGATGCATTACAACGGGTATTAATTAGTATTAAAATTTAAAAACTGTTGCACCCCTCTCGCGTAAAATACAGGCTAAAATGTTAATTCGCTATTTACAGCTTATGTTTAGAAATAGGATGTCACAACATACAGACCTAACCCCGGGAAGAGTATTTCATTACTGACAGTTATTTTAGTTTCACAAAAAGCTATTTTCAACATTTTAGTTAAAACCCCTCATAGCTAGTAAGACATTATCTTACTTTCAAATTGCCACCACTTCTTAAACGTTTCAATCCGTATTTTACATTGTCCATTTTAATCCGTATTTATGTTAACAGGACCTATTCTTGTGTAAAGTCATTTATTTAATTTAACTAAGAAGTCTGGCAAAATTCTGCTGAATTTCTCTGTGCATAAAGTCAGATGTACTTTACAGAAAAATTGTAAATTGACTTCATGTTTCGCATTCAGTATTTCATTATTTTTGTACTCTTTATTGCAGAAATAAGCCAGCCTTAATTACTAAAGCTTTTGTTCAATAATGTGAAGGCATGAAAATGCAGTATCATTTGAAACTTATGCACGCCCAGTAGGTTGTTGGCTTTAAATATGAAACCGAGAGAACTGATAAAATTGGTAGTAGCCCTTTGAGCATAAAATATAGAAAGCAAGGAAACCGCTTCTTTAAAATTCTATGATGGCGCTCAAATCGTGTGCAGGACGAATAAGAATGTATCTTACCGCAAAATTAGATTGTTTTGATAAATAACCGTACACAATATTCGTCTTCATTGAATAAAATGTCACTTATGGGCGCTAGAAAATAAGCAACGGAACTTCCTTCCCCGTCCTTCTTTAGCGGAAGAACCGATACTGAGAACACATATCGAACTTTGGGCTTCATAACCAAAATAACTGATACAGGTACGCTAAATAACTGATACAGGTACGCTAAATAACTGATACAGGTACGCTAAATAACTGATACAGGTACGCTAAATAACTGATACAGGTGCGCTAAATAACTGATACAGGTGCGCTAAATAACTGATACAGGTGCGCTAAATAACTGATACAGGTGCGCTAAATAACTGATACAGGTACGCTAAATAACTGATACAGGTACGCTAAATAACTGATACAGGTACGCTAAATAACTGATACAGGTACGCTAAATAACTGATACAGGTACGCTAAATAACTGATACAGGTGCGCTAAATAATCTCACGTTTCAACAGGTGCACGAGGGTTATTAGAATAATGCAGTAATATCTCCAGGCTCATATTTGCAACATAGCCACAGAATCCACATTACCTCACAGATTAAAGCTAAACCTAGCACTCATATTATAACACGAATGCAGATACCATGCAGGAATTACAGCAAATAGTTTAAAAGACTCGCGCGTCATATTCAGCACTAATCTTCACTAACCCATCAATTACGTAACGAGCTGTAATACACACGTTTTCAGAGCTTTCAATAAACGCACTGCATCCAGCGCATTTCTCTGTATTCGTACTGCTTGGGAAAGGTAAAGGATGAGGTCCCTGTGCTTACGTAAGCACCACAACAGAGGAGGTGTACAGCCACGCAGTCTCAACTTCGAAGCAAATGCGTCAGTCTTTCATTTCGGGCCCCAGAATCTTTACCGCTGGGGTTAAGAACACGCAATATCTGCCGGCTGCGGGGCTAGAAAAGAGCCAGAGCAGGATCAGATAAAAATGTGTAACCCAGAGCGGCAGCAGATGCCTAAAATTTGCGAGTTGAGAGTTAGTAGTTCTCCTGTAACCGTGCTGATAATAATTTATTAACAAGTCGCGTATTTATCTTCCAGCAAGAACCAGGCTTAATGGCCGAAGGGGTAACGTTTTCGACCTCTATTAGAAAAAAAAAAGCAAAGTTCAAATCTCAGCAGTGGCACTGACTGTCCAGAAAAATACTTTAAAATAGACCACAGCCACTTCCTTCCAAATCCTTTCTAATTCATTTTCATTCACTAATTATCCTGCCATTCGACACTCTATAGTTTCTAAGGCAGTGCGAAAGCCCTTAAATAAACGATACATAAATTGATTTATGGGAAACGTGCCTTCATGTATCCAAAAACCATTTCTTCAATTTGTGCCCAGTTGTGCCATGCATAGTTTTTCTCACTTCACATTCAAAACTAAACAATATCTACAATAGATATGGCGCTGTTAAATAAACTCAAAGCCAACCACGTTAATCAACACCTTACAACCTGTACATCTCGAAAGTCTCCGTTCTTTTAAAGCTAATTTTTCGGCTGCATGACTTATGTCCTATTGAAGTAGGGCGTAGAATTGTGGACTGTATTTAAGTGACTCAGAATGGCACCCTGTGTCTGGCTGTTGTAAAAATGGTCTCGATCCTTGGAAGCTCTATACAAGATTGGAAATTTCTTGATTAAATTCTGTTTGTTTCTCAAGGGGTCTGATTCACGCAGTCAAGTGGTCCGTTAATTCGTTAGTTACCACACAGCTGCTTACTAGGTTTGATCGGCTGATTTGGAATGTATAGCCCACGCACTTTGAATGAATTAAACAAACGTACAATTGTTTCCGCCCCACAACTACAGCGTAACGGAGCTGTTGGCTCATCCATCACACTACACATCGCTTGGCCCACAGTGAAGGGGTTCAGCGTATGGGGGCCACATATACAGTGCGAGACCCGATAGAGTATTCATGGCTGACAGCACATCATGTCGGAGTGCCTGTGATCATCCCCACGGAATTGACAAAGGGACAGGGCAGCGTGGCTGAATCCGTGTCAATTCATCAGCCACATCATACACCAGCTATTCAGCTGGAAGCAGTGGCCATCACGGTCCGTTCTGACGCTGGTCACTTTATTATTTATATTACTAATTATCTCTTTAAAACATGTCACATCCTGCTTAGGATGTTCTGTAAATTGGTTGGAGAGAGAGAGAATAGGCAAAATTCATCAGTCTGTCTGTTGAAATTCAACAAGAAGAAAGTAAAATATGTCACTGCCTTTACTTTTCACAGCCTCCTTGAATTATGTTCCATAATTACGTTGCAATAAATGCATTGTAACCTACATACCTTCAGCAGTTTATGTCATTAGAAAAGATAGAACGTAAAAAGACATAAAAACTAAGCAATTTTCAATTAACCTTTTGTTTTCTTACTCAATGTAAAGGCTTTTTCAGTACCTTTATATGCGACATCCCGCTGTGTTACCATAACTTAAGACACAAAATGTGCATCAATCAAAACACAACTATATTTTTTAGACAATATATTTTTCTGCCTAAAAGAGCGACATGTTTCGACCTATATATATGACATCCTCAAGCTCATACAATTCCAAACGTCCATACTGAAGATATTGTACAAGAAGTAGTTTAGATTAAGATTGCAAAGAAGCGATTGTCTGAAGTTTATATTTGTGTTCTGACAGATACATATTTTATATATTTGATTTTCAGTATTAAATATATTCCCTTCCAGTTACTTTAATATTAATTTTGCTGCTGCTAGATATCAATGGGACAGAAGGCATATTAGAATTGAATGTTTATATTGTAAGCCGATCTGTAGTTTCTCTTCACTCTTTGAATGTTTAATGACGCCTGTATAACCAGGATGACTATAAAGTGTCGAATCTTGTAAAAACAGATAATTATAAACAATGTGCGTATAGGCTGTTGCAAAATATGCAGGTCCGCATGACAGAGTGTCGCACATATCTTTAATCTAGCACACCGAATTTATTTTGGACACTGAAATATGACTGTGCTTTATTAAATAATACCATTATGGCGTAGTCGCTATAACACAAAGTTTCCACAAACAGAAGTATTATTTTCAGCTGAAAATATTCGTGAAAATGTCTGTAGTGCATATGGGCGTAGACTTAGGGTTAGATGTCACAAAAACATTAAAATATGTCTTAAATGGGCTGGTGGGACGTGGAGTGCCTTGATCTGAATTAGAGTAGGGAAAATTGGCGGCTCTCTTAACCTTTTAAAGCCTAGCGGTAACTTTACATGCCACCAGGTTTAACATTAAAAAATTCTACGTGGTGCCCACATTGCGTTTATGTATTTTGTACGGATCCCAGAACAAACAGCAACTTTTGCCTTATAAAACACTAAGAGACTGGTTTTTATAACCGAAGTGGAGAGTGTTTAGAGCGCGGTACGCACTGAGTCCTTATATAAAACAGATAGGCTTCGTCTTTAAAGGGTTAAACACGGTAATGGAACTCCTGCTTCCATAAAATACGGCAAATTTCTAGACTGCCTGAAGAACTCAAAGCTTCTGAGAAAGGTCTCTGTTCTATGGAGTCCCTTAGTTCGTTGCCTGAGAGCATAGCTGCGGCCGCAGTTCAGACTCGCTCACATAGACTATATTCTATAAATCACAACACTGAAACATTTCACGCACCAGTCATTTCACATACAGAATAATCCTAATTTCCTTTTATCTTTCCTGTACTTAGTCCAGAGGCCCGTTAAGCAGTCACATTAACCTGTCACAATACGCTACCACACTAAACACTGACATCCAATTCATAACTTTCTGAATGAAACTTGCAGGTATCAAACCCCGTCTGTGTATTTCCCTCTTAAATTTTGACACAAATAACAAAACACTGGTTACAACTGTTTCTCCATCCACGTACTTTCCCCGTCCCAATATTTGTATACCTGCAGGTGATACCGGAGACGTATGAGGTGAAAGCAACACTAGCGGAAACAGAATACGATCTTCAAGTGCTTTACGACGGTGTCTTTGTAAACAGCACGGAAAAGTATTTTACTGGTTCTTCAGGGAGACAGAAAACATGAACACGGCCCTCAATAGAAAATCTCTGTATTAACGTGAAGTGTCTAAATCATATATGAATTTTCTAAACAAATCTACAGATTCATATGAAACACTTCGTCTTTGGAGGGTCAAGTCTCGCGGGACATAGCGCCGTGTCGATGTACGTGTTACTTCTCCGCACTTTTATCTTTCGAGAAATTATAACATCGCAAAAGAGATGTCTGAGTTATGCTGTCGTCCTTGCGGATGTATTGTACCGAACCGTTAGTTGCAGGGATGAAATCTCCAGGGTAAAATGTCAATATTAAGAATTTTATGCTTGTCTGAATAAATGTTAAAATGGTCAATATCCCATCACCCCGCAACCAAAACTGATAAATGTGCTCCTTAGCTTAGGGCCGAGGCTAATGTTACAGATCTACTTAACTCAAAAAGTCGGAACACGTCCCAGAAGCTTTTGCGTCGACAGCCGTGTGACATGAGCAACAGAACGGAACAAACCGATACGACGGCAAATCTCTTCGCCCGCATGTCGTGAATTAGTGGATGTACAGATCCGTCTGAAGAACCGCGCTTCTATGAGTCCACAGAGAAACGTTACGAAACAAGATAGGATGTGCTAAGCGATATTCAGGAAGCTGTGGTTGCTGTCCTCGGACGACGTCCTTCCGCGTGACGGCTTGCCGGAAATTGAAATTGTGGTCACACTGCAGACTTCCCTGCCTGTGGTAGAAAGAAGCTATATAGGTCTAATCCTAAGTGACGTCTAGTGCCATCTGACCAGACTCAACAGTGCCACCTACATCCATTAGACCCGTTAATGACCTCCCTTACGTTTCTTTCACCATCGTTTATTAGCTCTCTTTCTTCTTCTACCAGACCAGATGTTGGCGCTTTTGTTCTTATTGATGCAGCTGGATCTTACAGGAAATCCAATACGTCTGAAAGCTCAGTGGTGAAGAACTTACCTTCTATTCAACAGGTGATTAGTTTGAATGCCGGCTGGTACGAATACACTGAGTTGTTCGAAGCTGCATTGGTACAGCTAAATAACACCAATTTTGCACTTTAATTCGATATAAAACGCAGACAGAAATGTGGAAGTAGCCCCTGTTTTTCTATTTGGGTATGTTGAACAGCATGTGTATTAATGGAGCCCCTTTATTATGCATATTAAGCAATGCTAATATTTCTAAACTTAATTTGCCACTGAAATGCTGTAACTAAGATGAGGTATTTGTGTGTTTTTCTTCCTTTTTATTTATGAAGATTGAAACAAATTGATAAGGACTATTACTGCCTTAAAGCTGATCCCAGTGGCTGCGCGGTCTGAGACGTGGGTAAGCAGCGCTCGGCTGTGGGGATTGCGGGTTCGAATCTCGCCAGGGCATGGCTGTCTGTCTCTTGTGGGTGTTGTGTTTTGTCAAGTAGAAGTCTCTGCGTCGGGCTGATCACTCGTCGAGAGAAGTCCTACCGAGAGTGGTGTGTCCGTTTGTGATCATGAAGCCTCGACAACGAGGAGCCCCGGCCTGGCCACTAGGAGGATGTTGCGCCATAGATAAAATTTATCCTCTTAAAATATTAAGAGTTTCGTGTTATTCAAATCATATCTTAAAAATATCAAAATGGAAAGCAAATGACAAATAAGAATCATTGTAACATTAGAGGAAAAAGTAGTAGCACAGTAAAGCTGTGGTGCATATTTTTCCCGAATTGTCCCGAGTGAAAGCGCATCGTCATACCACGTGATCATCAAAAAGTGTCATTCCTGAAATGTGTATTTGGCTCTGCTGATTGCTCGGAAAACGAATGATGTTCGCTCGCTTTTCAGCTGATCGGCTTTCTCTAGTTAATAAATCTTAACTCACATTGGATAATCAACAGGGAGAATTTTTCTGAGACTACAACTCGGCTAGCGAGACAAGAAACCAGTTGGATTTTAAATATTGTTAACCTAGTCAACATCAACTTTAGCATGTCAATTCTGTCAATTTCGAAGATTATTTAGCGTCCGTGATAGATGAATTAATTATCATTGGGTCTTGGTAACATGACAATGACAAAAGAAATGCGAAGTGCTCTGAGAATAACATGTCCCAGCGCAACACTTTTTTTTATCACAAATTCAATACGGACTGATTTGGGAATTGAACCCGAATGTGCTTGGCCCAGTGTAACGAACCATTAAAACTGTCAATACAGAATTTTGTTTCCACCAAAAGTAACGTCCAAATACCCTCGTTGTTGGCAGTAAGAGTGAGTTGTGTATGGCAGGTCTGAGAATTACTGAAATTTAGGGTAAACAAACATCTGCATCTGTGACGTCCTGCAGATTAGTTTACGTGAATAAAAGTATGTATTTGTGTATACAAATGTACAGGGAGATGGGTTGTCTAGAATTCAATCAGCGAGTGTTCGGCTACAATAGGTACAAGAATGCTACAAGCTTGCAGTCCTTGGACAATGAAGCAAATTTAGTAGGAGTGACACGTATAACACAGGTTCGTTGCGATTATGTGAACGTCACTGAAGTTCATGCCTTGTCCATAATAATATATAATGTTATAAATAAGCTTTAGAGAGTATGAACCAAGTTCCATACGGAAAACAATACAAAGTTTTCAAGCGACCAACATGTATTGTTTAAAGCTATTCAACAGAAGTTTCTGTGGAAGTTACGTTCCCCTGCGAGTTTGTCTAACTCACTGTCCGTGTTAATTTATTGCTGACACAGTCTTGTAATTTCAGTTCCCTCATGCTGCCAGGTATAAAGCAAATCTACCTTCCCTAATTTAAAATTAGATTCAACTAAATTATCCAAGGAATTAAAAGCACGCGAATGCTGAAAAACATTTAAATGAAATTAATGTTGGAAATGATTCTAGAATTTTAGATTCGATCAAAACTGTTGCAAAACTATTGATAGTGAACACAAATTGAAATCAACATTAGGGTTCCATGGGATGCAGGGCGGCTACTGTTGTAGATATTTTAGCGTTTCGGAGCAACCTGCTGCATCCATCTTGAAAATATCATTCTACCTTGAAGTTAAGGCAGTAAGTCCCTCCGAAACGTTGGCACCCATCTACAAAACTACACGGCGTTACATCCTGGAACAGCGTAACATTAAGCACCACTGCCATTAAAACCGTAACAATTTTGCTTTCATTTTTAAGTCTACACTATAATGCAAATTTTCCAAAGAATACTGCTTAATACACATCATACTGTATAACATGAACCTTTTTCCTCTTTACGGTTGTAAAGGCACTAAGAGTATTTGAAGATAAGGATGAAAGACAAAAAATGACCTGAAGTCATCCTTCCAGCCTGTGGGTGCCAACACTGATACGATTTTGAACGTCTTTGTCCTTCACACTTTGCACCTTGCAATGACGTCAGAAAATTTAGGCAAATACTTTTTAAAATTCAAATTAAGTTCTTGGTTCTATACCCTTTAATTAAATTCAAACAAGCATACACCTTTATGAATTTCATATGCGATTAATTAAATTACATTTTCACGCCGTGCTGGAATTATGCAGGCATTCACAAACAAATCGTAATGTATTAAATGGCAATACGCGGCTTTAAACGGTCCAGAGGGTTTAGACAAACTTAAAATTTTGTAAGCGTCCCTGTAATTCTCTGATGGGTTTGTACAATTTTACACGTTACATGTTATAACAGTGCAGTGCAATTTTCCGCTGTTTTCGATTGTCTATGTAAAGGTATTCTGACCTTAAAATGCCAAACTGCAAACCCGTGTAGAATCGACAAAATAATTATTAATAAACAAACAACATATTAGTAGGTAGGCGGATATGATGCCATGTCTGTTGAAAATTATATCCTGATTTTTTGAGAAAAAGTAGTGCTATCAAAATTTGCGGTATCAATCAGTGACGCAGATTCACACCCCATAAAACGGGTGCTGCAGTTACATCGCTGCGAAAAATTTAAAACTCACACAGACGCACTTAATTAGATTTCAGTCTAATGCGTTACATAATCAAGTTTCTTATTTTTATCGCGTTTACGAAGAACACCCACAAAAATCTGACATCCCTAGCATTAACCGGGCCTATACTGTCTTACAGACTTTCCTTCTTCGTACAACATACTCCTAGAACACTGCAGATTTGCATTCATTTTATTAATACACATATTTTGAAGAACTTTACTCACATGTTATTACAAATATTGATTGATACTGGTACTGATATACATACAGGCCCTTAATGTGTCGGTACTCTTCAAATATTTCATAAGTTCTTAGTGTAAAGGTACAGACAGGCTACCAAAGTACATTAAGTCACTGAAAAATAGGTCAAATTCCTAATTAACATAACTGTAAAGCAATAATTGTTCCATGACAAATTTACCACACACTTTTCTTTTATTATCAGTGTACCTAACGCAGACGCTTTTCAATGCATAGCACTGTTCTCGGTATATGAGAGGTCATATAAAGTGTCATTATTTTATATGACCCCAATGTTTAAGCTCTTCCCGTCGGTTCGCTTATGTTACACGCGTGCACACATACAGACTGATTTGCACATTTCATGTCGGACAAGCTGTAATTCATCTTATGCAATCGTTGTGATGATTGTTACGGTGTATATTTGACACAGAAAGTGTCGTGTAAATTCGGAAAAATTTTCCCCATTCTCCCCATCCCAACAGGGTAACAATTTCCTAAATAGCGAACTATTTTCTAGCAACAGGTTCCATTCTAGACGTAAGAAAATAAGCAAAGTACACATTATAATTTTTTCGACATAAGATAACTGCGGTTCACAAACGCTACGACATAGGTTGTCGAAACAAGATTGAATTTTGTGAACGGGTGCCTTCATGGGTAGCATTATAATATACGTAATATACAAATATAATTATGTTACAGTACAATAGGCCTGTATCGTTTTAAACACTTTCTTTTCCATCGCGTTAAGTTCGAGAATAATTACTGTGCACTTTACCCGTAACAAGTTTCACAATTAAAAACCAACGTGAATTTTTAAGCCCACCTTTACCTTTAAGACATAAACTCGTACTGGTTCTTTACAAAAATTCTGGGACCACTTTTGCTATAATAGTGTGGCTTTAAACCAGTCTGCGTTAGTTACAAATTGTTTTTCGTTAAATAACAAGCACGGAATTCCAGCTTTCTCGTTCATTGGGCCTGAAGTGCATTTTTCACTTGTGCGGGGAGTTAAGGGATAAAATTTATAGTAATATTCGTCTCACTGAAGACGATGGGCAAAAACATTTAGAAATTTGCCTTTTCAGATTTACTGACAGAATTTCGACGTGCAATGAACACAGCAGTGAACATTTAGAAATTTGCCTTTTCAGTTTTACTGACAGAATTTCGACGTGCAATGAACACAGCCGTGAACATTTAGAAATTTGCCTTTTCAGTTTTACTGACAGAATTTCGACGTGCAATGAACACAGCAGTGAACATTTAGAAATTTGCCTTTTCAGTTTTACTGACAGAATTTCGACGTGCAGTGAACACAACAATTTTTAAGTGTGGTGCGTGTCTGCAGTCCGAAAGAAACAACTTTCAGTGTTTTTTTTAACATACTACGAACCGAATATTAAGTAAAATGCTTCGATTTATAACACTTGAAATCCCACGTTCAGTAAACAGAAGTAGTGGCGACAGCTTGCCATTACGCGCAACAGTCCGAGGGTACAGTGATGTGTTGAGACGTTTAAAAATTTAACTCCTCAACTCACACACGTAACATTAATTATAGCTTATTATTTCTCTTTAATATGCTAAATAATTTTGTTGTCTATTAATTAAATATGTCTGCAACGTAAAATAGAAAAGCACAAGTAAGTTTTACTACATAAAGTAAGCAGCTGTTCCTGATTCAGTGGGTTGCAAGTTAAATTAAAAAGGCTTTGTAGCTAATTCCTTGGATCAGACACTTTCTATCATTTTATCAAGAAATTCCCCGTAATTTATGAAGCCAAAAAGCTAAGTACAGTCGTCACAAACCATAGCCGATCTATGACGAGTCAGATTAGTCGAATACACTTCACCTTATTCTATTTCCCTAAGACTCATTTTAATATTATCCTAGCCTCTAGTCCCAAATTCAATTCCCTTACGGTTTTCCAGCGAACATTTTATCATTCTTTTCTCGTCGTTCTAAAAACATACGGCCAAGATATTCTCCTCGGCTTACTTTTCTCAAATAACGTTAATCTATACGGTCTCGCGAGGTACGGGGTTTCCAAGTTTCATAAAAACAAGAAGTGAGAAATATAGTAATGTATATTTATCTTTATGTTTATTGCACAGCTTAGTCGGTATACTGAATAGGCTACGGGATGCGCAGCAGAGGAATAGCGGTTCGAATCCGTTAAGGGCAAGACATTTTTCTTTCCTCTGAAGTGTCCACATCGACACTATGCCCCTCTTAGCTTACTAGTCAATGTCTACGGAGGCTCTCTGTCCGATTCAAAGCGGCTCGAACGTGAAGCTAAGGCTAAGCTCGAGAGGATGCACAACTCCTTTCCAACACACACCTTAATGGCGTGCACGGGGAGAATATTACCTTGACTTTACTTGTTCTGGATAGGATAAAGTAAGAAATAATGCTTAGTATTATAATCAAAATGGCCGATCCCAGTGGCCGCGCGGTCTAAGGCGTAGGTCTGAGGCCGAGCGCTTGCTGGGTTCGTGGGTTCGAATCCCACCGGGAGGCATGGATGTTTGTCTCTTGTGAGTGTTTGTGTTGTCAGGTAGAGGTCTCTGCGACGGGCCGATCCCTCGTCCAGAGGGGTCCTACCGACTGTGGTGTGTGTCTGAGTGTGATCAAGTGAAAATAAACAACGTCGACACCTACTGTGAGTAGGTAGAAGGGGTGAGGACTACGAGACGAATTATAATCAAAATGTGTAAGGGTGACTGGACTATCCGTTTCTTGCTGTAATGTTTGTTATATGTACACAATTTGTTTTTGAGATTGAAAGAAACACTCTGTATACAGCAGTATCAGTTTTGATTATGATGAGTAGATATGCTTTTATGTTATAAGCGAAGGGATGGCAAGCTTAATTAACCCTTTAAAGACGAAGCGTATCTGTTTTATATAAGGACTCAGTGCGTACCGCGCTGTAAACACTCTCCACTTCGGTTATAAAAACCAGTCTCTTAATGTTGTATAAGGCAAAAGTTGCTGTTTGTTCTGAGATCCGTACAAAACACATAAACGCAATGTGGGCACCACGTAGAATTTTGTAATGTTAAACCTGGTGGTACGTAAAGTTACCGCTAGGCTTTAAAAGGTTAAGAGAACTGACGTGACGTATCTTGACGAGCACATGAAGCGCCTTATTCATGCGGCTATACAATACAATAGCCGTTAATCTTTATCAAATTCATAAAAGAAGGAATCACCTCTGTAACTGATATATGGTTTTATTATGTTATGACGAACTGTGTTTAGTGCTAAATTACATTTCATTCATAATTTGCGGCTCAAAATACCACTGACATCAGCAGGTAGTTAACTGCCTTACACATATATCAGAAGTGGCGGGTTTCATATTGTGGCACAGACCCCATCAGATAGACACCGACAGTGCTCACTGAACAATACCGTCTTTTCAACCAGACTCAATAGACAACGTTCCCTTTGAAGTAAACTGCTGCTTTACAGAAGTCCTGTGGGAAGGTATAAAGTTACAATAACATTGAACACACTATATTTAGTTTTCCGAATGCCTGACCTTTTAATTACGCAGCAAAACATGTTTTATCTAATAGCTGGACGAGCATTACGGTTGTGGAAATTTTGATTAGAGGTATTGGTTTTGAAAGCTCATTTATTTTAGTTCCATAAAACCCTACGTAGTGGATGACATAGCAAAACAAACAAACAAACAAAAAAATGATTATGTCGAAAAAAATAAAACGTTTTGCGCAAATTATTCTAGCAGATTTCGTAAAGAAAGCAAAACGCATCAGCGAAACTAATATTTGTTACAGAGCTATACTCTAAACATATTGCGACACCCGTAGGATTTCAATCAATCCATATAATCTTATGAAAGTGGCGAAGGGACAAGTTCTCAGAATACTTAAGGCTTCCCGTGTCGGTCAGTTCCACCAGTGCTCCACGCTAATTCGTTAACCTGTCACCCACCTTACATGATCTTAAGAACAGACTGCGTCCCTAAGAAAGAAGCACGCGGATTATTCAGATTTAGTTCCCTTTTAAAGAGTTCTCCAACAGTAAAGAAGCCAGTTACAGGCAGGCATTGAAAATGGCATACTGTGTGAAAAAATGCAATACAAATACAGTAAGAACTAAACTTACGCACAAGATAGCAGTGCGTGGATGTAAGGAAGAAGACCTGCCAAGTGCAGAAGAGGCCGATTCCAGTGGCCGCGCGGTCTAAGACGTGGGTCTGCGGGTGTTCTTTTGCTGGGATTGTGGGTTCGAATCCTACCGGGGGCATGGATGCCTGTCTCTAGTGAGTGTTGTGTGTTGTGAACTAGAGGTCTCTGCGTCGGACTGATCACTCGTCCAGAGGAGTCCTACTGAATGTGGTGTGTCTGAGTGTGATCATGAAGCCTCGGCAAACAGGAGGCACTGGCCCACTAGGGGGTGTCACACCATTGGGAAAAAAAGTGTAGAAGAAAGAAAATTTATAAAGTAAACAGTCATGAATACTAAATGTGTAAGGAGGCAAATTAACATCATTGTCGAAGCTGTCCATGTTCCTGCAGGACATGTTAGTGACGATTCTATGTAATATTCCTTCACATTTACAAACAGGAGCCTTTACAGCGTTGTCGGTATAATGACTGAGATATGAGCTGAAGAACCAGGGAATTGCTTTTCCTTTCCTCGCAAGGACAGGAGATTTTCTCCTCTCCAGAGTGTCCAGCCACGCTGTGAAGTCCACTCAGCCTTCTCCTTACTGAATGGGTACCGAGAGCGCTTGGATATAATGCAGCCGTGGTGTAAAAATCACTCAGCTTCATCTAGTGTTGAGGTTAAGAATGAGTGGGCCTATACCTCCATCCGCCCATGTCTTTATGACATTAACGCGGACAACATTATTTCATAAAGTCACAATTTATTTTTATTATCCTTCCTTTCGTGAGAATTACAAAAGCTGCAGGTGTACAGCATGCGAACATGAAACGGCTTACATATTGGCTTCCTCAAGCACAGAACCATATTGAAAAGCCTACCTCAGTCCATCAGTAGTAAAAGTCACGCCGCCTCGCCTCCACCGGAATCTGCAGAGAGTTTCTTTTGTTTTTAACGCGGCACTAAGCACGACTGAACACTGCAAAATGGGCTGCGCTATCCGTCGTTATGTAGCAAAGACGTCTTCCGTTTTACGGCCACTAGCATAGCGATTAAAAGATTCCCTCTATGTTAGATATTGGTACTGTACAATATAGAAGACGGACTGTAAATTTTGTGAGCGGGTTCCAGTTTAAGGTGGATAAAACGTACATTACAAATTGGTGACTCGCTTGAGCCTGCCTACACCAGAAACGATTATCGATGTCAACATTTTAATCTCAGCTGTCAACTCCAAGACCTACAGTAGTGGTGTTTCAGAGTTGTAAGTCTAAATGTAAGTATAAATGTTCGAACACAGGTGCAGTAGGCTATGAGTAATTAGACTGAAATGTAATTCATAATAGCTCTATATCTTTTTCTTTCAATTTCAAGCGCTGTCAAAATAAAGAATTAGTGCACGGCATCTGAACTTTTGCTTCTATCGTCATATCCAGAGCGAGTCTGGGACCAAGTCAACTTTTTCTTCATCGAAGAACAACAGAGTAGAGAGGGCAAATTTATTGGCGAAGTTAAGAATATGTGCACATTTATTGCCGCTACTCTTACTCCCATCTATTTTGCCCGTGTTTTGACCTTCATTTTTCCCATCCGTACCTTTATTGCGTTTTTCTATCTCTTTCTCTTTTCCTCTAATTGTCCTCCCTTCCTTTTCGTGCATCCTACAAGGCTACGTTTCCGTTGTCTGTATTGTATCCGTCCTTTGCTTTCTACAGGTATTCTTCCCTTTAATCTTTGTTCCTTCTGATTTCGTAAGTGATCAATAAAGGATCTAAAAGCAACGTTCTTTCCCTTTATTATAAAGTAATTTTCGTTGTTCCATAGATGTCGTGAGGTTACATCTACGACTGAGAGTGGAAATATGTTCTCATTATCACGGTTTCCCATAAGCAGCCCCACGTACAGCAATGATTCATCTGCAGGTTGCCACAGCAACACCAATTACAAAGTGACATATCGACAGCACGTGTCATGTTCAGACCCACACATCGAGATTAACGCTGATAGTGACACACCACCGTGTGAATCACACTAAATAGTTACTCGCTGATGCTGCTGCATATCAGAGTCTATTTGTGAACATAGCTCTGATCACTTTTGTGTGCAAGTCACGAACAAATTTTCTATTTCAATAAACGCTTACCTTCTTTACTTACACGCCAAAGTTTTCATTACACATGGTTTATAATGTTACCACCCTAACAGAAACAGAAATGCAAAGAAAGATAGAAGCAACCAGATTTTCCTGGGCATTATAGGCGTTGTGCTTTATTGAATATATGACGGAATAGGGCTGTGTGTCCCGGTGGTAGAAAAAGGGTTAACTCAGAGCCCATTGTCGGTGCATTTAGAATGCCTGCTTCATATTCAGAAATTTTAGATTTCAAACCTCGGGTCCGAAAACTACCCTGACTGACGTTTATTATGGTTTCCTTTAGTTACTCCATGTAAATTATGGTTAAAATGTACTGGTGTCTCTGCACACGCAATGAAGGTGTATGAGAGAGTGGATATATGGCTCCAGTTATTTTTAAACTCGGCACTATATGGAGAAGAGTGAATATTTTCCCGCTCGAGGGCGGTAGACCCTGGGGCAGTACTTTAACCCTTTAAAGACGAAGCATATCTGTTTTATATAAGGACTCAGTGCGTACCGCGCAGTAAACACTCTCCACTTCGGTTATAAAACCAATCTCTTAATGTTTTATAAGGCAAAAGTTGCTGTTTGTTCTGAGATCCGTACAAAACACATAAACGCAATGTGGGCACCACGTAGAATTTTTTAATGTTAAACCTGGCCGTATGTAAAGTTACCGCTAGGCTTTAAAAGGTTAAACTAGGCCACCACACCTTCCTTCTGCATTCTTTGTATTAAATGTTTATAAAAGCCGTACTATTGAGTGATATCTTAGAAACTGGGAAACCAACAGTTTCGCAGCAAATGAAAATAGAATACTGCAATGATACAAGTTTTACTTCCAAATACTGCACAAGGCAATTTCCACCCTCCTACATGTTTCGGTTACGTATTATATGTACTGTTGTGTGAAAAGCTAATGTGTGTGTATTATCATATGCCGAGGTACAATATTCTGCTTAGGTCGTGGTAGTATTGGCTCCCTGATGATGGCTAAAATATATGTAGCCGAAACATGTAGGAGCGTAAAAATTGCTTTGTGCACTATTTGCAAGCAGAAATTTTATGTGCAAGGCAACTGCATTGAATATGTACAACATTAAATACTGCAATCTTTGCTTTACATGCTACGCAAAGGAGAGCAATCAGCAATTAATGTCCTGGGGCCAACAGGTTCTGCCAGCATTTGACAAGCCTGGCGCCCGCATTTTGCTTGTGAGCATTCGATCAATATTGTCCTGCATTAACTGTGTACACAAACGGTAACAGGCCTTGGAACAAAGGGGGCCTGCAAGACCGTAGTAACACTAGTTGTTGGCACCGGCTCTGTTTGCTTGCTTGGGTTCTGCAAGCTAATGTTGATAACGGCACGTGATGTGTTAATAAGTATGAACACTCTACTGTCACAGACGAGCAGTGCGTTCACTGACTGCTGCTATGTAATCAATATTTCACGTTTGTGAATTTAGTTACGGGCTAACTCACGCCGTGTGGCATCCTGTTGTTCCGGGGTGCGTAACTCGGTTCATCCGAACAGACAGCAGCACGTTGTAACGTTACACTATATTACCCTGAAGTACGTATTAGCAGCTTCCTATATAGCAGTCTTCCACACAGTTATTTCCATTTACATCCTTTATATATACATTATACTATCCTTTCAATAAAAGCTCATTATGCTGTCACACACCAGTCCCTCAGCAGGACATGACTTTTACGCGATAATTTGAGCTGTCAGTTGCTTCTTTCTTAGCACTTCCACAAGGAGCCCTACTCCTGCTGACGTAAAGGCACCTACCTCTTTCTACTTCTATCTCGTCTCATTTTCCAAATCCCTGAGCTCCATCATGCCATACATTTTTCTTCATTCCTTTCACACGTCCTTTTACATTCCTTTCCTACACACATTTTCCTGTGCTTCATATCATGATAAACCACAAACCAAATCCTTTCTGACAGTTTCCTTATTAGGTTTTGTCTTTTCACATCGTTACAACACACAGCCACCTTTCGATATAGGCCTAGTCTGTTATTAAGTTCTTATTTTTTCTTCTAGATAAATGCCTAATCAAATTTTTATAACTTCCCTTTTAAAACTTCATATTGGTTACAAATCATTTTCAAAAATTCAAAAACACTAATCACCAACAAATGCACAAAGAGAGTTGTATCATCAATTGTAACACACTCCTACATGTTTCGACTCTGCTGGGTCATCTTCAGGGAGAACTTTTTGTTATCGTTACACTACGGTTGCACTTTATACTCGAGTGAGAATGTGCTGTTGACTGTGTACTGCGTTGTTTTTGGAGGCGAGAACTCTCTGTGGTCCCGGCTTGCACTGCAGTGCAGTGTATAATATAGTGCACGGACATGGAACACATTAAATTTAAAAAATTCATCTACTTTGAACGCAGCCCACTTGAAGCACTGGAAAAATCCATATATGTGTAAACTATTCACTTGGTGCAGCAAGCTCTCGCAAATGATTCCGCCCCCCTCCCCCAACCGCGCTCCAAAGAAATGTAAAATCGAAATACCGGTACAGTTTCATTATTCAGCTTAGATCCCTCTAAAAGAAAATTACAGATTTCACAAATTACAAAAAATTTTTAGTGAGAAGGAAATTCGCCGTCTCTTTTGAACCTATTCAGCAACACGCACAATTCTTCACTGCACTACTGTAAGTGTCAATGGTCTTGAATCTCAGATGGCACGCGTCAAAACCTCTCGCCGATTGTTTGCCATACATGGTTTTATCTCCCTGTTTCAATACCTTTAAAGATTTTATCCAGTCATTCCCATACTCAGATGGTTTGTGCGAGAATATCACAAGTCCACACTACATTCGGGGATAGGCGACTAAAATATCTGATTCACGTATAAGTGAAAAATTTGATAAGAAATCTTTGTTCTTGCAATTCCTTTCAACCGCTTCCCGCTCGTATGTTCCTCGCAGCATACATTCCTCTTTAATTCTCTTATCAGACCATCCTCATAAGCTCCGATTCTCCCCCTTTCTATGCCTGCAGTTTACTTTCTAAGTTCCTGTACTAAGCACTTACAACAGTGATTACTGCCCGCCTGATTACCTACCTTGTCAGTTATTTAGTTTTATACATTAACTGAACTTCAGCATTCTTTATCGCTCTCAACAATACGCACTGTACTTTTACATGAATTACAACAGTACTCCCAGTCGTTGGTTTATTTCTAAAAGGACTACGCGTAGGTACTGCACCTTACACTAACGATTATAACTGCGCAAATATTTAACACGTTAAGGAAGTCACAACGTGTTCCCTGTACAACAAACAATCAAACTACTTCAATGCGTTTCTCCATTACGTGTCACCTCCTTCACAGGTTCGATCTTCACACCTTTCCGTTCTAATGTCGGGCGGATTTCGGACTACACCATCAGAGTTCTTCTTCAGGGTGAAAATACTAGATGTTCTCTTGCTTTAAAATTGTAACGTATTCTCTACTCATGACAGAAGTTTATTAGAAAAATGACAAAAAAGTAATCAGCTAAGATAGTCGGCTTATTGACCGAGAATTGAAATAAGAACATTGAAAGAGACACAACAAAGTGACATTTGGTTTACTGATACCGGTGCAAAAAATTGGTTCATAAGCACGTGTACGGGCGTGTCAACCGCCGGATGGAATAGGTACTTATATCCACATATCATGTACGCTTAAATACAACAGATAACGAAGACAGAGCGTCTGTATTATCTCTTGTGTACCTATAGCTAAACACGATGTAATTTTGTTGCTAGGCATTTGATGATAACAAAGAGATACGCGACAGTGCCAGAAAGAAAAATGTACCATCTGTTATCCCTTTAATCTACTTCTCTAGCTCGTCGTAATTTCCTCTTCTTGAAGTATTGGCTCGGCCACTGAACGTGGGCACCGAGAATATTTATAGAATGTCATTCGCATGTGCACACTCGCAGTTTGGCGACAGATTGTAGCCTAGCCGGCATGTGCTGGAAAAAATCGTGAACATGTCACATAATCCCCCCAAATACAGAGCAGATAATTCAGGCGTGAAAATCGGAAGAGCCCTGGCATTAACCTTCTAGACAGAGCAGAATTTATTACGCAGGAATTGCCTGAACTTGACATCCAGACGATACCCAGCACAAACCTGTTTCTAGTACCAAACGAACTGTAACACTTGACAAACAGATATTTCACTCGCCATGGGGGATCTTTATGACAAGGCAATGACGTTTTGTGTTCTCTAAATGGAACAGAAATTCTTTACGAACATGAGAACTGCTTTTGTTTCACAAAAGATTTCCCGAAACCAACATGTGAATAGGGCCCTGAGGTTTGATATGGCTTCTGACTTTACTGATTCTATACAGCGGAGTCCTGCTTCAGAAGCTGATAATTTCCCACGTAGCCAAAAGGTTCTCAGCCTTTTGTGAAATACGAGAGTTAGTACCGTTCAACACTATAGAGATCGTGCCAGTGAGTTTAGTACTATGCTGTAAAGAGCCCAACACCTACCTGTGGCTGAGCTTGGACAGATGAACCCAGTTCAGGCTATCCAATTCTATCACTTTAAATGCCACTTTAATATTATCCTCCCATCTAAGCCTAGATTATCCAAGCGGCTTCTCTCCCTCAGGTTTTCTCACCAAAAACCCTGTGCGCATTTCTGTTATTCCCATACACCTGCCTTTCCCTGCCCATCTCACCCCTCTTATTCGATCACCCTAATGTTATTTGGCGAGCAGTGCATTTCATGAAGCTCTCTTTTATGCTTTTTTCACGCTTCTCTTATCTCTCCTTCCAGGACCAAATTATATTCCACAACAGACTATATCCCACAACTTCGGCCTACCCTCTGCCTTAAGTGTCACAGATCCCATTTAATACACATACAAAACAAGAGAAAAAATTACATTTTTGCTTATCTTAACCTTTATGATTTTACACTACAAACCGAAGGGAGATACTGGAAGGCAAGTTAGCAGACATGCACGAATCCACTGATTAGACCGTTCCATGCAATTCGCCTAAGTGCGAGTCCCTGCGTAACATTGAATAATACGTTAAGTTCCTATTGTAAGGAATTTTTAAACTCTTCCCCGAATCTGTAAGTTGAAAGCCACCCTTCGTCACATCTTCGCGATGTTTTATTCAATATATTCGGATTTACCCTCCATGCCTGGAGACCGCCTTCTTCTTCCGCAAACAGAGGCGGCCGCATGCCTCGGGGATACGGGCCCACCTGTCATGGAATCTAACTTAACTGTGCGCAAAATCAATAACACCGGGCTGTTGTAAAAAATTCCTCTGGAATGTTCACGATGACAGACCCGAGGCAAGTCAGGAAGAACACTTTGAAGCGACTGTCTGCTTTGTAACAGACAGCTTGTCTGTAGCGTAGCATACGTCAAAGTTTCTTCTTTAATGGGAAGATTAATATAGAAAACATCGAACTAATTCTCTTTAAAGTACCAATTTCGGGTACCACATTTGATCTGAATACCTTAATTGTACTTAAGACGGTGGCTTTCAGCCCGTGTCCAATTTGAACGGAAGATATCACACGTGTGTAAAATTAAATACTTCAATTAATATTTTTCTAACGAAAGACTTATAAGTGTGCCTTATACACATGCACACCCACAAAGCTAGGAGAGAAGAAGACGAAGTTATATTCGTTTTGATAAGCTGAGGGAGCGACATTTTATAAAATTTGAAATTCTTAAACTGACATTTGTATCAGACCTTCATCATATTTTTGCTTTGCAAGTTTCATATTTGATATAACAAATGTATTTATTTAAAAATAACAATACTATTATTATACGCACATTTTAGTATTCTGTTTCAGTTGCAGTATGTAGCGCAGAAACGTGAATACCCAAAACCTTCAGCGAACAAAAAGGTTTTAAGAACTGATAAATTAAGGAAGATAAATAGCTGAGTTCAGAACCATATATTATATGTATCACGTGAATATGAACGTGACTGAACCCCTTCTACTCCTCCGGAGAATACAGTTTGAACACTACTGATCTGCACGATGATTCAGTCGGCTGTATGGAGCTGTGCAATGTGTTACATTCGGCACCGCTCATTGCAGTACCACATTCATAGGCTTTTGCACTCCAACATATAAAGTACCTCGTAAAATCTTTTGCCCTCGTCCAATATCTAGTGAATATATTTTTATTTTGCTGCAGGTTTGGAGGATTTTATAGAGCTTACGAACATGAGCAACCTATGACGATACCCTTTTGTTGAAAAGCTTATGTGGTATTTGCATAAAGCAACCTGTATTTCTCAGCGGACTCTAAGGGATGGAAAGAAAGAGGAAAAATTTAAGCTTAATTCCCCTTTATCATAAATAACCTTATATATCAACGTAACCAATGATTCTGATACGATAAGAAGATAGAGAAGATAGTTGAGAATAGAAAATACACAATACTTTTTTTCACCCTTTTCGAGTTACCAGAAAGCAGATAAAGGGTCGAACATGTAAACCGACGGAAAAGCAACAAAAATCAACGATATTTGCTGGAAATTTTTTTGTAATGTGATGGCTTAGAGGATAAAAACTGATGTGGGAAAATATATTACAAACATCGCTTAGTGAAAAATGGCTTCTTCATTAATTCATGAATTGATCGCAACGATATTTAATATTCTGCATCATGTTACTTTTACGTGAATCAGTGTCACAGATTTTTCCTCTGACTAAACCTTTATTAGTTTATCAGTCATTAAAACAAAAGTCTTCAAATTTAATGACCGTCACGACTAAAACATGTTTACCTGTGAGAACATCCACGTTGGCATTCTTATTATAAACCTCACTACAATACCTCGAGTAAAAAGAAATCTTCCAGATTTTACCACAATGGGAAAATGTCACATACTTCAGATGCTTTGACGACGTATTAATCATCTGCGGTGGAATTATCACCGGCATAGACGACATGATAAAAGACTTCAACACCATTAATCCAAAACTTTTCTTCACCACAGAAAACGAAAACAGTAACATGATAAATTCCTGAGACCTTACACTGCGTAGGACGGATGAACATTTTCAACTTGGCAGTTACCGGAAAAGGACAACAAGCTTAACCACACATATAATTTATTATACTTCGTGACACACTGGCCATCAAATTATAGCTCTGTTATTTCACCAACAGAATGGAATCCTCGCTAATAAAAGCAAGATATAGAAGGAAAATGAAATGGGCCTATGAAGTACAGTTTACGAAAAACACTGATCACCAACAAATGCACAAAGAGAGTTTCATCATCAATTGTAACACACTCCTACATGTTTCGACCCTGCTGGGTCATCTTCAGGGAGAACTTTTTTGTTATCTTTACACTAAGGTTGCACTTTATAGTTGAATGAGAATGTGCTGTTGACTGTGTACTGCGTTGTTTTTGGAGGCGTGAACTGTCTGCGGTCCCGCCTTGCACTGCACTCAACTATAAAGTGCAACCTTAGTGTAATGATAACAAAAAAGCTCTCTCTGAAGATTCCCCCAGCAGGGTCGAAACATGTAGGAATGTGTTACAATTGATGATAAAACACTCTTTGTGCATTTTGTTGGTGATTAGTGTTTTCGTATAATATAGTGCACGGACATGAAACATATTAAATTTATAGCTCTGTTATTTCACCAACAGAATGGAATCCTCGCTAATAAAAGCAAGATATAGAAGGAAAAAAAATAGGCGTGCGTGAGCGGGAGTCCACGCGTTTTATTTTAATGTGTTTTAGTTAATACTAAGCTCGTACTCACCACATTTTAAAAGGTGCCGGAAATATTTCCTTCTGCTCGCAGACACGTGAAAAATCTGGCAAACTCGTTGTTCACTTCACGTCGAAATTCTGTTGCTGGTATTGAAAATACTACTTCATAAATGCTTTATTTTAGGTGGTCTTTGGTGTCGACATTTTTATTAAACTACACTTTACCATACTCCACGTCAAGAATTGTACGAATTTTCAGGTCCGGCGAAGGAGACCAAAATCCCCTACTTGCTATTGTCACACAAAGATCTGTAAATAAGTCACAGAATTGTCTGCGGCGTGAGCTGTTACACTGCTTTGCTGAGAATAGGCATACTTTCTTTCGTAATAGGATACGTATTCGAAAGTGGCCTCTGAATGTGTGTTATACAGAGTATACACAAAAGAATGGTGGGGTTTCAAAAGTTAACAAGAAATTTATTTCCGTTTTGAGGTGTCCAGATCTGTGATTACAGTGCACGAAAGTCACGCTGCACTGTAATCACAGATCTGGACACCTCAAAACGGAGCACACAGAACGCCTTCTCCTGCTGCGACGCCATCTTGAAAACTGGCCCCGCGGCCCCGCAGTAAGCATGAGAAGCGAACTGCTGGTAGCGCATGAGAAACTTGGACAGTTGCCGCTGCTGACGGTGTACGTTGTGCCCGTGTAAGGTGAGAAATAAATTTCTTGTTAACTTATGAAACCGCACCATTCTTTTATGTATACCCTGTATATTAATTAGAATTTATGTGTCTAAGAAGCAAGCCGGGAAATATCTGCAGAAAGTCTTCTGGTGTCTTCGCTCTGTTTCCTTTAGACTTGATATTCTTAAACAATTTAAAGTAGGTATACAGTGTCTACTGGCAGCAATGTTGTGCTTTTTTTTAAGTGGTTGAATATCCATAATACGGTTGTTCAAACGCTTAGTCGCTTTTTTTGTAGTTCTAAGCTTTCATTTACAGAACAAAACACTTCAATCCTTCATCAAAGTGTAAAGCTAATATAAATTCTGATCCTGTGTCACGACACTCTGGATAAGGAGGCCATATTCCCTGCACGGTATTGTTTTGTAACATTATGGCCAATCCATTCCCAGAGCTTCATATCTCGTCTGACATTATTATCAATCGTTAATGTGTCGGACCATACCCGCAGTTACTACATTTGACGTTCATCCCTACGCCCACACACCAATGTCTGTTTTAGCCTCAGTATAGTGGTGGATTGCCCATTAGTGTGGCCGGAAGTTTCACGCATGTAAACTACAAAGTGTGTGCTTATTGTGAATACACTTCAGCTTCTGTGCTATCCTGACTGTGGCTTTGTGTGTTTATTGTTTAGTGACTGATCAGTATTTCTGACACTCGCTTCAGCTGCTATAACATCACGTTCTGGTGGAGCTTTCCTACAACTGTGTCGCGTTAGGCATTATTCAAAATACACGTAGAGAATTTATTCGAAATGCATTTAACTAAAAGAGATTACTGGCGATATTTATATTAAAATATAACAAATGTCAGGAATTATAATATATATTAAAATACATAATTTTATGTTTATGTTGGAGTTGGACTGAATACAGCATCCTACAAATAAGGGGTAAAACCTGGGACCATGTGAAGGTGATTCAGAATTTTCAGTTACATAATACACAGCCTTCGCCTGAAATTGCTCAAGTGATTATACTGAAAGGATGACAGGGACGAGAGATATAACATGCGTGGGTTCCATGAGACATGTATATAAAATATTTGTTGCAAAACCTCAAAGAATGGGAGAACTGCTGATATATAGACGTAGATGAGAGGATGTCGCTGTGTATAATAATACGGCAACTGCTTACATAGATGTGGGTTGGGTTATTTCACTAAATATGAAGTCTCTTAGTACGATTTTACAATACGAGCAATAAAATGTAGCATTCCATAGAAATAGGGAATTTTGTTAAATAACTATTAGCATGTCGAGGAAGATTTTACTGTACTTAAGTTCTGAAACATTCACAGTTGGCAGTGACGGCCATGTAACAGAATACTGTAGTATAAATTTTACAGTGAGAAAGAGAATTTCATATACCCTAAGTGAATTCTATTTCAGTACCGTTTTACAGCATTGCTTTTCATTTAAACTGCAGTACGCATCCATTTCTGGTTCTAGTATCGTTTTAAGAGATCCCCAGTGACAATTAAATAAACGAACACTAAATTTAGACAGAGGTACGCATAGACAGCAGCTAGTTTGTTGATTTAGCCGCTGTGCATACATATAAGGAGACACAATAGATGAAAGATGTCAGACATAACTTTAATGGATGCCATAAAACCACGTAAGCTTCTGCCAGTGAAGAACCGTAGGAAATGAAACATAAATTATTATTCGTGCCTTTAGTCTACGGAAGTTCTTATGGGAAGAAAGCCAATGTCCATGAAGTCACTTATTTAAAAATGTCCAACTTACAAAGCTCCATACATATGCAAGAGAAGACTTTATCTGAACTTCTGTTTTAATGATTAGTTTTAGGAAGATCATTTCCCGAAAAGGAACCAATCTTTGCTCAGGGAAACTAATTCTCGTGGCGGAGCATAATGTCGACCTCAGTGCTTCTCCTTTTTCTTCCACCCACAGCCTCATTCTTACAGATACTTAAAACTGCAACTCATGCACAAGAAAATGAAAACGTTTAAAAAAATTTCGACATTATATATACTTAGAGAACAAAAACATATATCTTATAAGAACTCGCACAAATAGAAACAAGTACATAAAAGGCAAATTTCCCCATATAACAGGCCATGCAGTCACAGATGGAGCAGACTTATAGCTTCACACTTTTGTAACTTCGAAGTTAGATGGGGGCGGGTGGTCAACACCAGCTCGCGGCCACTTTAGCTCCGGGAAAGAAAACCGGTACCCACTGTAAAAGAGGGTGGGTCGACGGTGGGGTCGGTCTGGACGTGTATGGAAAACCTCGCCCACATCAGGTTTCAAACTCCGGACCTTCCAGCCCATAGTGTGTCGCTATACCGATTACGCTATCCCGGCCTATATAACTGAAGCAAATATTTTGAACCCAGCTTGCTTATTTATATCTATAAATGCAACAATATAAAAAATAGAAAAATCGTGTTAATGGAAAGGTTACTTTTGTTTCACCTCTGCCTCTTCCTTCACGCCTGAACTGGTTGCATTAAACGTAACTGCCCACACTGCATAGGATAAAGTTCTAGGTGGAGTTTCAACTTGAAGCAAACTTCAAATTTCACTCATAACGCTAACTTATTGTCTAGGACAGAAGAACCAGTAAAATATTGGACAACCAGTGAAACAGAGAAAATAAAATTTGAGCTTCCGCTAACAAAAGAACTACAATTTGATAGCTGTGCTCTTTACCATTTCAGTTACATGCGCTTATGAAATGTAATACCTTAGAAATGGCGAATATAAGAGGTTAATCCGGCAAAGGGAATGATTGTGATTGATGTATCCAGAAAATATCCTAAAAACCTGTTCTTTAAAACCAAGCAAAAGCACTTCCGTTTGTACGAACTACCATTCATTCATTCACTCATTGAGACAGCCAGACAGACAGACAGACAGACTCGACGTGTTCGTTCCCTGCAGGGTGAGCCACAAGAATAAAAAAAACATACACGTCTTCGTCCATTGAGCTTCTGACGTCCATATATTCACTGCTATTTGAAGGACTGAATGTGGTCACAAAAATCTATGATTGATGAAATGTAACCTTGCAAAGAAACATTCACTTAACACTCCACATACGTCTGTCAAGCACGTTATTTGATTCCGCATCTTATTCTGTTGTTGTCGCTGTTTTTTTAAGGTTAGAGCTGTCCTCGTTCCGGCCACGAAAGCTTATGGGGAGTAGGATTAAAACTCCGCTCCTTCTTAAATACGGCACTAGATGGACTAAGGGGTCAGTTTTGCACCTCGTCCGCTTTATCCGCGAAGAAAGATCCTCCGCCGACTACTGAAGAAGAGGAGGGGTGGGATCCAGGGCTGGTCTGTGCGTTTTAGGAAAGATGGAAAAGTCGTGTCCCTGCCGGGAATAGAACGCCAGACCGCCCAATCCGTAGCTTAGTCACTACACCAACAACAGAATTCCGGCGCCCTCGGTTAGATTATTTTGCTCATTTGATCACTATAGCTTACTTTTTATTGCTATAAATTTTACGCTAATAATAATGATGATGATAATAATAATAATTATTATTATCATTAATGTATAACTACAGAAGTTTATCATGTGAAGCAGCATTACATGTAGCTACCATACATTGCAATTACAGAATAGCCGCAAAATTGTATGCCTTATGCGTATAGTTTATTTTAGCTACATAATTGTACATACCCTGTATAAAGCGACAAATAAAAATAATAATAATAATAATAATAATAATAATAATAGCAACAGCTGTTTATAAGTAGGATAACACATCGATAATGCGTCTGGCTTATGTATGCGAAATAGCAGGTTCTAATGCCTGCAGAAACAGTGTGTCCCCAGTTACAGTCTGTGGTTTGCCTCAGAACCTCTAAAGGAACGCAGGGCTGTGAAGCCTTCGAAAATTAATATTCTTCTCTCTTTTGGAGTATTTCCGCACTCCCCGTTCACGAATGCTTCATATCTCAGTTAATGCTACATAATCTTTTCCGTGGAACGGCTCATAAATAAACCAATATCCACGCTTCATTTACACAGGGAGCTGTGTTCAACACCTTTATGGCGACAGCTCAGTGCACATATTTGTGAGTGTCTTTGTATCTGCTGAAATAATTCGGCGTGGATCGCTGCCAAGTTGATGAACTCAGCTTTTGAATACGCGCTTTGTGCATAGATTGCAATACAAAGATGAGCATTTATTTCTCACAAAACAGAAGCTGTATTTATATCGGCACAGAATTCCAAACTGCGGCAATATTCAAGATTCGAATGCCACTAAGGCTGAGTTGCTTAGTCAACTTCGTGAAGGCCCTAGGCATAGAAGAATTCATTGTTTTAAATTTCAAAATTTCTGCCGTAATATTGACTATAGGCAGTGGGCCAGACGTTTTAAGACAAATTTTTCATTAAATTACTAACATCTTGCAGTGAGGTTTTAATTAGGGTATATTTTCTTAACCATCGTACACACTGACGGGAAAGATACTTCACGAATGATAATTAAAAAATGTTTGTCAGTTGTAACGCAATATGTCCCGGTGCTGGACATTAACATGTGAATTTGCTGCGTCAGGTTAGTTCAGTTTCCGTTAACATGTCAAACGCTTAAGAAAACACAGCCTCCTAAACTGCCGAGTTAGTTTTTGGGCAACACTGCGTATTAAGAAATTTTTAATGACAAAGAGGCCGTTACCTAAACAGTTAACGGCCCTACAGCAGATTACTGTGCCACATACTCTTAGGTCTCCCTGGTGGCCTCTTCCCTTCAGCTTCTTCGATTAGTGCTCTGTGTGGTTTTAATCTCCAAACGCTTTATTCTATTCCCCATCCAGTTCACCCTTCATTTACTGACTCTAGGAACGATGTGTAAACAGGTTTCAAGTTTGAAGCTCCTCATATATTTTCCCACTTCCAACAGCCAAGATTAACCTTTTAAAGCCTAGCGGTAACTTTCCGTACCACCAGGTTTAACATTAAAAATTCTACGTGGTGCCCACATTGCGTTTATGTGTTTTGTACGGATCTCAGAACAAACAGCAACTTTTGCCTTATAAAACATTAAGAGACTGGTTTTTATAACCGAAGTGGAGAGTGTTTACAGCGCGGTACGCACTGAGTCCTTATATAAAACAGATACTCTTCATCTTTAAAGGGTTAATGAGAGATTAAAGGGCGAAGGCAGTGTAACATTCTGATATGAGGTAAAACATGTGGGTAACTGGAGAAAAAAAAGGGTAAGATTTGAGCAACATACAAAGTAACCAAAACACTAATCACCAACAAATGCACAAAGAGAGTTTTATCATCAATTGTAACACACTTCTACATGTTTCGATCCTGCTGGGGTCATCTTCAGGGAAGACTTTTTGTTATCGTTACACTAAGGTTGCACTTTATAGTTGAGTAAGGATGTGCTGCTTACTGTGTACTGCGTTGTTTTTGGAGGCGTGAACTCTCTGCGGTCCCGGCCGGCAGGGTCGAAACATGTAGGAGTGTGTTACAATTGATGATAAAACTCTCTTAGTGTATCTGTTGGTGATTAGTGTTTTTGTATAATATAGTGTATGGACATGGAACACATTAAATTTGCAAAGTAACCGCTTTAATTGGTAGGCCAGGTTATTGCGGTGTCACATACGTGGAGATGCAAAATACTCACCTGATTTAATTTTCAAAAAGCATGTAATTGTGCTCTGCAGCAAAACACAAAAAGGCTTTTTATGTTTTCTTTGTCGAAAGCGGTACATAATTTCTGGCTTTTAGGGCCCAACCTATACATAACGCACTATGACAGCAAAACAGGCACACAAGAGGGGAAGGCCCGTACACATGATTAACTGCACAGTAATAAAATTAGCAACAACAGTCAGAGTCGGTTCATACGTTGACGTATGTTTAACGTGAGCTGTGTTTAAAATCAGGGAAATATTGAGGAAATAATTCGGAGTGGAACCATGTCAGTGACTGAATGAGAACAGAGGCCAGTGGGTGAGTGAGAACAGAGACCAGCGTAGTTGTCCTATAAATTCGTGTTTAAACAATGCCGAGAAATTTATTAACTTACTGTGCGAGTATTAGCCTCTAAAGAGACATTCTTCACCAAAAATTTAGTCTCTTTCACAAATGGATCCAGCTTCTAATTTAAAATGTTAGAGATTTATAACTGTCACCCTGAAGAGAAGTCATAAAATTTAATGGCATACAGTGCGCCACGTAGGTTAGAAATTGAAAAAGTAACAAATTGCGCAGTTCTGCATCAACAACGAAGTAAATCGGTATTTTATAGTGCATGTTACGTACATGTGTTCGTATGTCTATTCTGTAGAGGAAGGGACAATAACACAACAGTTTAAAAAAAAAGATATTTCTAGTATTCAAAAGCCAAAATACAATTTTTTAAAATTTATTATATATATATATATTCTGTAAAATTGTTGCTGTAATAACGTAATGCCGCGTATGTTATGAAACCAAAAAATTAATAGAACTATGGTTGTAGAGTGTCAAGGATTTCTCCACTTTGACTTACTAGCTGTTATAAAATCCTTGTAACTTTTTTGCACGAACTCTTTACATTGCTTTGTATCGCTCACAGAAAACAAAATGATTGCGACTTAGGTAACGCAAAATGTATGACTGTGAACCCCGGTTCGAAGTAGAGAATGTGGCTACTCAACGCTCATTTTCCTCGAGGCTGGAACGGAAAGGGCTCTGGTTGATGAAACGGTGGAAGAAGCGGCGGCTGTGAGTCAGCAGCAAGATGAGCATGGGTTAGAATGGGAACAGATGATTTTTACTCACAGAGGGCCTAGCTTGTATCAATAATGGGGCCCCATATTTGTCTTTCCCTAGGGGACACATCGCAATAAAGACATCGATCCCACTGGGTCTGCATCTAGAGACACAGAAAAATACACAAACCAAAGCCACTGTTCAAACAACCCACTCCACCACCTTAAAAATCAAGCTAATAAAACGGCGCAGACACTTAAAACGGAGGTTCGTGTGTTTGCATTCCTACACGGAAAAATATACTTTAAAGCTACAGAAAAGAGAATAAAGTTTCAGTTACGGAATAAAGTCGTCATTGGTAAACGAGGGATTCGACACTTCGCTAGCTACATAACTGCCAGCTCACTAAATTACTCCATGGTTCAGATCTTCTTGCTAGCTAACTAGCTAATTACTAACTTACAATTCTAAATCTTACAAAATCTTGTCGCTATTCTTATTAAATTATGAAGCTACCAGTTGCGAATTCTATCCTTCCTCATACGAAAACATGGTAGGTGTGTTTTACGCATGCGCAAACTTCAAAGGCAACTATGTATATTTAAAAGATATCAAAATAGCCAAGCGTTTGATGTTTAAAAAAGTAAGTTTGTAATAAACACTCTTATAGGGCTGAGTCACGTCAAGCTTCACAGAAGTCACATGTTTTGTGCTTTAATCCGGATCCTCTCAAATTAAGTCTTACATAGTCCGTAATTTGTTCCCCTGTGCCTCACATAACAGCACGCAAGTCTTTAGCCTATTTGTGATCAAACGCTTTTGTTGTGCCCAAACAAGCACCGCCGTTTCTAGATATATTTCTGGATACAGAGACAATTCACTCTGACTGGATGAAATGGAGAAACAGTTAACAAAATTAAACCGTTCTGCATGCAGTTTTAGTGTGCCATGTACATTGTGCTTTAATTCCATTCTCTGACACAACACAACGTCTTGATAACCAAGAAAGTAGATGAGAAATTAGGAGAGCTGTAAACCATATTGCCACATCGTGTCAGTGAAATTCACAACATGGCGACAAAAACTGTCATTTCATTTAGCTTATCATTCATTGTTTTAAAACTTCAAAATTAATTACATGAAATGGTATTTCTATCGTTAATGACAGGCACTTGTTAAACAGTTGTGAATATATTAAATACATTTGAAGGAATCATAATTCCAAAATGAGCATAATTTTTAACATGTTACGGAAGGGTTTAAGGAAATTCAGAATACATATCCAAATAACAAAATTCACAACAAAACAAAGCGACTTTTGTGGTTTGAGCATCATAAATCTGCTGTTGATGCACGTTTCATACAAAGCCTTCACGTATGAGTATTTACGAAAATAATAAGAAGTAAGTGTCATCTTCTGGCAGTCAGTGACGGGGGAACATTAAGAATGTAAAATAAAATTACAAGTGGCGTTTGTGTATTTTGGTAGGGGCTTAGTGTAAAATGAATGCTGATAAATTACCTACAGTGGGAATTACAATCCCACATGTTGTAGGTAGCTGCACAGTAAATTTTTTGAACCTTCATTTTTAATCACGTATTTTTTTTTGTCAAAAGCTGCTGCTCTACTTACGTAAACGGCACGGGAATTTTTCACTAGAGGCAGAGGATCATAAGTCGTAGCTGTCAGAGGTATAATTTGTGTCCTTTTTTCCTGACTATATTACTCGCCAAGCATAATTTAACCAGCATGTGAATACTGGAAGTGTTTGTTACTCTGGAAAATACATTCCTGTACAGAAATATTATGTTTTACTGTAAAAAATATTGCACTTTATCAAGCACGTTGGGTCAGACTTCGACGCTTCTGGGTTGCATTCCGAAAGCGAAAGTTTCGAAAAATTGGCTGCGACAGCAAATTCCATGATCAAGAACTTTTGCGGCCCTTATCAGTCCGTCGAGACGCATCCAAGAACAGTGGCCTCAACGAGGCCACAACAAATGGCTTCCAAATCATTTACACTTAACTGTTCACTAAATGTCCTGCCATCGGTTGCTACAAGAAGCAGTCAGAAAGTGAAACTCGAATTTTTATTTCAAGTTGCTTAAAAGTTTGACAAGTCAAAATTTCACAGAACTTCACTACAGAATTGCTGAAGGCATAGTTATTTTTCAATACATACTCCATTTTTGTAGAGTCTTTCTCCAGCCTTTAACAGAGCACGAATTCTCGCCCGTTAAACCTTACTCTCTTTCCCTTGCAGTCACTGGCGCACGGCGTTCTGCAGTGCCTCGTCATTGGCGTAATGGTGTCCTCGCAGGCTTTCAATTAGCTCGACACGTTTCCAGCCTACAGACACAAAAGCTTTCATATTTATCAAAGCACTGAGGTTTTAACTCAGTGTTGATGGCATGTGGTAATGATATTAAGATGCCTACAATTTTAGGTAAAAGTGCCACTATTTAATATCTTTCATAAAATATTTAAACCAGGTACAATAAAAGTTTTACTTTTTTTTAGAATGGTTTTCGTCAGTTATGATGTAACCTAAAAATTTTATTTGTGTATAGACGAAAGCATTATGCTATTTGTGTACAAGACAATCTTGAATGTTTACTGTCATCAGTAAATTATTCTAGTAGTCTAGCATCATTTCTTTCCTGTTTATTGTGTGAAAACCCAATCCCCTTTTTGATCGTAAATTTATCGTAGTCCTATTATAGGGTGTTCAGTATTAGGATATTTTGTCCTTGTGGCTACAGTACAAACCGCGTGTTGCAGTCACACTGTGTATTACATGTCACTTGGTAGATTATCCTATTACTTACTGTACAAATAAAAGCGTCACGAATGCTTGTAAGCTTTGCGAAATATAATAAAGGCACAGGCTTATAATCATGCGTCCGCATGGTTTCTTTGGATATATCCATCTCATAATTTGGTGTTCTTAAATCACTGTTGCAAGAACAGAGCAGTTGACGTGGAAATACAAGTTGCTAAGTTTACAGCCAGCTCCTATGGGACTACGTGGCTCAGTTCCCTGCTGTTACATTGTAACAAAGCTTACTGAAACACGTCGGTTGGAGTCAAACGAGAGAAGCGTGACAGTGTCGCTGGTTGCGTGCTTCGTGCAGTACACATTGCGCAGTACCTGCTTCTCATTAATTAAATAACTTCATGGCACAGAGTACTGTTTGATAAGCTAATAGTCGCTTAGTTAATCAAGACATGCCGTGTCCTTTATGGAACCAAGATTTATTACCTTGTTTAAAAGGGTCCGCTATTGCTCCCCAGCCAGATGAATGCAATACACAATGTAATAACCATTTTTTTAAAGATGCTTTGCTATTATATGTAGTTTTTTACTAAACTTCTGTAGTTCTAGGTACCTGGCCTCACATCTCATGCATATTTATTAAATATCCCTCCAGTTTTCTTCATTTGATTGCATGGGTTTATTAATGTTAAATGAAAAGTGGCTACAAATTACAAATTTCCCAATTTTATATTCTCTGTCTCCTTTGGGTCTAA
Source organism: Coptotermes formosanus (assembly GCA_013340265.1). NCBI lineage: Eukaryota > Metazoa > Arthropoda > Insecta > Blattodea > Rhinotermitidae > Coptotermes > Coptotermes formosanus. Next base: position 1,971,815 of record BLKM01000436.1, read on the forward strand.
AGTAATGTCTTCAGCTATTTCTTCTCCAAGAGACATCATTAGGCCTATATATTGTATATAAAGATGTATATGTGATACGTGACTCTAGAGATGGAGGTAAATCTGTTCACCTGGAATACGGTACCTACCTACAAAAATACAGGGCTGCACACTGCAGAAGCAAACATTTATCACTGAACTTATTCCCTGAAATATACTTAGGTGAACGGTCACCCATTATTACAAAAAACCCCAACTTTTACTCTTTCATTTAATAAATTTCGTCCTCAATTGCAGCTTTATCCTTAGAACAAACGGCGACTTTCTATGGAGACAGCTGTAACAATTGTGGCACATGCATAAATAATTGATTTAATTTACTTTCGCATCCAATGGGTGTGTCGCCACATATGGTACATGCAACTGTGCACAGTGCTCTCCTTATGACCCGTAACTACACCATCTCTTACTGGGCTAAACGCAGCAGTCACAAGGCAAGTCCCTAAACCCGCAGGTTGTTAACGCACTGACAAGCTACTCTAATTGGTCCATACATGTAATGGCACCTGAACGTGACGCCCGTCAACAACGATCATTCATGACAGTGACAAGCTACTCTAATTGGTCCATACCTGGAATGGCACCTGAACGTGACGCACGTCAACAACGATCATTCATGACAGTGACAACCAAGTATGTGGGAAAGATTTAGCTTTGTCTGTTTTCATCTGTTTTGTTTCTGATTTCCACCCAATTACTGTACACTACAAGAAAATCCTTCAAACAATATGACAATACCCAAGTCGTATCTGGTTAGATAACCTTGTAGATGGATTTGTATTTACACTAATTATTTAGAGACGGGGTTTAGATGTGGATTTTTCCATTGTAAAGTAGATAAAATCATTCCATGCTTCTTTGGTTCAAGATTAGCAGCCGGCTTTGTGGTCGTTCGTGGAGTATTAAAGAACTGCTAGAAAGAGAATATTCTTACAAGATTTAATATAGGATATATCACAATTAGGAAGGACCAACAATAAATTCCAGTGCACGTTACATCTTTTGGAAAATGTAAACTTTAAATAACATATTTAATATAAAGAATTGCAGTTTTCGGGGATAAATGGATTATAAGATACTTAAAGACGTCTTATATACTGAATCGGTCGTTCAGAGACATTGCCTTAGAAGAGAAAGACAACTTTTTCTAGAGCGTCCAACAGCTTAGGAAGAATCTTTTTCATTTCAATCTGAAGACGAAAGTACGTCAACCTGTGGAAGAGGTGCGGTGCGGTAAATCGATGGCAGCGGGAAATGTCCAGGACACAATTGAAGTTCGTCGAAATATAATATCATCAAAATTATTTACATTTGGTTTAAGAATCATAACTCAGGTCAACAAATACAGATACCGAAAACGTATGCAATGGCTCCGGTCTCCTCTTGGTCTAAGATTCTCTTCAAATACTTCGATCGAGGTCGAACCATTTTAAATTTATAGGAATTTTCTCATATGTTTGTCTGGTTCCGTGGAGGTAGGTGCAAGAAATATTTTGATTTCTCAGTCAACGAGTCTTACCACCTTCAAATTTGGGTTTTGAAAGCCTACCGAATAAAGCACTCCTTAAAAAAAGGTCTATAAAACACTTGTTAAAAATCTGGACTAGAAGTGGGGAAGGTTTCCGAACTTGGAGCAATATACACTATAACCTTCTAATTCTGACAATAACAAAACTTTCATCGCGCAATTAACACTACTCGCTCTTCAATTTTTGTGTCGAGTTTAATTTACTTCACCACGAATATACTACTGCATTGTAAGGGCTTAGAAATTCTCAAGAACCAACGAACATTTCAAACCAACCTCACCGCATAAAAACTATATGAGGCGTCAAGAGATTCCTGAAAATCCAATAAACGTCACCGTGGCAGACGGAGACACATCTTAATATTATTCTAGTACGTTTAAGCTTTACGTTCCGCAGGAATACATGTACACTGTCCAATTTACATAGAGCTGAACCCACCAGCAAAATAAAAAATAATAATAAAGCGAAAGCATTAACTGGTGCTAGAAAAGCGGAGGGCAGTCCCTTTCAAGTTTTGAGAACCCTAGTGATTTCTGTGGGCCCTAAGGCCTCTGAGTAGAGACCTATCTATGGCGCATTTCTGTGTTTTGTGTGTGTGTGTGTGTGTGTGTGTGAATTTGAAGCTTTTTCAGACGATTTACTTTATGACTGTGGTGAAGTGCTTTCTATACAAGCTACCTCCAGGAAATTTGAAGAACCATCCACAATACATGAAGTTCTGCGTGCTTATGACTTACTGTTTTTCTCTACACAGTAGACACACAGCGTAGTGTTTGTTAGCAAATCACAGCAATATTCTCCATTTAGAGGGAACCGATAAATACTGAGAACGAAATCACCAAAAGGTCTTTTTAATTTTGGTTGTCAGGTCACTGTTTCACTTATGTACAGTACAATTTACATTTTATAGTGAAAACAGCTTAGCTGAAATATGTTTTCACATAGGCCTCATCCTTACAAGATACAATTTTAGACACTAACAGAAGGGCCCAAAATATTGGCACAAAAATGGAATTCTCAAGTTACTTCTAGTATCCTATTAGATTACGACGTGTGAGAAGTGAAACTGGATTAAAGAACAAACGGATTCTTTTGCAGTAAATACCTGCGGTCAAGGCCAGGAAAAATACATGTAAAATAACCTCTGATAAAAATATTTAACATGAAAACAGAATGGGAAAAAGGAAGTAAAGCAGTATGTTCGAATGTAATATGCTATATAGTTTCATTTAAAGTTTTTGTATGGATGTGTTGGATCCTAATATGAAATATAGACGCACGAGCATACGTTTCTTTATCATCACGCCACTATGGTGTATGTACAGAAGCTTGCTTCGGTTGCCTTTATTCCTTTGTGTTAATTCTAGGCGCCGCCCCTGTGGTTATCCATGTGAGCCTTCCTAAAGACTGGCAAAAATTTGCCTACTAGTGCACAAGTATGAAGTGTGCTGCTGATAATATTCTCACATGTTGGCTTGTGTTTTGTTTGTACCAGTCTCTAGAAAGGGTTCGCACATGATTTCGTTCGTAGGCTCTATATAAACGCGTAACTTCCAATAACATGAGCACGTACACAAGGTAAAGGAATGAAATGAAATCAAGTCTAGCACTCTGCGGGGAAAAATATACTTTCATCAGAACAAACGGAACTTAAAATATGGCATTATTCCGCTGAGCTGAAATATTTATTTAATTCACAAAAAGCGCTGTTGCACAACAGGCTGCACACAAGTCTCTTAGTCGACAGAAGACCACGATTCAATGCCAACATTAAAAGCAGTCTTGCATCGTAAATACTTCATTAGCGTCGTACGCTAGGGAATGACGAAATGTCTCCTTCTGGGTTTTATTCAGTGCCACTTCTTGTGCGGGCATTAGGTACAGTTTCTTTCTCCATATTTGAGTCAAGGATTTGAAATATATATTTAATCCCGGTAGAGTTTTCTTGATATCAAAAGGCGTCCAAGGATTTTTCAACAGAATTCATGAAGCCCACAGTGCCATTGTATATACGTCCAGTCACACACATGTTCTATTGCTATTACTTTTTTGTACAGAACTAGTTACTTAAGCACATATAACGTATGAGTTGCGTTATATTCATACCCAAGAAGGTAAGCTGAAGGTAATGTCTCGGAATTTTTTATATAGAAAAATGTCAATCAATATATTTGACTAAAGCCAAGAGGAGCAAACCTCTTGAAATTTATTGTTCACCTCTGTGCAGTTGTTTCTGTTCGTAATCACCTTTGTCGTCTACACACTTACACCAATATTAATGTGGTTCCGTAAGTCCGTCACGCTACAACTGTACATACTGGCGACGGTGCCACAACTTAACCGCTGCCTTGCTTTCATCGTCTGACGTGTATTAATGCCGTCTAAGATGTTACTTTAGTTTGGGAAAGAGACGAATTTCCAACGGCGCCATATTAGGGCCGCATGGTAGGTAATTCAAGATGGTGAAGGCAAAGCGTCGAATTTCTACAGTTGTTCCAGCGCTTGAGCGCATTCGACTGTTGTCCTATTGAAGGAGATGCTCCATGTGAGAATTTGGTCTTAGAAATCTTGCCTTCGGCTTTCCTTTTCTTTAACAGTAGCCGCCATATTTAATGTTTGTGCCGGTAGGCATGAATCCCGAACTCACGACGCCTCTAACGTCCCAGAAGGTTGTGATCATGACGTTGCCAGCAGATATTGCAGTCTTGAATTCTTTCGGTTCTGACGATCTTTGTGACATGCTTCTCCACTAGCAACGTTCATTCGCCTGTGACTGTCAATTAGATGCGAGGTTGCTTCCGTCACAAACCCTATCACTGCTCGTTGCTACCTTCGCACTGACATAGCCTAATTTTGTTACAGTCCGCTACGTGCACTAACACAATTCAGAGCCGTCAAGCGGCACAAACTGAGACAAACATACTGGACGTTTCATACAGAAATCTGCTGGTTAAACAAGATATGCAATTTACGTATAACTTAACATCGTACCTATTTTGTGTAATGTTTAAACTTCCTCAGCGAATCATAACTGTCTGAGCCCATTTCACTCGAAGAGAACGCTTTTATGGCAATTTAATGTTTCCGTAAACAAAAAAAATGCTTAGATTTTCAAATAAATTCCCCGATATTTTTGCTAAATTTTAGCCAATGTTGTCTTTTCTGTACACTTTTTCATAAAAGTCCCCAGTACCAAATTTCACGGGTTTCTGACCTGTGGTAGGCTCTCTGTTATATGCGGAGGGGCCGACAGACCGACGGACGGACGGACGGACGGACGGACGGATGTACCAAGATAATATGCGTTTTTCGCGATTATGCGCACGCGCTTCAAGACACAACTTTCGGAACCTGAATTTCCTCCCGTCACCACATAAAAGTAAAAAAACTGGACCGGGGAGCAGAGATTCATTCTACCTGATGGGCCTAGGGCAGCAGGCTCTACATGTCTTCTCAAAGGTAGCAAGCTAAGCTTCCAACACCTTGTGCTTTTTAATCTACACAAGTTGTTGTAAAAGGTTCAGTACATAAGCAATTTAACTGGTGAAAGAATTCACCTGTGCATAGAAACACGAGATGGTTATTGAACTTTATTTCTTGCAGTAAACGACACCTCTGCGCGATGTAGCAACTTTTAAATGCGCGTTATGTCTATTACACTCTATATCACATCAACAACTTAAATTTCTCCTATTTATGCAGATTGATTTTTGGGCTATGGCTGAAAGATGGACGCCTGAATGTCTCAGCGCAGGGTCCAATACCAACACCACATCCTGAGAAGCGGCCTCGCCAAGTTCCCTGTCGTATCGATATTAAATACGCCACACAACAGCAACAGTAATTCTACGAGAGCTGTAGCAGTAACTCCTGTGTAACGTCGATTAGCATCTCCACAGACGTCGCAAAATGAAAGCCCGTCACCAGTTCCTGCGGCGACTAAGTCTTCAGCCGCCATCTCTGCAGGAGCAGTCAGAGGACGACCAACATCACAACAGGCAAGGCAAAGTTCCGCACCCTCTTGACCACCATTTCTTTAATCTGATTCAAGTAACGTTATTGCGCGGAGTTTTCCTTGAGAGGCCAATAGTTGCTCAGCCAGTCAAAAAATACCCTCTTTTTGAAAAAGGAAAAGAACTTTCGACAGCGAATCTCCTCACGTACCATATAAAAACGTTTGCCTTTGTCCGCTCGATAAAACACGTAGGAGAAACAGTGGGTTATAGCTCCATTCATTCTTAATTTCGGCACTAGATGGCTGTGAGTGTTCAAATTCACGTGTCCGCCGGTTTACCACCGGAAAAAAATCCCCAGTACCGACAGTACAGAAGGTCTTTTGGGCCTCAGTGTCGGTCTGTACGGGTGCAGGGAAGGAAAAGTCCCTTTTCGCCACCGGGATTCAAAGCCCGTTCCATTTACAAGTAACCGCCAGAGCTGCATGACTGACGAAACCATGTCCGCTTTTGCTCCTGATGTCTTCAGAAAACAGGGTTTTCTGTGGACTGTTACGCACAAACGGACGGCATTGTCATGCGGTAACAGCCTTTTCTTACCCACCGGAATACATAGTACGGTGTCTTGATTACACCTGGTAGACACGTGTTGGTAGATGCGGTCAGAATATCAAAGTAATGATCATAGTGAAGCAACACTGGCTTAATTTTTAAGGGGTCGAAGGTAAAATCGCCAGTGTATACGGGCCTACAGCAGCAGACATATTCAGAACTGTACTTTGGTACATACTTCAGCCAGCAGGCGAGCAGACAAGATTTTCTTCAGCGATTTACGGCAAGAACTGTGTGAGTATTCTTGATGTTTTTATTGTTTTCAGTGTTTCGCCTGCGAGATCGGAGCGCCTTGTGCACACAGATTCTTCAGCCGGCGGCCCTGCGGGTCACACACGGCACAAGATCGTTGTGATGGGTGCGGCTAAAGTCGGCAAATCCTCGCTTATTTCCCAGTTCCTGTATGGCACATTCTCTCCCAAATACAAACGCACTGTCGAGGAGATGCACCACGGCGAATTCAGCGTGGGCGGTGTCACCCTCACCTTAGACATCTTGGATACTTCCGGAGCTTATGAGTTCCCGGCTATGAGGGCCCTCTCCATGTCCTCAGCTGACGCGTTTATCTTGGTTTATGATTTGAACGATGCTTCAACGTTCGAAGAAGTGAGGGCCCTTCGAGACCAGATTCACGAATCGAAAGGCGGAACGGAAGTCCCCATCGTGGTTGTAGGGAATAAGGTCGATCTCGCGGATGAGCACAGAGAGGTACGTCCAGGGGTTTATACTTTACCGTCTAAATGCACAGCGAGAGAAACACTCGCCTGTCGAGTTGAAAAGTAATTTAACATTATCGCCATGTTGGATAATTTTATAGGTCCTTTCTAATATACATTTTACGTAGATCTGTAAGAGATCCTTTAACATCCTTCAAGTTGTCGCTCTCTACGTGTATAGTAATGGCACATTTCCTTAATAAAATTTGTCGATATAATAAAATTTAGCCATATCCATGTAGGTCAATAAACTGGAGTTAACATTAAGACAATATGTAGCTTTATGATACAAAGTTTTCATTAAAATTCGTGTTCTAAGAAGTATTTGCGGATATGTCAGTTCCTGAGCAATAGCCTAAGGGAAGTAACGGCATCCATCATTTTTTAAGTCCTCTTATAAACAACTGAAACCAGGCGGTGTTGTTGGTAGCCACCGCAGTTCTAGAAATCACATTTCATTAGGGCCACCAAGTAGTGTAATGTCCGGTGAGATGTCACAGCGATATTCGGAAAGTAAGAAATCATTCCCTTTCCATTTATTCTTATTATAATCTACAGAGATAAACACAAATTCCGTGGAATGTTCTTAAGCACAGAAAACTGACGTCAGCCGCCTTCCGAAAACAGTGATGGTTTTCGAAAAAAAAATAGTTTTCGTCAATAGACACTTCCTCCTTATAATGCCCAAAATATCTATTTTAAAGAACCATAAATATTTGATAGAACTTGTGATTAAATATAAATGTTACATGGGCTAATGGAACAATAACTTATATATTTACACACTGGTTGATAAAAAGATTATTAAATTATTGTTGTTGTTATTATTATTGTTATTATGGAAGAAGTTTTATTGCATGAATAACTGCGGTAACGTTAAACATTCATGACAACATTCAAACTGAAATTACATGAAAAACATTCTGTAGCACGCTTCTAACTTCCATGCACAATATTACGAAATGCAACGTCACTTAGATCGTTGCGATAAGACATTCAAATAGCAAGATTTCGTAATACGAACATAAGCATTACGAAAAATGAGAGACGACAAAAACAGCCGTACAGTTCCTCCGCACCATAACTTCCCTTTCAGGCCTTATATCAAAAAATTATTTATTGTAGTACAAAATAACTGAAAGAAAATTCAAAATCACTTCATGAAGCTAGGTCATTTCTGTGTTATTTCCAAACGATATCGATTTTTATGAATAATTTTCACTTCTGTTGTCTTGTTTATGAGGCGGAAAGCTTCCTACAAGGAAACAGCTACAAAATACAGGCTTGAGAAACCTCCTACGTTTAATCTGATTTTAAGTTTACATGTTTAGAACAAATATTACACCACTGAGAACACAGAAAGGAGCCTTCAATACAAATCTCCCTCAAGATGTTAGGATCGTCTTTCTTGCACATTTGCGTACATTCCTCTCGGTGCCTAGTCACTCTGTTCACATAAATGTGGTCTGTGATAAACTTTCATAGCAAAAAATGATTTGGGCTGCTTCATGTAGAACATGTGAGGCAGGAAGGAAATACAATTGTGATAGATATTGAGAAACTACGAGCGCCTTCATACATGGGAATTCTTCCCTCGGTATCAGTGTAACTAACCGCTCCGTTGCACGTTTTATGCAGTTCTACGTGTTCTGTACAGCAAATGAAGAAAGTCACGGAAAGTGACGTGTTGATAATAAAGTTTACAGCCATGCACAGGAAGTAACGGTTTCCGTGTTTCAGGTTGACGTCGAGACGACAGAATCGGTTGTAACAGTGGACTGGGAGAACGGTTTCGTGGAAGCCTCTGCCAAGGACAATATGAACGTCTCAAAAGTTTTCAAGGAATTGCTGGCACAAGCCAAGGTGAAATATAACTTGAGTCCGGCACTGCGTAAGAGACGCAGGCAGTCTTTACCGCGGCACTCCATATCGGAAGGACCGACCTCCTCCACATCAGCGAAATCCTCAGCCATCCCTTCGAAGGCACAGCTGCAGCACCTTCATCGGATCCAGCAGCGGCACTCTGGTGCCAAGAGAAATTCCTGTATTCTCTCATAAGGTTAAGTGACAGTCTAAGGATTGCCACATAATTGAGGGGAGAACTAAGATCCTAAATATTTGGAACATAACTGAATACGATATGAGGCTTCCACAGCGACCAAAATCAATCATCAAGCACTTACCCAGGTCAATTAAGTGAAAGACAAGGTTTTGGAGACCATGATTCTCTTCATCATCTTACACATTTCTAATGACGGAGACAATAATGATCTCTGAAATTTGTGTTCGTGGAACACTTCACTCAGTTTGTAGCCCGACAGGACTTTACTGAACATAAAGAAAGCTAAAAATTATATTTTGTCGTATAACATGAATAGATAAAATAATGAACGTATATAAGGAGTGGATTCTTACATCTTATAGCCAAAGTAGGAGAGTTTCTACTGTAGCATTTGTCAATTTTCATCCATGGATACTCTTCACCCCGTCTCATAAAGACCGCTTACATTTACCGCCAAATTTCAAGGCATCTTCGTGTACGGGAGCCACTAGGTGCCCACCCAGAATTTTTCCTTGGGGGGGGGGGGGTCTCACCATGAGGCTCATATAATTTATGTTTGATTTTAAAAATGTCATAAAAATCATTTGTAAGTACAACATAACACTGTCTGAAACTGCAGGTATATATACATACGAATATAACGACATGTTTGATGACTCAGTCACAGTGTCCTCTTTTCTTGTACTTTCAGTTCTATTAATTTATTTTTAAAAATTCTAATGTACTAGTCATAAGCCGATTTCAGTGGTTGATTTCGGCTGAAGGTAAAATCACGTAAAACTTTAATACCACAATAGCTAAAAATCTGTGTTTTTTAATTTTCAATTTTGGGTGGTTTGGGGGAGCGCTGCAGCCCGGCAGCCCCCCCCCCCCACCCCTTGGGTGCGCCCTTGGGAACCACACACGTAAGGTACATTGTGTGGAAAACTGGAAAAAAACCCCGCAATAATTGTCTGACACACTTCGCAAGTTCAACGCCATTCATCCCATTCCCTTTCCTCCACGTCATCGGACACCACTATATTGCTTCGGGAGACATGCATCACCTACATGCGGAGGACAGCGCTGTTTATCAGGATATAAACAAAGGTATCCGTCGTGGCCGTAAGCATGATAACAGACGTACTGAGAACACTCAGGAATGTCTACTGTTATCGGTTTAAAGACGTTGCGAGATACTCAAAAGTGCGTTTCTGAATGTCAGCTGGTTATTATTTCGTTGCCATTCAAAAGTGCAAGTACAGAGAGACAGAAAGCAAAAGATGTAATCTCCACAAACAAATTTCTGTTCTGCATTTCAGCACACTGGGGTGCAAGTAAAATATTTATTTCTGTAATAAATTTAACTTTTTCCTGTATGTATACGTTTCATGCGCAGACGTGTTTCTACTGCACCAATACAATATTTTCTAAGTTCATTTTGGTGCTTTACTCAAAGTGTTACCTTCAGAGAGATGAGAACGACGCAATGTGCTGGTGTCTACTTTAAAGTAATGTGGATTTGATTGTGTCGGTGTGTTTGTGACTTGTCTTGTTGAACATGCGTCTCTAATGTAACATATGAGTGCTGAAAATATACGTCGTGTCAGTGAATGCAAATTCTTTAAACGAAATCCCATAGACAGAGTGTATATTGCAGAGGTCACGTAAATCGTGACGATTCACTGCACACAAAACAGAAATCTACTTAAATTAAGTAATGTAAATTTATGACATCTCAATTTCCAACGTGACTTGGAAGGCCTCGTACCTCCAGCAAAAGGTAAATAGTCTGAAAGACAAGAACCTGCAAGACGTAGATCAGCTAACCGTGCTGAGTTCCTCAAGTTCTTCCTGCCTTTGTTTCTGAGACTAAGATGTTTAAATAATGTGTGTAGCCTCCTACAGTCACAGAGTAGTTTGCTTCTTAGTCATAATACGTTCATTAAAATTTCCAAAAATGCAGCATTTCTCCATTTCATTGGCCACTATTTATGTGCATAAAGCGGGCAGTTGTTCGTTATAAGGTTCGGTGTAGGCGAAATATTCTACAGACAAGACAAAGTCTTTAAAGCAAATCTCATGAAACTGACAACAATGTAGCAGTTAATAACCTTCAGTTTGGTACTTCTCTTTTTCCTGTTCCAGTTCAGTTGGTATGTAAAAAGCTAAGTGGAATGTTGCCCCTGTCCAAGCCATGAAGGCATATGGGGGGGGGGGGGGGCACGGCGGAAGAAGAGGTATAGATTCACTCATTCTCAACCTCGGCACTAGACGGACGTGAGTGGTAAACTTCAAGCCTCAGCCATTTTACCCCCCGGGAAGAAATTTCAGCACCCTTGACATAGGAGGCTGGATGGACCCCAGAAAAAGTATGGAATATTTCGAAGAGAAAAATTCTTCTTCTGCTGGGATTCGAAAACCGGATCATCCAGTTAATATCCTAGCCTCTGTATCAACTACGCTATCTTTGCTTCTGTGCAGTTGATGTGTATATGAAGGTGCGCGTAATTTTCAAATTCTGCCTAATAAAGTCTAAAGCTGCTTTCATTAATTTGCTATTGTAAAAAGGGAAAGATCCAGTGCAAAGAAATATATGCCATACACATTTAGATGTTACTTTCTTTTGTAGAATATACGACTCCGTATGCTGACAGAGTCAATTTCAATGATTTTGTGGTCTGTGTACATGTTAGTGTTGAGTTAGAGAACGCAAGAACGGATATTCTTGAAATCAATGTCATCACCTAATCATTCCTTTATACACCATATCTCCATATGGTCACGTTTGTAAAGAAAATGCACAGATTTTTGTAAGTAGCAATATGATCCAATGACAAGACGACGTTTTCCAATGTACTCCCTTAGTTATGCTGCAATATGATGCACATTTTTGCAGCAAAGTACGTGTGCTGTGGGTATGAATTCTAACTTAGAGAATCAAATTTTCCTTTATCATAAATAATTCTATCCTCAAAAAATGAAAATAGAAAATTACTCTGTAAGTGCTTATACATGGTTATAATTGAGCGACTTTGTATTTTTCTGGACCTAAGTGCAAGAGTAAGGCTTGAACTTATGTATAGAACACCGATTAACATATTGTGTTTCAACATACAGAAAATGTCGTATATGACAGATTTCCAAGGAAATGTGCATAGTGAACCAAAAGCCACTGTGGACCTGCCACAGATAATGAGTGTGTTGAGAGCGACTCTGTGCATGCGTACAGGGAAATTTCTCATACTAACTTAAATTACACCACGCAATCGATATGGACCGAAAATATCACAAGTTACGTAGGCCATATACAAACAATATGGCCACTGATAAATTCAGAGTAAGAGCGAGGCGGCTTTACCGTTGTTATTATAGATGAACAGTAACTATTGGCTCACGCTGTACACGAAAATACTCTTGAAGCAAGTAATGTCTAACTACACACCTGACTGAATTTACTTGCGTCTAGCACTGTACTGTAACACAATATGTCCACGCAAGGAAAGCGCAACAAAATAAATTTGTATTACTGAGTACGTCAAAAATGTGTATATTTATTCTGCAAAAGGCTTTTCGTTGAAAATATTGTAAGTTTAATATAAAGCCTCCCTGCATATTTTGCAGCGGTTTCAAAACTAAGCGTGTATGCATATGCATATATATATATATACAAGCAAAGTTCACACAAAACATTTTACAACGGCACATGACTAGGATGTGAGTGTGAAAGAGATGTTCATAAGAATAATATCAGTTACTTAATTTTGTTTCTTCTCACTACATCACAGAAAAAGCAACCAAAACAAACACGAACACAAAACTAAAGAAATGTTGTAATTTCGTGTGTTCTTACATTTTACTGTGCTACCTTATAGCCTGTCAGATGGGGGAACCAAATTTACAAATTTAAATATTTTTTAATTTTGACTTCCAATATACGTAGCATTTCCATTAACTGTGATTAACTGATTCAATACGAGCTTAATATAAACAATTTTGCTTTTAATAATATTAGAAAAAGCCTCGTGACCTTACAGGTGCTAAAGCGCAGCAGTGAGAAAGAAGAAGAAGTTTGTGACCACATGGCCTATTCATTATTTATTTTATGACAGAGAGAGAGGGAGCGTTTGGTCAGTATTCAGTAATCACCTGATCGTACTTTGGACTACATAAGAAACCTCAGATAATATTCTTGACTTATCAAATCACTGACCCGCGAAGTGCAGGGTGAGGGATTTCGTAATTTGCTCCTGTCACCAAATATTATATGGACGACCATATCAAAGACTATGAGATGGGATGGCCATTTGGCACGCATGGGCGAGAACAGAAATGAGTACAGGGTTTCAGCAGAGAGACCTGGAGGAAAGAGTCCACTTGGAATACCTAGGCGTAGATGGCAGAATAATATTAAGGTGGATGTAAAAGGAATATAACGGAAGTGCTTCGACTGGATTCATTTGGGTCAGGATAAAAAGAAATGGCGGAATGTTTTGAACACGTAAATAAGCCTTCGGGGTCCATGTACTTAATGCGAAGGATTCCTTGACTTCCTATTGAACAGTTAACGTCTCAAGAGGACTCTGTCCCTTAACCCTTTAAAGACGAAGCTTATCTGTTATATATAAGGGCTCAGTGCATACCGCGCTGTAAACACTCTCCACTTCGGTTATAAAAACCAATCTCTTAATGTTTTATAAGGCAAAAGTTGCTGTTTGTTCTGAGATTCGTACAAAACACATAAACGCAATGTGGGCGCCACGTAGAATTTTTTAATCTTAAACCTGGTCGTATGTGAAGTTACCGCTAGGCTTTAAAAGCTTAAACATATTTAGTGTTTTGTTAAATATTTGGTTAGTTAAATCACTGGCCCTTGGAAGCGTGAAGTCCACGTACCATACGAATATACCAGTTGAGATATCTGCAGGATGCTATGTGCCTGCCTTTCAGTTTACAAAGAAACCATTCCCGTTCCAAAAGTATCAACAAAATGTATACTTTGTACTAAATTACATTGGGGCCGCGGTGGCGCAGTCGGCCCCAATGTAATGGCGTAATCGGCCGGCAGGTCGCGGGATCGATTCCCGATGGTGCCAGTGGATTTTTTCATTGACATAATCCTGTCGGTCGCAGGAATATTTCCTGGGCGGTAAACGCGGCCGGTGCGTAGGGCTGACAACCTTACCACCTTCATGTGCCGATTGTCTAGAAATCTGGGAGCCTGGACCTCCTGGAACCCTCTGGGCCTGTCCAGGCCTGTAATGGGACTGCTTTACTTTTACCTTGCTAAATTACATTGTTAGTAGAGTCTGCAGTCAGTTTCGAATGTAACAGAAGAAGTGCCTGCATATGTGGGTACATATGCCTACTTCGTTGTTGGTAAACAGAGAGACATCTCTTCCTATTTGCATGTTTATTAAATCAAGTGTGCAAATTTGGTAGTAAACATGGGGCAATGACACTTGAAATATGAGGAGCTGGGTAAAACCAACTGTAAATCAACAATGCCGATGCAGTGTAAATAATGTCCATGTTGTGCGTGTGAATGCAAATTGATTACCGCTCTGTACTGAGGGCGATTGCACATGTTTATGTAAACCTGCACTATTGTTAACATGATACTCAGAGTGTTTAGGATCACTAGCATATTCTGTCGCGTATCACACTGTATTCAAATTCTCATGGCCCGTACATTATGTAAGCTTGTGTATGGCTATAGTTACTTACAGTAATGTACGCGTGTTACTCCGGTCCATTATATCAGATCAAAAGGAAGTTACTTTTGCTTTACAACAGTGAAGGTTAATACGCGTGAAAAGTAACACCTTCTTTAAAACGCCTCATAAAATTATACGTATCTTGAGTCTCTTTTAAAGAAAAAAACTTGATAAAGAAAATCAATTTCTAGTACACGCCTTTCAATTCTGGCCCCGCTTCAACACACCGTCTTACCCACTACATAAATACAGCTTATAACTAACAAATAAGCTTTGCCAGCGCAGTTTTTTGTTTTGATGGTTGTCGTCCGGTTATGTTTGAATATCAATACAGATGAATGTACAACTTTTCGTCTAACACAGCTATTCACTTTTATTGTAACACAGCTACATGTTTCGGTCCACTACAGAAACACTTATCAGGCAGTCTTATGAAAACCTTTCAAAAAAGGTAAACACGCATAAGAGGTATTATACACTTAACTCACTCCTATGAGGTCTCAAAAATTACGAAATTAGTTAAGTAGTAATTTTGAGACCTCACAAAATAAAATTAACTTTTTATGCGCGTTTATGTTTTTTAAAAATGTTTTTGACAGCATGATAACGGTTCTGTAGTGGACGAAACATGTAGCTGTGTTGTAACAAAGGGGAATAGCTGTGACAGTCAGAGAGTCTGTGTATTTACCTACATAGCCGACAGAGTTTCTAAGTCACAATATTTGACTTTATTTTAACAAAAGTGCTTAAAATATGCCTAATGAACGATAAATTTTAATCTATACCTCCTTTCGGCTTCTCTGACATCCGTGGTTTTCCCGAATACTAAGTTAAATCCAAGGTTACGCCTCTCGTTAAAACGGTCATGGCTGGTTTCCCTGCAGCACGGACGGCTTCACTCCAGGTGATTTTCCCCGATCACAGAAGTCTTCAGATACCGCGATCCCAAAGCTTCTGGGTCCAGTTTCTAGAATTCCACCCATCTAAATATTATTCTTCTAAAAAATCTATTAGCCGGTGGGAACTCCCACCGGCAGCAACGAAGAACAAATCACCAGTGCAACGCATCTCTAGTTACAGTTTTCCGTTTCCAGTCATTCCTTTCGAAGCAAAGGGTGGCTGACTACAGTTTAGCTTTAAGGCTGATTGTTTGGCGGTGGTGTGGCTTATTTTGTAACCTGAAGATGGACAAGGCACTTTCCTCAGAAACGTTGCTTCGTCCCTACTTTGAGAAAAAGGGACACCCACAAAAAATCAAGTGTATAGGAGAAGCAAAAAGGTGGGTCCTTTTACATACGACAAATGCTTTAACAGGTAGGATATCCCCCGCCTATTTTGGTTATTCTTGAAAATGGAGTCGTCATTTTCTTATACATCATACAGGACCATTAGTTGAATGATTTGCTACACATAGCTCAGCTTGAGTCGAAGTGGCAGTTAGCCCTTTGAACAAAAGAGGGGCAATATCACATATTACAAGGCGCTATATCAACAGCATTCTTCAGCAGGTTTTGCGAGTTAAAATTGGATGAAAGAGAGATACACCTGCGAGTATGTAAATGCACGGTGATATTAAAGACATAGAATAATAAATCTGGTTCTAGGTAAAGACAGTAAGTCAACCCCGTAACTTTCTTCGCTTATTTAATTATGTTTGAACAGCTGCGTATATTATACAGCTGTAATGAGCAGGAGAATTAACAGGTTACATACCAGTAGGTTGCTGGACAGCCTAAGAAAAAACACATGGCATTCCACGCAGGATAGACAGCTTTCAAGCAGAGAACACAACTAAATACTAACAGCTATACCGCGACGGTCCCGAGTTTCAGCAAAGCCTGCCCACTTTCAAGGCAAGTCACAGAGATACAAAATTGAAACACGCAGAGGAAATGAGGAGACTTGTCCTGACAGATCTCTAAAAGCCCTGTATCCCATGAGAGCAACGAGACGGGGGCGAGATCCCAGGCTAGTAGACTAGCAGGGTTGCTAGCGATTGACTTAAGGTGTGTGGGTGTGTTTGTGTGTCCAGAATCCATATTCAGGAAAGAAACTCACATTATTATTGAACAGAATTACAGTATATTCTACAGATATGTAGTATATCTAAGCATATCAGCCTACAAAATCATTTAGGATAAACAAAACACTTTTAAAAGAAACGCAGTCCCGAAATGAAGTCCGTTTAGAAAATAATATTCTGAAGTTTTTCCTATTGAAAATGGTCCCAAAGGACGAATGAAAGTATTTTATCTTTTTCATTGATTCTCGAGCTTTCTTTCAAATACCCCGCGAATATTTAGGAATCAAAATTGCATTAATTGAGAATCTGAAAGCAGATTACACACTGAAATGCTTGCTGCCATTCAAACCACTGGCTTTTATTTCCAGTCTCTTAAATAAGTACCGAAATACTGCAATACACAAAACAATAACTTAACCTCTATTTATGCGCATATGGGAGTTGGTCCGTCACATTAAGAGACCCAGGTTGCTTTTCACGGTAACGTTATGATGATAATCTTGTAATCCAAGGGATAGGAAATAAGAGACTGTAATATATTAAATCACAAACAGTATCTTTGTTCGTGCTGTTTGCGAAATATTACTGGGATGATGCCATCATGCGAATGGGCTGAGCGGGACGTTTCGCATTCGTGGGGCATTTGAGAAGTATTTAATTGATATTAGATATAACAGCTAAGGAAAGAAAAGACGTGCGAAATTCAGCCAACATTATAAGTACAATACTAAAGTGGAACTAAAAAAATGACAAGCAATCTACGTCTCAACGTACTATTCAGGCGCTTCTGCGTAATCACTGTTGCTGTGGAAAAGCAATAATATTACATATTCTGAGTGTGTGTCTGTAGCCTTAGTTATCCAGCATGCGCAGCGCATGCGCCGTATTATATCGTCATTTGTGGCCTGTCTGGCTCTACCATATTCTTCCACATTATCTCATAACAGCAGGATTTTCAAAAAAAGAGTTATTGAACATAAAGCGTGTGCTTTGATCTTCTTTACAAATTTTGTCTGAAATATTTCTCATTCTGAGAAGAACTCACCGAGAAGCTATTGTGAATGTACATATATATTCGTGTAAAGTACCATTATTCTTGTCAGATTTTAATGAAACTCGGAATTTTAGGACAACTTTCCAAAGCTACTCAAATATCTAATTTCATGAAAATTCCTTCGGTGGGAGCCGAGTTGTTCCAGACGGACGAAGAGACCACTGATGGACGGAAGGACAGAAGGACGGACGGACAGACGCAGAGACAGATATGACGAAGATAATATTTGCTGTTCGCAATTTTGCGAACAGCAAGATTTAAGGACTTACACTTTATCGTAGGTGGCACTGACCCAAAGGCTTGGTGAAACACAGAAGCTATTTTGACAAAATAAGTAACGTAAAATCGTCGCCCCTGATGGGAATGAAACCTGGTATTCCTGTTCTTTCTCAGTCACTTTTCTGTGTGAACTCTTCCGGAACACGCAGTAGACAAACATTGTGAAGTTCCACGCAAAATAATATTTTTCAACGGATAAAAATTCCCGGATAGCCGACGATAGAAAAAGGTGTGCACGTCTGCACTCTTTAGTGTTAGTACGTCAGGTACCCGATGTCAGTTAAGCAAACCAAAGCTGTTTCAAGGACCATCTCTATGGAGTTTATACCATTCGTAATAATATTAGGATATTCTCATGAACTACAATAGAAGTAGCAATTTTTCTTGAATTATTTTGGGAAGATGGAAGATAACAATTTTTAGCCTGTTATTTTTCATTTCTTTGTAAATCCTTAGGACACAAGTCTGCTCTCTTTTGTGCAAGACTGTAATAATTCGTGAAGAACACATCCTGTACGATAGCAGGAGGCCTTACTTGGGCAAGTAAATATTCATGATCCGGACTCCAGACAATTCTGCCATAGGTTTGAATCTCGGCTGGTAAAGTGATATGTGTGCGTGTTTATTCTGATTCATTGCCTTTCTCATAATACAGAGTGACAGAAAAAAGACGGAAAACATGTCTAGTGTTTCTGCTTTATAAGATGAACCTATTATCCCCAAAGGTAAAGTTACCCAGCAAGTAGAGTGTACAGACTATAAAGATGGTGGTGGTGGTGGTGGTGGTGGTGGTGGTGGTGGTGGTGGTGGTGGTGGTGGTGGTGGTGGTGGTGGTGGTGGTGATGATGATGATGATGACGACGACAATATAATAATAATAATAATAATAATAATAATAATAATAGGTAAATTCAGGCTACAAACTGCCATGAAGGTACAGAGGGGGTGGAGAGGTATAGCTGTGCTCGTTCTTTAACTTGACCACTATATGCAAGCGCATAGTTAACACAACGGCCCGGCCGCGTTACGCCCGGAAATGGCCCGGTACAAATTGTGTAGGAGGCTGACTGGGCCCCAGGGCCAGTCTGGACGAATGTGGTAAATATCACCCCCGCCGGGTTTCGATCCCCGGACCTCCAGCCCGGAGCGAGCCGCTACACCGGCCGCGCTATCCCGGCCCACATAATTGTCAATTCTCATTTATTAAAGTCCTAGTTTAGTAGCTGAATGGCAATAATAATAATAATAATAATAATAATAATAATAATACAGTGTAATAATGTCAAGAATAAAATTTCACCTGGGATTTTTCTTACTGATTTTATCATGTATGACTAACTAGTAAGGCTTGGAAAGCTGATTGGCCCATCTCGAGCCCGGAAGAGGTTGATAGGCCCATCCATCACGAATTCAGTTTAATTAAATTTTTGTTCATTAACGTGCTGAATCTAGAGTCAAGTGGCCTATTGCATAAACAGCACAACACACAAACACCAACACAACAAGCAAAAGAATGATAAAATAATTATGACACCTTATGATATAAGAATGAAGATAGTATTAAATCCTTTTAAGTGTGATACCTTGCCTTCTGCAGACATCAAAATTACTAGAAACGGAACTTGCCGCAGTGGGATGCCTGGCGGAGAAAGACAGGCTTTGAAGGACGGACCGACGTAAAACAAAGCAAAGTCTCGGTGTTTCCGATTGGAAATTCGCAAAGCAATTGTGCCCATGGAAGATTTACAGACATGAATAAAGGTATTAATAAAAACTGTGTCAGGATGGTGTCGTCTCTCACGTAAAGCGCAAAAAATTAAGAATTAGAAGAATATTAGCGTTAATATGGTCACTACTATCTGGGGAAAGAATCGATTGTGGCAAAGAGCTGAAAACTTCCTCTGAATGCGCTCACGTTTTTTGACATTAGCAGGGTGACTGAATTCCTTACTACAGTTGTGTAACCTAATTTAGACATAATAACTGAAAAATATAAACTTAATAAATTATCGAGAGTCGAAAATGGGAAAGTAATATTATGAATGAGATCCAAATCTTAAGGCGCTGAGAAAAAATATATGAAACTACACGTACATTTCAGAATCGATCAAAACACCCATGTCCTTCGGAAAAATTTCGAATAATAAAAGAACTCCCAAATTCGTATTTAAATAACAGGGCATTGAAGACAGCTTAGAGAGTAAGCCTAAGAAATTTTGAAGTTGTGTAATAATAATAATAATAATAATAATAATAATAATAATAATAATAATAAATACAGGTGGTTTATAGAGCGATAACTCCCGTAACTTCTATTTGGGAAGTACTCAGTTTAAATTTCGATGTAGTTACTGGCTGTTTGCCTCAGCTGGTTCTTGATGTGTCATTTCTCCCAGGCGGTTTTCGAGATTAGTGCCATTGAAAATTGACGGCTGCCTTCTTCCAAGCATGGTGTGCTCAGAATTAATTATAACAGTCCTACGTCAGTCAGAGCTATAGAAATTCAGTAGTTGGAAGTGTAATCATCATCCGGTCTGATAACAGTTACCATCAAAATGCAATTTTGAAAAAATTCAAATAAAAGTGATCTTACTCGCAGTCGGCAGGACTCGAACCTGCGCTCCCAGAGGGAATCTGATTTCTAGTCAGACGCCTTAACCACTCGGCCACGACTGCTCCACGTACGGTTACGGGATGTCATGTCGAGGTCAAAAACCCTCTTTCACGTAAGTTTTCCTAGTGTTTTGTGGTTCGTTTTGTGATGCTCACCGTCTCGAACTGCACAACTTTCACCATTTATCCTTGCACATGCCAGAGAGTACTTTACGCAGGCCACTATCTTGTTATCTTAGATTCCGCTCATTCAACATCGCACAGCAATACACAGTCAACGCGAATGACAAGGACTGTCTTGCCATTAGAGTCCTTCCGCCACCATACGTGGATCTCTTGATACGGAATCCACCGGATATTTTTCGTGTGCAGATTGAAAAACGCGGATACAAAACCACGACCAAAATTCCAAACGAAAAACAAGAGCATTCTCAACAGCAAAACCGCGTTCGGTGTGAGGGACCATCGCTAAGAAGATTTTGCCCAACCTGTTCAATTTTTCTAGCGTCTCTACATAAGCCGAGATCCAGGCTGGAAGTTTAAGGTACCAGTAGTTCATAGTGAACAACTTTCGCATTAATTTTACTGACATGTAGAATTTTTGAATATAAATGAGTTAACGACAGTATCAATGAGAATATCAATTGCAGTATAGGCCGTGCCATGGCTCAGGCGGTTAGCCGCCGTCCTTCCACCGCGGAGGCCCGGTTTCAATCCCGGGTCAGTCCATGTCGGATTTGTGGTGGACAAAGTGGCACTGAGACAGGTTTTTCCCCGAGTACTTCGGTTTTCCCCTGCCAATTTCATTCCACTGGTGCTCCATTACTAGGAAAAGGACAAAAAATAATAATAATCTTCATCTTCATCTTCATCTTCATCGTAGGGTTGCACAATAAGCCTCATGGTTGCGGTGCGTCCGTAGCATTTGCTGCGGGGCCCTTCACCACTTAAAAAAAATCGCAGTAAGAGACGACCCTATTCTTAGACAATTAATAAAAGCAGATTTGAGGTCACTGCAATGTAGGAATTACAATGAACGGATACTAACAAGAACGAAAAAAAAACGTTACTTAGGCCAATAAGTCAGGAGTTGTCCTAAAAGTGAAACTTGAATTGCGCCACTTCGTTTTCCTCCCTTAGTATGGGTACGAAAACGGTGGAGTGCTGCTTTGAAAAAGGTTATGTGGCATGTACTCATAACTGTGTACTTGTTTTAAATACTGACTTCCAGGATTCTATCGAATATTCTACTCTCTTAAGCAACAGTGCTGTGTCAGGAAACTTGATAGGATGTCGCATTTCGGACTGGAAAGTTAAAGTCCTTGGCATTTAGGTGATACATACATAGGAACCAGTGTACTGGAAGGTAAATGGAAGATGACCTAGTTTCACCCACCTGCGTTAGTTAAAAACTTCTGTTCAGCACAGAAGTGCTGGGAGAGATTTCTCGTTCAAGTTTCTAGGGACAGATTAAGCAAGCAGCAACAGCGAGTCGAGGGGATATCGATTTCTTGGAGAGGCCATGCTGATAGAGCTACGCCGGTCGACTTTTCTGCATATCGAAGCAGGAAAGCTGGTGACAGTCGTGCGCGTAGCATGTGCTACGGTTCTGCCACTCCGTAGCCACTGCGCACCACTCAACTTTTAAGTTGTCATTGAGCATTAGTCATGGCACTGAACTTACTCGAAGTTAGAACTGTAAATCGCTTTATTCAGAATCATAAAACTCCAGTCACCGTAGCACAGCTTTTCCTTGACGAGGAGACTACTAAAGTCATGCCTGAGTCTGTGTTTTTCCTATCCCTTTCAGCAAGGGTGCTCATTTGATTAGAAAGAACGTGTCGGGTCACATTTTGAGTGTATCCATGATAATACCTTTGGAATCGTTCGTAATGGGATTTTTCAGCTGGTCAAGATAATTACTGTTATTAAAGAAATCTTAAGGGCCACTACAGCGTTACATAACCCGAAGTTCTACGTTACTCTGAGCCAAATTAGGCTAGCCCACCTGACTACACGTTATTTTTTCTCCACGGCGCAACAATCCCTAGTGGACCAGCGCCTCCTAATTATCGAAGTTTCACGATCACACTCAGACATATCACACTCGATAAGACTCCCCTGGACAAGTGATCAGCCCGACGCAGAGGCCACTACCTGACAACAACACACAACGCTGATAAGAGACAGACATCCATAGCCCGGCGGTACTCACACCCACGATCCCAGCAATCGAGCGATTGCAGACCCACGCCTTAGACCTCTGTGCAACCGGGATCGGCACCCTATTTTATAAATCCTTTTTAATACCATTTTCGCATCTACGTCTGTAACTCCCACGAAATCTCTACCTTTTTAAGTTCTCACTGAAAATTTTCAAGGTTTTATTGTTTCCGTCAGCATACTCTACAGCCTGTCGATCACAGCAACTTAATTTAGCTGTTTAAGGACTAGCTGTAAGTGTCTGCACCCCCCCCCCCCAATATTAAGAACCCTACATTTTTCCCACACATTGCATTTATATATATATTATTTGATTCCTACAATAAATTCCGACCCTTTCCTAAAAAAGAATTAACTAGTTTTTCTTTATGATGAAGAACTGTGTTCTCTCTGAAGTACGGACTGAAGTTTTATATGTAATTAAGTGTTCAGAGTGTTAATCAGCTTCATACGGCATTACTAACGTAGATGAAGGCTGTCAGTTATGAACTTTACATTACAAAGTCTTTTCTATTCTTCAGTTGAACTTCCGAATTACTACGGGCTAACTATTCTTCAGTTCATGTTTTACCGCAAGGTGTGAGGCCAAGTGTCATACCACCTTCAAATAGCACGTATTTACAGTTTTAGGTCTTTATGTCCCCTTCGCACGATGTGCACGACAGGAACAAACGTAAATCCAGTCATACTTCTCCGTTTTTCTACTTGTTTTAACAGAGAACGGTGGAGCTAATTTTGATTAAATTTTATACGAATGTATGACACTACGGCTCAACCCGTATTTATATTTTTAATGTCTTTCGAAAAAGATGCAACACTTGCAGACGTATTTCTTTTAGAAAACGTAAAATAGCAAGTTGAAGGTTTCATTCGGTACGATGACCGTAATTAAAGAACCACTGGAGGAAGTTATGAGAAAATTTCTATAAAGACAAGTGATAAAAATGCACATAAATTGTGCACAAAACAAGTACATTAAGTACAATAAATAAAAATATGGTGATAAAAAGAATCAGTTTATATGAGACAAATTTAAATCAGAAAATATATCACGTAGCACTTAATGTCATAATGCCACACACACACACACACACACACACACACACACACACACACACTTATATATATATATATATATATAAAACAGTCTACTTGACTAAGATTGGAACCTAGGGCCATGTAAGCATTATCAGACAGTGTTTCGTTCTTCGAATATAAATTTCTATTACCCAGACACAGGGTGTTTGTCCAGTTTGAGATAAACAAATAGTAATTTTCAGTTGAGTTCATTTATTGAAACCATTACTTCAAAATCAGTTTCTGATAATCAAAGAACACATAGGGGCCGAAAACAAACGGCATTAGAATTTATCTTCTCATATATATGTACATACAAATATATTCTACTTATTAGGCATAACAATGGAAGACACACTGAATCGCAGTGTTTGATGTCCCTCTTTGTGAATATTCAAACAAGTAATTAAATTTCACGAATAAACGAGAATTTCCGTTGCTAACACACCCCTTTTCCTGATGTAGCTTGTTTTCGTGAGTACAGTATCTGAATATTATTAAATTTATATTGCCCCTCTTCCGGGGACCAACCCATAATTTATGATTCTATACATTGAAAAAATCTGCAGTTAAATGACGAAAGAATAAATATGTTAAAATTTAAAATTACAAAATATGAAGGAAATTAAAATGACTCTGAGATTATTGGAAGGAGCTGTATATAGCCATAATCGAATCTCTGCTTATTGTACTTAATATTTTCATGAAGGGCTTCCGGAAGGGACCAGAGCATGCATCATGACAGTGCTTCAAAGACGTATATGAAGACTACGTACACCAGTATGGAGTGCAGCTTGACATTGTTGGAACACCTGATGCATGAAGATAAGATGTTAGGATTTTGGCAGTTTTTAAAATTATTCGTCAGATGAATTACCCAATATCAAAATTTACGCATGTACTGGATTCCGAGGGTTTCAAGATGACGTCAGTAATTCAACGTAGAATCATGTTACAGTCAACTGCAGCAACAAAACTGTTCTAATGTAGGTCTCAGGATGTTGCAGCTCACAGTTTTCAGATTATACATTGATTAGACAACATATACTGAATCGTAAGCCTGAGGATAGAGGCAATATGCTCCTCGGAAACGTCAGCGTTAACCTAGAAATCTGTACAGCACTAGAAACCAGAATATTATCATTTGGAAGTTTCTAAATAAAGGGTTTTGCCCTGTAAATATTCAACTTAGTATGTAGAATAACGTAAACATTCCCCGTGCTTAATTGCACGTGCTCTGAAAGGCGTTCGAACTAGCTACGTGCCTGTCAGAGCGTAAGGGTCCCTCTCGCTGCCACCGATATTTAGTTGCAGTGTTTGTGAATTTGTTGCAGAGTTGCTGATAAAGGTGGTTTGGAAATTTCCCTTCCCGCCCTGATTTTATCACGCCACTCACGCGTGTTGAGGAGTTATTCTGTAATTATGGACTCATACTGTTTACAATTACTTCGCTTGTAAGTATATGGCGCAAGCTGGCAGCATTTATCCGCCTCGAGCGTCAAAATAAAAGGAAGGGTACAGATGAACACTCCCTATAATTTCCAAACTTGTACTGTGAGATTTCTTTAGTAGCTACACTAATGTTAGTCCAAAACTGACAGAGATATGTCACAGTGTACATCGCTTTGTCAGCATGTCTTGGTTTGTGTAGTCGATGTCAGTAAATAATAATCACCACCATCACTTATCTGCGACGTGTAAGCAGAGCAGTGAACTATTGAGGTATAACAGGTTCTATTACTTCTAATCACCACTTGCTATAAATCCTTCTTCAATAACTTCCCGAATCCGTTAGACGCATGATCTGATATGTTAATTATTATTATTGATTTTAAAGCAAAGTTCAAAGTTCTCCCGTCTATAAATAACAAAATGAATAGTAAGACAAGTTATTAATCTTGGTCTGATGTCTGCTGTGGGCGTGTCCTGCACCCCACGTGAGATCAGCAGTTCTATGTATAGGACTTAGAACACAGGCAAAACTTGGCATTCCAAAAGACATTATATCCAGTCTCTCAATCCTAGGCTGGCGACGGGGTTTATTTGACATGAAACGTAAGAATTTTCCTTAAGAAACTCAACTGGTAACTTAGAAACTGGACAGGGAAATCCCCAGGCGCCACTGAAGCAGCGACACACGTAACCATCACATTATATTAGAGACATGTTGACGCAGATTTTATAACGTGGTAAGTTTTATTTCGGGACTGTCCACAACATGTGTTAAAAGTTTCGGAACACACATTAGGGATGGACGACCAACGATAGCGCCTGATGATTTCTATATATGCTACCTGCCTCATGGTAGTGTCGGACAAAATGCCATAGCAGCACGGCGATTGAAACCGGCTGATTTTTATTTACTTTGTATATTGCAAATGCCTCGGAATTCGAACACAGATAAAATTGTCTTTATTCTAATAATCAAGAAAGAAGCATGACAAATATTTTGTGAGCAACAAGCTAAAGTATTTATATCCCGAGATATACTTGATATCACAAGAAACACACAAACACTGTTGACAGATTGGCCGTTTCCAGCGACGTCACTTGACCAACAAAATTCAATGTTTACGCTGTGTGATGTTTATATTTATTTTAATGGCGCAACAGCCCTAGTGGGCTAGGACCCCCTCATTATCGAGGCTTCACGATCACACTCAGACACACCACACTCAGTATGACTCCTCTGGACGAGTGATCAACCCGACGCAGAGACCTCTACCTGACAACACACAACACTCACAAGAGACAGACATCCATGCCGCAGGAAGGATTCGAACCCACAGTCCCAGCAAACCAGCGACCCCAGCCTCATGCCTTAGACCTCGCGGCCACTGGGATAGGCCGCTGTGTTATGTAATATGAGTAATATATGTGGCTATTATCCAGTTTATTTAACTAGGATTCTTTTAAGTAGCAGCACTTGAGTCACATTCACACCCGGATTCTGTTCACAATCAAAAAAGACACCCACAAAGTCTTCTTCATGGTAAATTGAAACAGTATGTTCTGTGATATTAATGGGGGCTCTGAATTATGGACTGCTTACCGCGACCCACCTGAAAAATTCCATGATTACTATTTTCACAGATCCTGCACCTTATTTTATCAACACATTCCCACATGTCGCCTTTCTTGATAGTGAACATACGTTAGTGTGATCGCACTTGATAATACTTTAAACTTACCTCTGTGGTGTAGGAGAAGTAAATAATGGACGTCATTATAAGTTCCTAAGGAAAAGGATCGCGTTCATTTTTAAGGATATAATTCCCTACCGGTTTTAAAATACCTTATGTGCCACAGGTTTTCCTAAACTTCTGAATTTGTGTACCTGAAAATTACCTATGATACTGATCTACCTTGAGAAAGAAGCTTTATTTACCTAAAGTCTACGCTCTAACAAAGTTTAAGCGCACCGGGCTGAAACTGTGCTACTGCCTGTGAGTGGTAACCCAATTCTCTAGCACAAATCCCGGTGTTCCGCCAAATTCCAGTCAGAAAAGTACGAAATTATCCTGTGCGCTTCTTTTCTGTTTGTTAGTTTACAAATCTTATAGTACCTTAAATTACATAGCCATTATAGTGACACGACACGTGTAGGATGAATAGAGTAGGATTTCGTTGAAAGAGGCGGTGGCGTACTTAAAGTATTATCGTGGCATTTCGTGGTAACGAGACGAATAAAACTGCAGTAAATATCATAGTGACAACCAGCCTGTCTTTGTAAGGTAGAACCAGCGTGTCTTGTTAGAGACAGGAATAGCGTTTCCAATGAAATTTAAATTAAGTCATTTCTTCAAAATATAAATGTTAAAAACGAGTTGACGAGCTTTAGTTCAGAGACTTAAAAAGCCTTGAGTTCTCATTCATTTTTTTTTTATATTCGGTTGAATCAGTTACCAACATTATCAGTTAATTTTCACGCGGTTAGAGTGATCCGTAACAACAGAGAAATAAAAATGTCTATTAAATAAATTACATTAACCTAAGAATATATTTGCCCCAAGACACATTATAATGAAAATTTTCGCAGTTTTTCTCAGCATCTTAAATCCAATTTTGGAGTGTTGTTTTAAACCACAGACGCTTCCTTTCACGCTCCTACCAGTGCGGTAACGTTTATTCACCATCAGCAAATCATTCCATACTGTATTTTAATTAACAGGCTATTTAAATAAAGTACAAATAAACGAAGCCCAGCCATTCGCATCAGGCTAAAACCTTCAGTTTGTGTTTGGGTGAACATTATTTCGAAATGGTAAACTTCATCTAATTAAACAACCAATGAATGTACAGACATGATTATAACAGGTTGCACAGGACGCAATATCACTTTGAAGAAAAAAATTCGAAAGAGTACCGTAGACAGACGGAAGAATCAGAAAGGCGTCCTCAGTAACAATGTCTATGTAACTGTATGTGCGAGCGCGTTCTTTCTTTTAGCAAGTTCCAGAAGAGTCCTACTGTTTATATACACACTTTTGTACATGTTGGTTAGTGTTAGGTACACGCTGTAGTGGACTTACTGCTACTGTTGCTTGTTTACGAGGACGAACATTCAATTAGCGAGATCGCTGGGTAAATACTGAAGAAGAAAATATGTTAAGTGAAGGGCCTTCTTTAAGCAACTAACAGAACCAGCTGCTGAAACAAAATCCCTATATTGTAGAACTTTATACTTCGCAGAAATTTTAATGAAGTGTGCCAGAAACAGCTGGACATGTCAGAGCACCGCACAGCAAACTGTCTCCACTCTGTTAAGTAGAATTCCATTAGAATGCCTCTGAGATATGTTAAGTTCCTGTCTTCGTAAAAATGAGACTGTGAACTGAATCCTGAATAAATTTACAATGAGTTACCATTATACCTAGTCTGACATGATTCCAGCTTTCGTACGTCGACCTACAAGACGTGGTCTGAAGGAAATTACACTTCCGGTTAAGGTAATTCAGAAATTTCAAAGGAAATGGTTAAAATTCCAGCAACGTTACACGAGAAACAAAACATCCTAAAATGGAAAGTCGTCTTGCGCTTTGAAGCGAATTTATTTTTGCTAGTATCTTAACAGAAGATACTACACTTGAGAACAAGCAGAACGTTAGATATACATGTAAACGTTTCAAATAACGACCCGCTATCTATACACGTTCTTTGCTAAAGAGATTAAGGTCGATTCAATTCTTCAATTTATGCGCAACTGCCAAGAAATTAACACAACTCAAAACACGACAAAAATTAAACTTCAAACACTTTGTTATGAATAACGAGAGCGATACATCCTTCGCGTGACGTAACCATTATTCGCTGTCTGACATTCTTTCGGCTGTATCTCCAAGGAGAGTAAGATTGGAGATACTGAAAATTTTACCCATAACAAATCGTTTAAGGAAATCAGATAAATCGAAAAATTGCGAAGTCACTTTAATAGAGTAAGTAGAGACAGAGAAACAGAGCAAAAACTCTGCTGGAAGGAAAATCAATTAACAGAATGAAACACGAATAAATATTTAGTTACAAGAATTAATGTGTTTTACTTCTAGCAGCGTGTCGCGTAAACTCGTGGAAAGCTGCAAACAAGGTTACCAATGTAATATTTCGAAATATGGACGCCGAAACAAATTTAGTTTCATGTCTATGAACAGTAACTACATTTTTGTTAGTACAGTAGCTGGAAACGATGGTGCGAAGAACAAGGGAGAAAAGAAAACTGGCATGTGGGTCATAACGTAAAACATTATTTTGCGTGCGTGTGTCCCATTTCACTCACACTGCAAGGTGCAATTTAAACCACGATTTTCTGATCCACGCACCTTAGATTCTTGACACACTAAGCCAATCGATGGAATCGCGTATGAGACCGCAGAAGCAAACCCTGAGATTTACTCAACTTAAGGATAGGGAATTCTATTCAAATATTGCAACATCGTAATGAATATGATTCGACTAGATTAGAATTCTAGAGCCCTAGGAGACAGTCAGCCCCTTCTATAGCGTAGTGATTATAAGGGTGACGCTAAGAGTTAACCGTTAACAGTTTTATATTTCTGGCACATTTACTCTAATGGAAATTGCTGTGGACACGCCTTCGATCCTTAAAAGCCCAGAGTCTGCTTTCTGCACCACCGAGTTCAACGCTCAAAATATTTATATTCTGCCTACAAAGCGAATTTGAGTTTCTTATGGTTCTCAGAAAAAAAAATCCTCAGGATTTTTTTTAAAAAAGACAGTGAAATAACGACTGTTGACGTCCGGCTATCGTGGCAATAAGTCCTGCTAAGTAGCGACTTCATATAGCAAGCCAAAATTTAAGTCCAAAGTATCCAGCATTAAAATTCAACAAGCTGATTCAATTTAAATTTGCTGCCTCCATGTATGCTTACAAATATTCGAGCCAATTTTGTCCAGTCTATAAGAGCATGCGTCAACAAATTAAATGCATGAAAATTCGTAGGGTAAACGCAATGTATTTAACTCTTCACATAACCAATGCTGTGAAGATCAGACCACAATGACGTGATGTTACTAACCTTACGACGGAAATGTTGATAGACGCGGACGATATCACTAACAGAAGGAGACGAAACAGGGTGATCACTGTAGGGACTAGAATAAAGGCTGGGCAAGAAAGGAACTAGTTTCCATTAGCCTACAGAGTGGTCACTGTAGGGACTAGAATAAAGGCTGGGCAAGAAAGGGACAGTTTTTCCACTAGCCTACAGGGTGGTCACTGTAGGGAATAGAATAAACGCTGGGCAAGAAAGGAACTGTTTTTCCACTAGCCTACAGGGTGGTCACTGTAGGGACTAGAATAAAGGCTGGACAAGAAAGGAATTGTTTTTCCATTAGCCTACAGAGTGGTCACTGTAGGGACCGGAATAGAGGCTGGACAAGGAATGAACTGTTTTCCATTAGCCTACAGGGTGGTCACTGTAGAGACCAGAATGGAGGCTGGACAAGGAATGAAGAGTTTTTCCATTAGCCTACAGAGTGGTCATTGTAGAGACCAGAATAGGGGCTGGACAAGGAAGGAACTGTGTTTCCACTAACCTACAGCGTGGTCACTGTAGGGACAAGAATAGAGGCTTGACAAGAAATTGTGTTTCCATTAGCCTACAGGGTGGTCACTGTAGAGACCAGAAGAAAGGCTGGACAGGAAATGAACTGTGTTTCCATTAGCCTACAGAATGGTCACTGTAGAGACCAGAATAGGGGCTGGGCAAGAAAGGAACTGTGTTTCCACTAACCTACAGCGTGGTTACTGTAGGGACTAGAAATGAGGCTTGACAAGAAATGAACTGTGTTTCCATTAGCCTACAGAATGGTCACTGTAGAGACCAGAAGAAAGGCTGGACAAGAAATGAACTGTGTTTCCATTAGCCACCAGCAAGAAGAAGAGACTTTTCTCTTTTCCAGTGCTTCCGGTCTAGCTCTGGATCCCACCCAACTTCGAACCGGCCGTTTTCCTGGGGGTAAAACGGCCTAGGGCTTAACCTAACCATCCACCACTTAGTCCAAAGTTAAGAATGCGCGACCTATGTATACCTCGCCCCCCCCCCCCAACTTGTTCTCTTAATGTTACGCACAGGCGCCAGTATTTTTATCATTACAGAAATCGAGCAAGAAAGAACGTGTGAAAAACGGAAAGGCGACTTCAATGTTAATGCACATTCAGAACAATTTTACAGACACTTACTATATTGTTCCATGCCGTATTTTGCACGGACGTCATTTACTGGCAATAACTGAATTCCCAGAAGAAGTAAGGAGCTTTTATGATGACATTGCAGAAAACATTAGAATACTGGTCACAAAAAAATCAAAAACAGACGTGAAAAACAATTCGAAACTTAACATTGAGTTTTTGAACTTATAATTCATTTGTCGTATTCCTGAAGTCATCTAATTATGTCTTGACAGTGACACCAGTTGTCCGTAATCTGAAGACTGTAAAATTTTCGACCTTCACGGGCAAGTGTTAGCGCCTTCGATTAGACCAGTTACAATGTGCTACCTAAAGTATTAGTCATCCCATTAAATTTTGTCGCTAGTGGCGTGCCTCGCGCTTTCGAAGTTACTGCAAGGAATCGACAGACCAACAATTCAGACCATACAGAAACCAATAAAAAAGAGACAAATTATCGGTTTATATCCAGAGGGATATATTTCTGAAAATTTTCGGAGTACTAAATGTCATGCAGACTGCTCCAAAACTCTGGAACCAGTCATGGGGGAGAAATTATTTAGGACGACATTTAGAAAGACGTAGAATAAAGGGTTAAAATCGAGTAAATTCTCCACGCAGACATTAACTGGATTTCTTGAATCCCTCACAAAAAGTACAGGATAGAGCTTTAAGATAAACCATGCCTGTTTTCTCTCACATCAGTCTCGCTTACCGACGCAAAAAAATTCGCCTTTTCTTGTGCTATGTCAAAATATATAACGTCAAATACATTAGCAAATAAAAGCATATCATAATGTCAGCTAGAAAATAGCGTTATGTTTCAAGGGACTAAAAGAAACTTTAAAAGAGCTTTTGTAGACCCAGCTTGTGAGTGTGGTTTTTGTAGTCAAAATATTCTGGATAGAGGCAGGTATTAGAACGGCAACGAATCTGCGAATTCCACAGAAAATAGGAGATATCTTTACGCAGCATAGAGTTTGCCCTCTTTTTTTTTATCCCGGCTTTGCTCCATAGAGAAAGTTTATTATACACATTGCTTTAAAATTACGCCAGCGGTCTCTTCTCAGTATATTTTGGTTCTGAATCCTAACATAAATTCTATCAGATGCAATAAATTATCTCGCAACAATGGCACACAGCTGGACTCACATTTACAAAATATTGGTCCGGCTGCCAGTTGATAGGTGAATCTGATCCACAATGTCACACTCTATTCCTTTGAGACCCCTTTACATTATCGTTTATTACCATCCCACCCACGACCGGAAATGTAAAGTTAGCCCTTCCTTTTAAATATTAAGACTGAAGTTTTGTATGCATTTCTCATACCTCTTATGTGTACTGTATGCAAAGCCCATCTAAACTTGCAAGGTTTCATCGCCCTCATAATAGGTGCTAAAATTACAAATTATGAAAAAGAGAATTACGCTTTTTTTCTGCTGCCTCCTGTCACATCCTTCCTCCGGTCAATAATTCCTATATCAAACTCTTCTCAAACCACCCAGTGCATGTTCTTCGCTAATGAGATGTGCCTTTCTCCACAGCCATAAAAACAGGTAAAAATCCTACATTTCTAATTTTAATTTACACGACTCCATGCAGGAGAAGGGAAGGCAATTTGGCACTCAAGGCTAAAAAAAACTTCGCCTGTTATAAATACTGGCCGCGCGGTCTAAGGCGTTGGTCTGCGGCCGAGCGCTTGCTGGGATCGTGGGTTTGAATCCCACCGGGGGCATGGATGTTTGCCTCTTGTACAGTGTTTGTGTTGTCAGGTAGAGGTCTCTGCGACTTGCCGATTTCTCGTCCAGAGGAGTCCTACCGACTGTGGTGTGTGTCTGAGTGTGATCAAGTGAAAATAAACAGCCTCGACACCTGCTGTGTATAGGTGGAACGGGTAAGGACTACAAAAAAAAACAAAGACTGTTTAAACACGTTAGCCATTGACGTGTTTAAGCTGCTATGTCTATAAACGTAACGGGTCCAACCATTTCCATCTTGCTGGATCTCCGATCACCTTCTCATCAAGCGATGAAGAAGTCTCGACTCCAGTACATATGACGTCGATATTTTCTGTTCGACTCCTAACATCTGCCCACAGTACTGAACTAGGTCATTCCCAGGACGTTAAATCTGTCTTTACAAGGAGAACAAATAGAGCAAAATGTGATGCAACAAGTTACGTCTTACCTGCAATAACGACAAAACAGAAATTCAATAAAGAACGATGAAAATAAAAACACTCCAAAGAAAAGCAACAGTAAACTCTTGACAGAATGGAACTGAGCACAGCAGGGCACAAAAAGGTGGTGCGGTGTGGCGCGGCTTGGCGTGGCCTGTTGTCATCATACAAGGTGAGAAACACATTATAAGTGAATTTAACGCTGGGATATAAATGATTAGGACTTTCTTTCTTTTAACCCAACGTTTAAAACTCGACAATCAATTCCGCTATTACAAACTTCACAACTGTCTGAACAACAGAGCCGAGGTTTGTGTGGGACCGACCCCCTGGACTTCCGTAAGAGACGCGCTGAAGTTCGTAGCTCAGCCGCTACCCTGACGGAAGCATTTGATGTTTTCATTCAGGTGATATCTACAGGTGAGGGCCGGAAGAATGTCTTGTTAGGGGCCACGGCCATTTCCTTCCATATCTTTAAGTGTTCATTAATATCATGCCCACGTTCCATCTTAATCAATCTGTAATTTTTCTCCTAAAAATTCAAACACAGTAATACGAACAGGGACATAACTAGAGGACGGCAAGCACTCCATCCATTTTATTGTTCATCTGCCTGCCAGCAGACTATGGCCGCAGTTCAGAATCAAGCAAACTCCTGTCCAATTACGAGGTACGCGGTGACGCAGTTGGTTGAGGCACTGCGCTACAACTCGGTAGGTTGCGGGTTCTATTCATTTTTATTGACTTAGTCCTTCCAGTCGCATTATTGCCCTGGGGTCGACTCAGTCACTAACAGAAATGAGTGCTACGGGGATCTCCTGGGAAGTAAAGCGGCCGATGCGCAGGGCTGACAATCCCATCACCGTCCTGTGCCCGATGTCTAGAAATTCTCGGGCCTCAGCCTCCTGGATATCTGAGGACCTCTCCAGGCCTGTAATGAGATGGCTTTACCTTTTTTACCTCTCATAATACTGGGTAGTTGCTATTAGCCAGTGCAATGTACGAGCAACTGCTACTATTTGTACTACATCCAGTAATCACTGCAGCCCTTAACTGGTCCCTGGGTAGACAGTGAAACATAAACAGAAAATCTACTACAATAAATTTCGCGTAACCGTAATCAAATCACTTACTGCACACTTTAGTTTCTTCTTTCACGAAGCCATTCATAAGCAAGCAACCACTAAATAAATAAAGAGTAATGTTTACATGCATAATCACAACGCTGGAAAGCAAAAAGTCAAGCCAAACACTTCAAAGATAAAACTAAAACAACAGACGTAACGGAATTAACAATGCCATGAAGAAAAAAACATCACAGGCTACTTTGCACTCCAAGGCTTTGTAACGGCAGAGCACATAGACTACAGAACATGTAGATAAATTACAGGAAGAAGTAATAGCGTTAGTCGCTTAGAGAAAATAGGACGCTCAGAGATGTAATATTGCGCTACGCTACAAACCAGCAGGTCGCGGATTCGATTCACGAAAGTGTCAGTGGATTTTTTCATTGGCATAACCCTGTCGGTCGCACTATGGCCCTGGGGTCTACTCAGCCTCTAACAGAAATGAGTACCAGGAATATTTCCTGGGGGGTAAACGCGGCCGGTGCGTATGGCTGACAACCTACGACCTTCATATGCCGATTGTCTAGAAATCTGGGAGCCTCGACCTCCTGGAACCCTAAGGGCCTGTCCAGGCCTGTAATGGGACTGCTTTACCTTTTTAGAGATGTAGTATACATGATCATAAATAACACCATGATAAAAATGCGCCTGCCAAAACGAAAAAAACAAAAATTAAAAAATTGTACAAAGGGAGAAACATTAGATAAAAAACTACCATAAACATTTACTCTACAGTCGGTAAAATCGACTGGCCTCGGGCTAGCAGGCGAGTGGTTTTTTAAACACCCGGCCCTCAGTGTTTGGCCAGGGCCTGATTTTACCTTTGAGACTTTAAAGGCAGCTGCGCGTGGATTATAAAACAATGTTGAATAAGTGTCACATGATTAAACAACAAAAATAAAACAAAATGCAATAACATTTAGACAAAGTGCAGAAGTAGGGGTACCACAAAATGTCAACATCAGGCACAGCGGGCGACGTAAACCTTCATCGAATATCATAATTATCTGGCTGATTTGAATAACACGATAACAAAAATGTTAGGCTTAAGCAATTCCAAGAGCCTTTGAACTTTGACGCTGTACTGTTGATAAAGAACACCGACGTTTCAGCCTCGAACACCGAGGCAGCAGTTTCGCCTGAAGTGCTGGTGTCCACAACCAACAATACAAGATACCACAACCCAGAAGACCTCAGAGTAATTAGACGACGTATTTGTATGCAAATGAGACCGGACGTATTAATGTTCTGCAGGGCGGCTAGTAAGCCAGCAGTATTAGCCCTGTATGGTAGTGAATGCTGGACTGTGGTTAAGGTAGATGAAAGGCGAACTGGGACGATGCATATTCGGCCTTTATTTGCAGTAATAAAAATATCAGAAGGGATTACATCCTGAATTAGGAAGTGGTATTTACGATATAAAACACACATCGTAAGCTCAAACAAGTTGTGGGATAAAAACTTTGTAAAGGAAGATGCCAGGAAGGTTTAGAAAAAGAAGGAAAGGATTAAACTTTTAAGACCAAAGAAGGAGAGAAGAAGGAGAAGGAAACGAAGAATAAATGAAAGTGGAGAAGTAAGAGACAGTATTTCCTTGAGGATCAAAACAAAAACTTTACATCTGTAAATGTTCCCGGCCGATCCGGCTGGCCGTAATGTGTAGGTCTGAACCCGACTGATTGCTGGAATCGCGTGTTCGAATCCCGTTGAGGTCACGGAATTTTGTCTCTTGAGTTTGTTGTGTGTTTTGTAGGTAGCGACATCTGCGACGAGGTGATCGCGCATCCAGAGGAGTCCTACTGGCTGTGTGTGTTTAACTGTGTGTGATCTAGGAACCTCGACAACAAGGCGGCCTAGGCCTGAGTTGGTCTGTTGTTCCACAGAAAAAAAATATATATTCCCAGGCTGCGAGCGCTCGTCTTTCTGTTAAAGGTAGGCTGGAAATTAGGTAGAGCGATGGAAGGGAGGAAGGCCAGGTGGTGGAAAGAAGACCCTTTGAGGACGCAGCACAGAACAAAAGTGTAAAATTTGGGCTGAATTTTACTGACTCTTTATTTGAAGAAATAAATTATGGCGAAACTTTGGTAACAAACCGAAGGATGGTTTTGGGCGGAAATTTAGGACATAGATGTTCGATGAGCTGCATTCAAGGCATGTAGTGCAGAGTAAAATTTGAGTGACAAGCAAGCATTTGTTCTATGACTGAAGAAACTCACTGAAATCATTCACAGATTTGGCCGGTCACACGATTTTTCCGGATGCATACCGACTTCTGGCCAGCAGTCCGGCATTCACGTAAGCGAAACCCAGCGGAATGTTCAAAACTGAAATTTACCTGCATTATATGCAGGTTTCCAGTCTGTACATCACAGAGAACAAAACCCCTCTTCTCTAAAAGGACCAATCCAACGATACTCTCGTGGGACATAGAGATACCGAGGATGAGAATAACGCGAAACAAAGACGCTTTGTGGAAAATATCAGAAAGTTTTAAATTTTAAAACAAGTGGTACATATGGTACCAATGGTTAATATGTATTTCCTACGGAAAGGGAAACAATGTAAACAAACCTCTGGTGGCTGAGGAACTATTAGTAGGGGATGAATTGCATTACTTAGCTACGAAACTATCCTTGCCAACCTTTGCCCAACCCTTACTGAGGACTGGGCAAAATTCAGAATTGACTGTTGCTCAAATGAAAATATTGCTTTAACGTACAATGGAATATTATATATAGCATACTTTATGAATTACAGCTATGGCCCACGAGCAGTTTATAAAAATTATGTTTAACAATATATTATCAAAATAAATTAATAAATTAGGATGGCGATGGCATATTATGCCATATAATTTCACACTTAATGCAAATTCATAATGAATATGTTTTTACGATTAATTCACATATAACCTGCATAAAACACGGTTTGTAACCAAGTTAACACAAAGGTCAATAATAAACAAATACTCAACCCTATACGGCGAAAGAACATAGGTACATATCTAATGAAAACACGAACGGCAAAACTGGAGGAAATGCAGCGTTCACCGAGAAGGCTAACTAAATAACTCCATGGGGCAAACTTTTTCTTAAGAAGTTAGTATGTCATTAGGTAGATAAGAAATTCCTCGCGTTTTATGGAAAACGAAGGTTCATTGTCATCTACACAACAGCTTGCCATTTGTCCCTATTCTGAGCTGCATGAATCCAATCTACCTAGACCAATATTATTACTGCAAGTTTCATTTTAATATTATCTTCCCATATATGCCTAGGTGTTCCAAGTGGTCGCTTATTTGAGGTTTTCCTACACAAACCCCTACCCAGTTCTTTTCACCCTATTCGTGCCAAACACCCCGCCCATCTCATCCTCATTCATTTGATCACCCCAATAATAGGACTTTTTGGAGAGGAGTAAAATCCATGAAGCTCCTCATTTTGCTGTTTGCTCCATTTTCGGGCCATTTCTCCCCCTTAGGTCCACATATCCTCCTCAGTATCCCTTTATCAAAACCTCTCAGACTGTTGTCTCCCTTTAATGTAAGAGACCAAGTTTACAACCCGGTAAGACATAGAGTAAAATTTAGCTAGCAGAATTCTGATAACCTATAAATGGATTACAGTGCTAATAACAGAAATGTAAAAATTATCAGCGAACTATTAAGGCAAGGATAGCTTTAACTGCAGTGTTAAAGTAAATACAATTATTTTACAAACATCATGAGCGATATGGAACCAAGTATTTCGAATTAAAAAAAAATTCCCCTAAGGCTTAAATTGTATTCTTGAGGCCTGACTTAATAAAGTTTCAAAGCGACGTAACTTTGAATTGTAATTTATTTTTACCATTAACACTTTTTATTATGCGAACAAGATGCACAGATATCTGAAGGCGCAACTTTTGTTTGCA
This sequence comes from Coptotermes formosanus, assembly GCA_013340265.1. Classification (NCBI taxonomy): domain Eukaryota; kingdom Metazoa; phylum Arthropoda; class Insecta; order Blattodea; family Rhinotermitidae; genus Coptotermes; species Coptotermes formosanus. The sequence continues at coordinate 2,010,599 of BLKM01000436.1, forward strand.
CACGTACTTCAAATTTTAATTTAGCCCCAGGTAACTGTTTATTTTTATGTCTACCAGTAAAGGGAAAGAAGAGGCATCATGTAACATTCCAGTCAATTAAATTATGAAGCTTTCTACGAAAAGGTCAAAAGATTTTATATCGAGTTATATGCCGGTAACACTACTGTGGGTGTTAGTGTCACTTTACGAATTTAACGAAATTGTTCTACCTTGGGAGTAAAAATCTCAGCATGGCGTAAAAAGTGTCAGCTAAGTCCGTTACGTTGTAACGGACTTATTTCCTTTAAAACGTCATGTGGCACTGACGCAAGGTAACGTGAGATCGTTAATATTCCAGCATCTAAAAGTTCCCTAAACGGCACATGCGATAAAATATTCATAGTAGACAAAAGATATTCTGATTCTGTTTTATACAGAATAAGTCTTCCTATGCTGAAACAGCAGTTCAATTTTCAGTTTACTGCTTTTCTTTATAAGGTGCACAGATATAAGATGGTGCGGCAACAAGGTTTTACGTAAACTGAGAAAAGATACAATAGCACAATCAATGCGTTTATGTGAATGAGAATTAGATCATTTTAGTCTGTATGCAAACAAATACAGGCATGATATTTTAAAATCGTCCTCTATAAAATTGGCGTGAATTGCGTAACTTTGTTTCTGCCATTTTCTAGAATTATTAATGGCTCATATATTTCTGTACACAAGACGCATTTTAGCCTCTATATCGGAGACCGAATTACAAAAATTATTGAAAATACTTATGATGGCCTATAAAAAATGGGAAAAACTTGAAGATAAATAAGCAAACAGTCATAATAATACCCTTTTGAAGACTATGGAAGATTACTGAATGAGAAAAACCTCCTAAAGCAGTCACAAATGTGGAAGTAAAGGTAAGCCCTGCAATACCGTTCCGGATTCAGAGGCAAGTCTATATCACAACCACTTACACTTAAAATTTTGAAAATAATTATTAACTCTACTGGGGAGAAATAAGAGATGACGAAAATATTTTACTAAAATAAATCTCAGCTAATCCCAGTGGCCGCGCAGTCTAAGGCGTAAGCCTGTGGCTGCTCGCTTGCCGGGATTGCGAGTTCGAATCCTGCCGGGAGCATGGATGACTGTCTCTTGTGAGTGTTGTGTGTTATCAGGTAGAGGTCTCTGCATCGGGCTGATCACTCGTCCAGAGGAGCCCTACCGAGTGTGGTGTGTCTGAGTGTGATCGTGCAGCCCACATAATGAGGAGGTTCCGGCCCACTATGGGCTGTCGCGCCATTGAAAAATGGGATCTTAAAGAAGTTCGTTATGCTTGCGTAACTGATTTGTCTGGGACAGTTAAAACTATAGAGACAGGCTCCTATGAACATGATATAGAATATTCTATGCTCACAAAGGCTGGAAAATTCTTGACAAAGTGGGCGAATATTAGCTCCAGTAGAAGGCATATTCTTTGTGGAAATGGCGTGTAGTCATGGAACACCGCTCACAAAAATGTGACGTGGGCAGATTTATTAACGAAGCCAGGTACGCAGCTCTATAACTGTGTTCGAAAATTTCCTCCGGAGAAATATCACATTAATTTGACAAGGATTGATGTTTGGCATCAAAATGTAGGCGTTATATATTTGCTGAATGCCTGAAAGCTGCATTCTGTTGCTTCCATTCCAGCAAATTATGGGCCTAAAGCACAATGATATGAAGAAAATCACAGAAGCTCTGTTACTCGCTAGTAAGGAGAATAGTCTCGAAGTACATGCAAAGAAAACGAAGTAAATATACACGTGTCGAGAACAGAATGCAGGACAAATGAAAACGAAGATAGGTAATAAATCCTTTGAAAGTGTGGCAATGTTTAGATGTTTGCGAACTAGTCTAACAAATCAATATTGGTTTCATAAAGAAATTAGGGAGAGTTTGAACTCAGGAAATGCCTATCACCATCCGGTCCGAAGTATTTTGTCTTCCCATTTGCTGTCCAGAAATATGATGGTTGAAATGCACAGAACAATATTTGTGCCTGTTGTTTTATAAGCGTGTGAATCCTGGTCTGTCAGACTGAAGGCGGAACATAGGTTGAGAGGGCTCGAGAACATGGTGCTGAGAAAATGTTTCAGCCTAAGAGAGATGAAGTAACAGGGGGCTGACTGAGACGAAATTATGAGCGGCTTCATTACCTTTATTTCTTAAAATATATTTTTTATGATCAAAAAGAAAATTAGGTGGCCAGGGCATATGGCAAGTTTGTGGGAGGGGAAAGGTGCTACAGGGTTTTGGCGGGAAAACGTGAGGCAAAGAAACCATTTGGGAGACCTATGATTAGACTGGATTATAATATTAAAATGGATCTTAAAGAAATAATTTTGGACGTCGTGGTCTGGTTTTGTCCAGCTCAGAATAGAGACAAATGGTGGGCTCTTGTGAACACGGTAATGAAATTCTGGGTCCCATAAATGCGGGAAATGTTTTGACTAGCTTAGGAAATACTAGTTTTTCAAGCAAGACACCGCACCATGGATTAAATATTGAGTCCATTCCAGGGAAACCCAGTACAATCTAAGCTACGTAGGTTAACAGTTTAAAACACTGCAATGTTTACAATTATTTTCCTACCTCTTAATATGCATGCACACATGTTTATCGGAAGTTTCAAGCATTCCTCGAATACACTTTTCTTTCAAAAAATCTTTATTGTAGTCTGATTTTTCACTGTATTTGCCAAATATTTCAGCTTCGCTACACTTTAGAAATAATACCAGGTATGTGCATAGGAGCTATAAGGATGTTTCCGGCAGTCCGCTTAGGAGACATAAAAATGTAGATTGTACTTTGAAGTCTGAACAGCTGTAGTACAGTACAGTATCCAGAGAGGTAAATTTGTAAGTGCACATGTCATGAAGGCATACGGGGACAATGCAAGTACAGCTTGACTCATTCTTAATCTTAGCACTGCGTGGATGCGGCTGCTCCGTTTCACGTATTGGACGTTTCAGTCTCGGGCAAAGACTCTCCAATACTTATCGAAAATCAGGCTGGGCGGTCTTCAGATACAGTTTGCATGTTTTGGAAAGCAAACTCTTCTCTTGCCCCTCCCGAAAGTTGCACCGCGATACTTGAGTTATCCAGTCCCTCGCCTAGTCGCTATACTGAAGGAACAACCCAAGTTCAAAAAATATGTAGAACTATATACATATAAATCTACGTAAGTCGAACCCGGTTATAACGATATTGGTTTAAGCGATACCTCGCATATAACGTCACATATTCTGTTGTACCAATTAATTCCTCACTATTAACCATAAAATTATACCCCTCGGTTATAACAACACTCATTTATAACGACACAAAATATTCAGTCCCTTTCATGAAGTTATAACCGAACTCGACTGTATTTCAGTCACAAAAAGACATGCTTGTTGGGGCTTATATTTTTCTGAATTTACTTCTCTACAGTTTCTAAGCTGATACTACAAAATTAGAAAAGGACTTAGCGACATCATCTGATCAATAAACAGCAAAGGGCTGTATGACTGCGCCAAATTGAAAAACAAAGTAGACTTCATAGAACTGGAACAACTTTGTACGTTCGCTGAATGATTTTCCAATAAAGAAGCTCATAAAATTACGTTGTGATTGGAATTACTTCCGCGGAGATAACTTCAGAAGCTTTTGTTTACAAGATATAGACTTTTCATTCCACAGCGTTGTTCAATAATCAAAGAATAGAGTCTGCTACACCACCTTGTTCCTTTATTTAAGAACTTATATCTTCTGGTACGTCCCTATATATAATATTATCTTTCCTCCAAGAAATAAACTGCTTACAGACTTTTAGTCTAGATTCTAGACTCTAGAGTCTCTGCTTCTAGCAGCGGCGGCTCAAAACCTACACAAACAGCTAAAGTTCTATTACTTACTGGCCTAATAGACTATTACTCTACAGCTACTTTGTAACGAACAACAAATGGTTCATTATTTCAGTGATATGTAGTCTACTACAGTCATGTATTGGCCGATCCCGGTGGCCGCGCGGTCGAAGATGTGGGTCTGCGGTCACTCGCTTGCTGGAGTTGCAGGTTCGAATCCCGCCGAGGCACGGATGTCTGTCGCTTTTGATTGTTGTGTGTTCTCAGGTAGAGGTCTCTGCGACGGGCCAATCACTCGTCCAGAGGAGTGCTACCGAGTGTGGTGTGACTGAATGTGATCGCGAAGCCTCAATAATGAGGAGGCTCTGGCCGCTTAGCGGCTGTTGCGCCATGGAATAGATATGTATTATTAAATATTAGCAAAGAGGTTCATCGAAATTAAGACCACTGCAGTATGTCGTGTATTTTCTCAACAGGACTAATCACGAAGGAGTATAGATGAATATTCTAAAATTGCCTGCCTACCTGACCATTTGAGCTAAATGTAGCTGATTTATGTTATGTTATGTAGTGCCAGGGAATCTGTTTTAAAACGGGAACCATATGAACGATAGCAACACCATACCAACAGAAACCGTAATGTAACAGTGTAGAGTAGTAGGCTATACCAGCAACGTATAAGTGACTATAAAATAAATTGCACACGTCAATCTTTCAACATCTGTTGCGACTGTATCAGTCATCTCTAGTGCCTAAAGGTAAAACAGAGAAAATAGACCTGCGAGATAGAAAATTGGCAAATTTAAAATTTAGTACCCCAGTGTTAGCAATTATTGCACCAGTTGTTCCATTATGATCGTATGCCTCTGTCCACACAATATTAATTTCGTACGATTTTTACAATAAACACTGAATGCTTCCCTAAGCAATGTTAAGTGGGTGATCCTTAAAGGCACGCGACTTTCTTCTCTGTAACGTAGAAACTGCGTGGGCACTCGTGTATAAGGATATAATTGGCAGGCCATTGTCGCACTGCGCTTGCCTATCCTGTTTGTACACTGTTCGCAGCACTCAGTTTGCCTTGTGGTCTGATTACGTCACACGGTCTTGACCTCAGCATTCTGAGAAGCCTACCGCGCGTTAGTGAAATGAAAGGCTTTGAACTTGACAGCTGTAACCAAATAAAACGCAACAGAAAGTAATAATAGAATTACGCTCTCATAAGAAACAGGGCTAGAGTTTGGTTTAGTGCTTAAAATGAAACGGCTTCTCCTCACAAACAGTTTTTCGTGAATTCCGGCCATACGATTTCTGCTAAGGTCATAGATTTTTTCGAGAGCAACTAATATTATGCTTTTATAGGTTACTTGTACATTCACACAATGAACTGTCAACTATAAAGCAGATGGCTATGCTATAGACTCAACTTTGTATTCATAACCGCAGGCCTATAGAGAGTACATTAAGTTTATTTCAATGGATTAATTGTATCGAATAAGTAACTAAATATATAGTAGAAGTGAATCAGATGTATTATTCTAGCATTCAACCATTTTCTCAACGAATTTTCATTAATTTCTGGTATAGGTAAAGATGTTTTTCAATTTCAATGATTATACAGCGTTCGATCCCAGTGGCCGCGCTCTATAAGGAGTGGGTCTGCTGCAGTTCGCTTTCTGTGATTGCGGGTTCGAATCCCGCTGAGAGCATGGATGTTCGTCGGTGTGTTTGTTGTTTTATTGTGTAAGTACAAGTTTCTGCGATGGGCTGATCACTCGTGCAGAGGAGTCATACCTAGTGTATCTGTTGTTAACAGGCAAGCTAGAGAGAGGAACTGATACCAAGTGAGGATATTAAGGTTGGAATTTCTTATAAAAGAATGTAGAATTTTTTATTCTACATATTATTCCGTAGGTTTATACTTTACCATAAGACAAAAATTTGGTACACGGTATCGGAGGGGAGCAAACCGTTATTTAGAATGTGTCAGTGAACTCTCATGGTTACAATATTTACGATGTGTACATGGGTATAGGTGCTTCTATTGTAACTAGCCAGGGAAAACTCTGTAGTAAGCTGATTCGTTGCATTTTGGATAAACCCATTGTTTCAGTGTGGAAAATTGCACCTAATAAAGCAACATTCGGAGCACCCCTTTCTTTAGAGTGGAAATTACGGGATTCATGTGCAGGCACGCACTAGGTCGTCTGTCCTCATTTCGTGTCCTAAGACAAGCTAGCGTTATGCGTCACTGCTTAGCACTAGTCATAAAAACTCTTTTGAAATAGGTCTGGACTGTGAGGGCAATCTTTCGGTGCCAGTTTACACTGTATGAATTCTTCGATAGGAAGTTAGGTAGGCCAACAATGTGGTAGCAGCATTCGGAAACTACAACCGACACACCGTTCGGTGAAAGACCCAGCAGCTACGTTGCCGAGAGGTATTGGAAGAACTAGGGAATAAGTGAATCATCAGTGACCCACAGTCGTTAGGCTGCGATCAGGACACGACATTCCCAAAATTCACTTAGCGCTGACGTGTTCACTGGATGGCAGGGGGGTTTCAACCTACCCGCGCCCCACGTGGGCGCTGCAGTAGTAAACATATTGTTATGAATTGCGTCGCAACAGTAAACAAGACGTGACCTTGAACAATGCCGGTTGACATGTCAGAGGTGCCTACGTTACGCACGTTGGCGTCCCTGCGCGACGCCTGTTTTAAGGCTGCACAGGTGTATTTCTAAGAAAGAAAACAAACCTATAAACGCCGAATGGATTTTTAAATTTTCTGCAAGACATTTTGTACACCTCCGTACAAGTCTCGCAGCTTCCGAGAGAAGTAAGGCCACCTCTACAATCCTGAAGGAATGATAACGTAAAGCCGTCGAAGTTACTGCGCTATGCTTGAATTCCCTAACGTTTTCTAACGCGCTAATTAATTATAAGGCACATTTAAATGAGTTCAAATCTACCTATACAAGACATCGAGTTTTGTCAACAAGTCATATAACCTAGGCAACCAGTTGTTCATAGCAGAGAATTTTATGAGAAAGCTGTAGTCGTTCTGCTGTCAACGGTCGGAATGTTCAGTTCTATTTTCACAAGAGCTGACCTGAGCTGTCTGAATCCAGCCCGCAAAATTACATCCTATTTATACAACATCCACTTTAATATTCCCCTAACAATTAGATCAGTTCTCTTCCCCTCCGGCATTCTGATTTTATGGCAAGACACACAACAAGTCGTAAGCAGAAGTAACAATCCTTTAACTGACAGATGGTTTTAAAATAACTGGCCCCGTAAAGGTATATGAACGTGGCTCATTAGGAAATTAACTTGGAATCTGTTGTTGAACTAACACATTCTATCGATTTCTTAAAAACTAGACATATCGAAAAACCCACATTTAAAATATAAAAATTTTACTTATTTAAAAAACCGCCACTGATCGATTACAGCCTTGATTTTACACTTTGTAGAAAGCGAAATGCGGCCTTAGATCTGTGCTACTATAATGGCACTTAGCCAAATCGGAATGGTGACCTCGTACATACTACACACAATACATCGATTTCAAGCAACCTGCAGAAGGAAGAAATGTCTGACGTCTAAAAACAACATAACCTGCACAACCAATTGTGCTCTCGTCCTGCACAATTGCCCCTTTGAGTATCACATGAAAGCATTTGTTTTGTGAGGTTTCGTTAAGTGTCAGTTCATATTGGCAGGCGTCATATGACGTAACGCTGGCGTAGCGTCGCGACGGAGATGGCGCAGCAGAGTCCATGGTACCGCGCTGTGCCAACACTAGGTAGTGGGAAAGGTAACCCCCACTCCCGGCCCACCCCAACCCCACAGGTCCCTACTGAAGCCCGCACAGTACGTAAGCTCAGTACAGGTTCTGTAGCTGGCACAAACACGCAGGAAACAATCGCGCAGACAAGAGACAAAAGAAGGTGCGACAAACTGACCTACCAACCGTAGATCATCATTACTCCAAATATATGAATGTAATAGTATGAGGCCAAGAGGTCAGCTCGCGACGTTGAGCCTTCTCAGGTGAGGCACAGAAAGTCGGCTATAACAGAAGTGTGCACAACTTGCAAAGTAACTTCACAGCACGGCACTAGCACGCAAATGTACATATTGCTTTCACTTGCCCACTTGCCGACAGATTTGCAACTGCCTGAAAAGTTTGTATTGAAAAAAAAAACATAACTTTCCACAAGCACGAATAAACTGTCATCCAGAAACATTTAAGTTTCAAAATGAACACAGTATATAAAAGGACACGCTGAACAACAAAACATTCGAAGCCATATTGCAGCTAATTCTATAGGGCCAACACTCTAATCCCAATCAGAAAATTACGGTTTTACCTACAGTATATTTTAATAATAATAATAATATATTTCAAAATTGTACATTTTACTCAAAGATAATACTAACGTGTATGATTTAAAGCTTACGTGGCAACTAAATTCAATAAAATACTGTCGGGCTAGCAAGCGTGTCATGTGGTTGAATAGCGAGTAAACGAAAATTTGAGTTACCGTCCCTGTCGTCGTCAGCAGGGAACTGACTGTTCCCTGCTGACGATGGCAGGGATGGTCCCTGAAACGTTCCTTTATTCGCCATTCAACCACCTGGCGCGTTTGCTAGCCCCAGAATATTTTATTACATGATACCAACAGGTTTCACGGATAAAGTGTAGAGGCAGCGCTACGGTTCTGCACGTTCGGTCATTGCTGCGATCTTCCTTAAAGTTTCCAGTATCAGCTTTCCGTGTAAGCAACTCTTAAAAATCCGAACTTTGTACATATTCACACTGCTAGAGACTATTTGGTCTGCTCACAGCAGAATTACTTCTGGCTGACAAGGTGACCATGTGACTTTCTTTCTTTCTTTCTTTCTTTCTTTCTTTCTTTGTCTGGCCTCTTCTACCTACTTATGGTAGGTGTAAAGGGTTATTGTTGCGCCTGGTCACATTTAGTGACACACACACACACACACAGAGTAGAACTCCTCTGGACGAGGGGTCGGCCCTTCGCAGAGACGTATACCTGACAACACACAACATTCACAAAAGACAAAAACATCCATGCCCCCGTCAGGATTCGAACCGGCAATCCCAGCAAGCGAGCGGCCGCAGACCTACGCCTTAGACCGCGTGGCCACTGGGATTGGCAGGCATACAACACGAAATGTTACATTTCTTCGCTGGCCCAGAATAAGACGGCGCTAAGTGCTAAAAACCTAATTCAATATTGGAGAATGAAAGCAAGTTAATTGCTAAAGTTCAGGGCTCTCTTTTTCGTCACAAGTTAAGTTTCCATCAGTGTTCTTCCCTCTCAGGAATCACGTTCATCTAAAGTGCATAGAGTGGCTAGAAACTAGCAAACGATTTGGAAACTCTGCAACTGTCAGTTGAGAGAGGCAAATCATTAACATTCCTACCAATCTGTTTCGAATTGGATTCCGGGAAGTACAGACCAGTACGCTGCAAAAGCCCTACGGGGGTGCATGTACACTGGTAAATAGGACTCCTGGTAATCAGAAAGGAGGTCAGTGCGCAGACCCGCCAAAGCATCCGCTTATTTATAGTCACTCGGTACGTAAAATTTATTTCCTACCTCACAGGGAATGCAAAGTGTTTTTTTTAAACCAATTGGCAAGTGATGTATACGGGACTAATCGACAGGTCTATTCATTTTGAGGATTGTACGAAATACGCAAACGCATTGTGTGCAGAAATGCGGCGTTTAATATTACACCAGGCGGTAAAAACAGTTAGTACTGGCTTTGAAAGGTTCACATACTGAAAAACGTAACAACGGTGTAGCTATGTGAAATTAATAAACCTGATGCACGTAGAAGTTGCCTATTCTTAGGCCAATATTCCTTCAGATTTGTAACCTGAATTCAGGGCATTCAAGTAACGAATCCACCATATCATACCTAACAGCGAGAGAAACTTGTCTTAACTGCATAGAAACATAAAAATACAAATATTTTATGATATACAACTTATTATATATACAGGCTTACCAGTATTATAAGCATAATGCGAGCATCTTGTGCATGGAATATTTTAAGAAAGTATAAAACGACACAGATTAATATGATTTCTAACCATTTGTCAGTACAGTTGGCAAAGGCCCTTCTCGGGAAAATAATTTTTCGCTGTGAGGAAGCTCTGTTTTTCCAAACCGGTATGAAAGTGAACCAGGACGTAATTGAGATTAAATTAAATTAAACAAAATACGAAATGCGCCCTAAGAATTAATATATTTTATTTACTGACTTTAGCTAACGACTTTAACAACCATTCATATTATACAGAGTAATTATACAGCACAAATCGCTAGTGTGAACACTTATGCGATACATCATGTCCTGGTCATATGCTGTAGGAACTGCTAGACACGCGACAGTCGACTGGCTCACTGCCGGGCCCAAGGGATACCACGTTTTATACAGATTCACTTATCGCATGACAGAATGGTTTATGAATAATGAAACAGGAAGAATGTACTAGCAAATATTTTTGGCCTAATTGAGGTACTAACCCAACATATTTCTGGAGAGACTGAGAAAAACCAAGAAGAAAATCTGTCGGGAGAGCTGGTTTGTGAACTGGGAACTTGAAACCAGGCTATTTCGAACATTAAGCCGGGCCGTTAACCACTAGACCATTTATTAACGAGCAGTTCTACAAATTAAACCCTTATAAATTTAATGTGTTCCATGTCCGCGCACTATATTATACAAAACACTAATCACCAACAAATGCACAACAAGAATTTTATCATCAATTGTAACACACTCCTACATGTTTCGACCCTGCTGGGTCATCTTCAGGGAGAACTTTTTGTTATCGTTACACTAAGGTTGCACTTTATATTTGCGTGAGAATGTGCTGTTGACTGTGTACTGGAGATCTGAACTCTCTGTGGTCCCGGCCTGCAAGCCCGGACCGCAGAGTTCACGCCTCCAAAAACAACGCAGTACACAGTCAACAGCACATTCTCACTCAACTATAAAGTGCAACCTTAGTGTAACGATAACAAAAAGTTCTCCCTGAAGATGACCCAGCAGGGTCGAAACATGTAGGAGTGTGTTACAATTGCTGATAAAACTCTCTTTGTGCATTTATTGGTGATTAGTGTTTTTGTGTAAACCTTCACAGTCTATCACTGCTAGCCGTTCAAACAACAGGGACTGCTGACTGAAGGTATGCCTTGCCCTTTGCACTTTAACCTTTTAAAGCCTAGCGGTAACTTTACATACCACCACATTTAACATTAAAAAATTCTACGTGGTGCCCACATTGCGTTTGTGTGTTTTGTACGGATCTCAGAACAAACAGCAACTTTTGCCTTATAAAACATTAAGAGACTGGTTTTCATAACCGAAGTGGTGAGTGTTTACTGCGCGGTATGCACTGAGTCCTTATATAAAACAGATACGCTTCGTCTTTAAAGGGTTAAATAGCGACACATTTGATTACAGAATATATTTACGTTCCTTGTACGATTCTTAGTATAAAGAGGGATTAGTTCCCTAAATTAACTGGCTAGTATATGTAATGGAGATTATTGCATTGTTTGTGGGATATGCACCGAATTTCTAAGCATTACTTTCATTAATTTAAGGTTGCAAAGTCGTAATTACCATATAAATAATGGGAGGGACGTGACATAATGCATTGCAAGTAATAACATTTGCTTCATTCTTGAAAAAAGGAAAATATGGCGGGTAACACGAGAAACGAGGAAAAAAGAAATAAGAAAGAAACAAACAGAATGAGAGACAACATGCAAACACGGATATTTCCACCACAAATACACACATCAATCAGTCACAACCATAAAGAATTACAAGGAAAAAGTCTGCTTCTTAAATTGTTACAAAATAGCGTCAAATACACTATATTTCTGAATATAATATTACATAAAAAATTTGCTAAAGGTTGTGTACACAAAAAACTGGACTTCAACAAAGAAACAGATTTTACGATATCCGGTTTAAAGGGTATATAAAGTAGCTAAGGCGGATGCTAACGTTTAATGGAAGTAAAGCCACACCAAGGCCTCTTATAAAAATGACAAGAGCAAATATTGATATAAATACTGGGTTTTTAAATTTCATCTCTGTTATTCTAGATGTGCGATAATTAAAGTCTAGAATGTCGCAAACTGAACTGTAATGACATACATTGTATCTAGAAACACTGTCATTTGACGACGCATGAGTTGCTGAAAACTGAGAAGACGAGGGCAAGGTAGCTAACTGAACCGGACCGACTCAGAACACTGCCCGGAATAATTCTGTTGAGAGACACCGCGCGGTAAATGGATACCAAAACTCTGATAAGGACAAGGAAAACGGACTACGGATGTGGGCGCGACAGGATAGGATTAACCTTTATAATTACGTGCAAAACCTTCGAATAATGCGTGGAAGCAGAAAAAGCATTACCTTGTGTCTGCCGCGTGTTTTTCTCAACAGGCTATTCTACGTGACGCAGTGGTGCAATGAAAGCTGTTGTAATGTAGGGAATGCATTCGTGATCTGAGGCACTAATATCAGTAATGGCACTGTCCGTGACACAAGGTAAAGACCACATTAACAATATGGAACGCAGCACCAGTGACCTATCACACAAATCTACATTTACCTAACAAATACATAAAGAACAGTGTGCATAAAACTATGACTTTAAATGTTGATTTATGTGGGTATAAATGCTGTTCTTTTCTAAGTTGTAAGAGAAAAGAACTAATGTCAATAGGGTAGTAAGATCAAGGAAGACAAGGCAAAGGACATACATCTTACATAATGCGTGCTATTTGGGAGAAATCACAAGGAAAACATTTACGTACGGCTGATAGTATCTAGTCAACAGGGGTTTCAGCAAAGCTACTCTGTCCTTCAGAGTTCTGACAACGGTGATCTCACTTTTTAAGTAAGAAAATCTCCTTCAACTGAACCGTTGATCCCATAAGATATAAGGCTACGTACTGTATTAAGACACGCTCGTATTTGAACTTGACGCATCCTATTCGGGAGGGTTGAGTTGCAAAAGTCAAGTGAATGAGATGTAACTGCTTAGGCACAGTGTTTGTTACAACCTTCACAGTAGAGGTTAGGTGCGCATTGTCATAACGTAAATCTAAACTGATCCGAGGGGTAACACAATATCTAATATCATGTACTTAGTGTTCAATTAATTGGTACATGTTAATGTTACATAGAAACCCCTTTTCTATTCAGCAACACATGAAGCATCTAATAAGGCGAAAAGGTTACCAAGAATAGTGTACAGTCATTAAGGGCAACATCTGTAACACGTTTTCTGTGGCGTGGAATCAATCCAAATTGTTTCAACGAGTTTGCAAATTGTAGATTTATTTATCCCAGTTTGTTTTGTAAAAGAATACATATAACAGGCTATTGTTTCTTTCCGCAGCAGTCTCCTCTCCCTGGCGGTGTGCTCGAAATTATACAAGACTGCTGAAAATTATAACAAGAACGTCTCTCCTGGTAAGCAACATTTAAATTAGAATCCGTTTAATCACGCAACTTTTTCTTTTTCACCCACAATGCTCACGAGCATGTGTCTCAACGCTGCGTCACATCAAATTTGCTGTTTTAAAAATACGCATATTGTAACACTACGTAGAAGAACTGTCAGACGTTTCTCAGTGGTTCCACGGTCCTAAATACTCGTCTAATATTTGAAATATTTCGGGAAACATTGCAAGTACCTCCATTGATCTTAAAATAAAAATTCTCTCAGTATAATAAAGGCAGACGACCAGGGACTATTGAAAGGTGATGCACGACAAACATCTGGCAGATAAAGGACAATGCCAGAAGATACTGCTAAAGAAGTCACAAATATTTAGGCAATCATCAACAATCACGCTGATATTACTAGTGTGTTTTTAAAAGTAATATCCCAAGAAATGCATTAATTATTTATGTTTATACAAGTAATAAATAACTACTGACGCGGAGTCTTCTTGAGATGCTTATAGACCTTCTGTTAGTTAAGAAACTCACGGCATTTTGTGGAACCTGGAGGCTCACTGGCTTGATGTAAAGCCTCAAACATTTGAGTAGAGTACAGCTAAGTCAAATATTAAGATTAAGCTCGTCACATTCCGGAAGAAAAAGAAACAATCCCTGCATAGTGTTAGAGAGACACGTGTATAACAACATGCACGGCGTCATATTGAAGAGGCCAGTAGGCCTAATATTAACCTTTTAAAGCCTAGCGGTAACTTTACGTACCACCAGGTTTAACATTAAAAAACTCTACGTGATGCCCACATTGCGTTTATGTGTTTTGTACGGATCTCAGAACAAACAGCAACTTTTGCCTTATAAAACATTAAGAGAGTGGTTTTTATAACCGAAGTGGAGAGTGTTTACAGCGCGGTACGCACTGAGTCCTTATATAAAACAGATACGCTTCGTCTTTAAAGGGTTAATACCGGCAGCCCTGATAACCTCTGATGCCATAAGTGAACATTTCATTCTTCATTTATCAAAAAGTCTCTTCAATTTGCATTACGCTGTAAACTGCATTGTGCACCGCGTTCTGTGGCACTGCAAAGAACATTGTGTTTTCCACACCTGTCATTCTTCCCATGACGGTTCTTATCGCGACCATTACTTCATACGGAAAGCCTTTGTGATTGACCTTGAAGGTGAAGGCACTACGTTCTACTGAATTGTCGGTAACTGTTTACCCAGTGATATGGCCTAATGTCTCCAAAGACCTGTTTACCCGATGATATGGCCTAAATATCTTGCAAGACCTCAGTCTTCTAGTTTAAAAGAATGAATGCAGCTGTACTTTTAACTCCACTCTCCATACACTTCCATGGCGTGAACAAGGACAACGCCACTTTGCTTAGCATTTTCTGATTTCATTATTTTAAGCAGATTTTGCTTTATTTAGGAAATAAGGCCTATAGGGAAATGTTTACATTATTCTTTAAATTTCTGTAACAAAAGCCACTAAACAAAAGGTAAGAAAGAAACATGCATGCACTGTAAAATATAAAGCATTACACAAAACTGCAAAAGGGGCCTGTATTCTGTACCTATAGCTCAATCAAACTAACCTAAAATCTGAGGTCCTTACAGCGGCGCTGCCGAAGAAGCAAGTCTTATAGAAACGTTAGAAACGTTTCAAAAGGCACAATAAATTAATAAACCCTAAATACTTTATATACGAGGAAACTAATATTTCATTTCTATCAGGAAATTGATATGTATATGTAAGCGAAACCATTATTACTTACAGATTTCAATTGACAAGTTACGCAACATGTCATAAACAGTACCGTTACATGCATGTATCTATATTTATTTGTACACTTCGGTACTTTATTATCAGCAATCAATGAACCAGGCGCCTTGTAATGAAAACTCAATAATACACAATATTCGCTCCAGACACTTCTTAATGTAATTAGATTCCCGAAGCAAGCCTACGAATGTATTTAGGTTTTAAGAGTTCATTACACCAAATTGTGACCCAAATACAATAGCGGTATTTATTAAAGTTTACTAAAAAGTTTAAAAACCAATACCTTCAATTTTCTTTCATCAACAGCGAAGTTTTAAACGTGAAACGTAGGAATTTGCATAGTTAATACGCAGTCATTTAGTACTGAGCAGCTCTCCCACAAAGTGTCATGTTATATATTCATATAGCTTATTATCTAAGACCTGAAAGTTATAATGTTGCCTTTAGGCTACATTCCTTCCTTCAGGAAAAAAAGTATGGTAACACGGTAATGGCTCTCTATGTAAGTGGGAGAGGAGGACGGCTGTCAGAGTGCGGGCGTCTCCTTCTAACTTTCGAAGTGCTGGCCGATTTTCCCGAAATTTGGTAAGAGATTTATGTCATTAGAGATCACTTCAACGTATTCCTTTCAAATTTACAGGTTCCCCAAGAAAAAGAGCAATGTAAAAACATGAGAATCAATAAGCTAGGTAACTCCCAAAGCCACTTAATTTAGGGTTTTGAAATTGTTTTGTAGTAAATCCTCACACACACACACACACACACATCTATATATCTATATATATATAACTTTCCTTAATTTGGATTTCTTGTAGAATGCAAATAATAATATGAGGGACGTGAGAAAATTGTTTATGGACTTTGATTTGATGGTAACGGAGAGAGAAGCAACTTGCATTTGGTAAGGAAATGCAGAGGGATAGAGTAAACGGCATAAGGACTGGGCTGCGATGTTGAGACAGACATACTGGTTCGAACTAGGCAGGGGCAGCAGTAGATTCGTCCCAAGGGTGCGTACGGGTTTTGGGTCGGTCCAGCCTCTTATTCATTGTGTACTGTGTGTTCCCCTGAGACAGAAAAGCATAAGTGTATAAGCTAGAACGTAACGCGGCCCAAATACACTCACATTCATTTATAACCAGTGAAATTACAGTAAACAGTTTTCAGACAACTGTTTTACAAAATTTAACAGAGCATTTTCTAAATACGGTACAGCTTAAAATTTATGTACTGAATTTTCTGCCGATCTGATAATGCGTTAATCTGAAGTGCAATGAACTTCTTTGAGGGGTTATTTGGAAAGAAAAATCACAAAGAGTATTCGAGCAAATATAAGTTCAAAACATTATAAAATTTTGAGAAGCCATAGGCCAGGGGTCCTGAAATGTTCCGAGACTGATTGTCTTAAATATTAGAAATGTGAAAGAAATGCTCGTACCACGTCATAACTGTTGTGCTAAGAGAGTGGGGTTTAGACCTGGAGCATTTCAGTCGCTCTTTAGGCCATTTTGAAAAGGGGGTTTTAAACTTGCATTGAGAAAATTAATTCATAATAGGAATTAATGCCTTACAAATGGTATACTGTAAGTAGCTGCACTATCTACGATCTGTGACAATGATACAAGCAAAAACACTAATCACCAACAAATGCACAAAGAGAGTTTATCATCAATCGTAACACACTCCTACATGTTTCGACCCTGCTGGGGTCATCTTCAGGGAGAATTTTGTTATCGTTACACTAAGGTTGCACTTTATAGTTGAGCGAAAATGTGCTGTTGACTGTGTACTGTGTACTGGAGGCGTGAACTCTCCGTGGTTCACGCCTCCAAAAACAACGCAGTACACAGTCAACAGCACATTCTCACTCAACTATAAAGTGCAACCTTAGTGTAACGATAACAAAAAGTTCTCCCTGAAGATGACCCCAGCAGGGTCGAAACATGTAGGAGTGTGTTACGATTGATGATAAAACTCTCCTTGTGCATTTGTTGGTGTTTAGTGTTTTTGTATAATATAGTGTACGGACATGGAACACATTAAATTAATGATACAAGCAGTTTGGTTACATGTGCACAGAGTTCCACGGTTCAGTCAGTTCCACAGTTCAGTCAGTTCAGCGCGCACTGTTCAGGCGAAGGGTTCATATTTCTTTGTTGATTTTCATGCGCAATTAAATTCCGTCTTGCATCAAATACTCTTGCGTGCCAAGTAAATTCGTTTCGTTCAGTCTTCAGTTAAAACATCCCCGTTGTGCTTCAGTCAAATATATATTCCAAACCACAGGCATGTGCAACAAAATTTAGAAATCTTCAGGTTACTAATTTAGGCTTTTCAATAAAGCCGTCATCAGACCTGTTGAATATCAAGAACCAAACAAAAATTTATGTTCTTGATATTTAATAGGTCTGATATGGCTTAACTGATAAGCCGAACCTAGTATTCTACAAAAAATATTTTGTAAATTTTGTTGTGCGTGACGGTTGTTTAGAACATATCAATTCATTCTGCTTGTCACGTTGGGCAGGCGGACTGTAGGGTCGCCACAACAGGCACAGATATATCATGTGTAATCAGGATTCTACAGGTTGAGTAGAAGATGGTACATATTACCAAGGTAATATCTGAAAGAATATGACATTAACAGGTGTCGAACATAGGCCTATTTTAGGTGTCAATATTGCACACATAAAAATACGGAAAAGTAGCCTTTAAGAGACATTCTGGTAAAACGGAAGATCTTAACATAGCAGCACACAAGCCGACCTCTCAACTTACCCAGCGTTCGTTGTTTTTCATAATTCGTAATGACGTCACTGAATTACCATGATATTATCTGTTTCCGTCGAAAACAACAAGTGTTCTGCAGTACCACCTTATTACACGCCACATTAACCGTACTACAAATAGCCTTCTATATTCCCGCTCTAAATTCAAATCCTGTGTAATGTGGTTTATTTTAGAATATCAGTCTGAAATAACAGTCGAGACCTTCTACTGTTATATCCCCCTGTACTCTACATGAAATATTAATTACTGCGGCAAGACGGAAAGTTAATATTACACTGCCAGAAAAAGATACCTGCATATAGTTTGAATGTGATTTGAATACGAAGTAGTAGGCTGAAGTCACTGGATATGCTGACCCAGTTGCATGCACCGCAGAATATGACGCGCTGTTTATGTTTTTCCTTAATTTAATCTCCTTCCTTCTAGAGCTAAAGCCATCATTCTACTGTGCTTAAACCCCTTTATTTTTATTCGTCGTGAAAGCTATCAAAATTAGACTTTCAGATTTTCTTTTGTGCTTGGCGCGATCCATGGCTGACTTTCTTCTTCATCGGAATTTACCTTCTCCCTTACTTCTGTTCCTGGCTGCTGCTAAAGGCTTTAATGCTGTTGTTGCGGATTCCAAGTGACCAGGGTTTAATGCTGATAAAGATATCACATCTTTAATGCAGCACGGTGGAGTAAAAGAACTCTACCTGCGCAGATTAAATCCATATAAATGCAAGAAACACAAGAAACCTTTCCTCCAAAGATTTCCAAGCACAGAAACCCACGATAATCTTCTACAAAAGGATCGCGGTTTATCCCTATGTCAAACATGGCTCAGCAGTTACTCCATAGGACTTATAACAGTAAACTTCGCTTTGCAAAATGTTATTTAGTTACATTACATCAGTTGCTACGCTTGTTCTGTGCATATAACGAAGCAAAATGAAAAATAAAAGGGAAGTTCATGGCCTCGAACGAGCAGTCATGACCAGAAACCCTAAACGAATATTTGGGCGTTCTCTTAAACATTTAAAAATGAATCCCATGATAACAAGACAATCAATGTATGTATAAACCTAACATTCAGGTGCGTTCACGAAACTATTTTTGCCGTGGAAAAACCATAAGTATTACATATTCTGAGTGTGTGTCTGTAGCCTTAATTAGCCAGCATGCAAAGGGCAAGCGCCATATTATATTGGCATTTGTGACCTGTCGCTTCTGCCATATTTTTCACATTATCTCTCAAATGGCACGACTTTCGGAAATAAGTTATTGAACATGAAACGCGTGTTGTGATTTTCTCTACCACTTCTGCCTGAAACATTTCTCATTCTTAGAAGAGTTCAGTGAGATATTATTACCTACGAATGTATACATAGACTGTCAGGTAATGTACCCGTTATTTTGTCAGATTTTAATGGAATTTGAACTTCCTCGGCAGATTTTAGAAACATAAGCAAATATAAAATATCATGAAAACTCACCAAATAGGAGCAGAAATGTTTCATGCAGACAGACGGACGGACGGACAGGCAGGCATATACATAGAAATTACGAAGTAAATAGTCGGTTTTTGCAGTTTTGCGAACGCACCTAAAAATGGCTACGTGCTGGTTGTATGTGATCTATTCATCATTGTGTGTTGCATTCTATACGATAAACACACTTCATTTCGGTTTTAGATTTTGATGAATAACGTCCTTTTGTGTAACAGACAACTATTGACTAAGAAGATGTAGTCATACGCAACTGTATTTGACGTTACTGCTAACCCGCTATTTGACGTGTAAGTTCAAAGTGAACTACGTACATAACAGGCATGTCTATAGGATGCTCTGCATTCTGTTCCTATACACTCAAGTCCTGCTAAGTTGAAGCGTGCACAGGCGACACGTAAATACTAAATAAGGAGTAATTTCCGTAAAAAATTTCAAACTAAATTATCATAACCAATTTAAAAAGATAAATGTTACGAAACCAAAGATTATAAATCTAAATAAATCATGGTTTCAGTTTACAACAACTAAAAACTGATTGTCCTAACATAAACGAGGCGTAATACATCCAAACAAAGACTGGGCAAGGAAAGAGAGGAGAAAAGCTGTAAATGAGTTCTTAATGCAACATATTTTAAAATATTAATATCAGAATATTTTACACCATCTTATAATAATTTTTAAACTAGTATTTTACAGTACAACAGCATTTTCTGCATTATAAATAAACAAATTCTAAACGGCACTGAAAGATACGAGATCACAAGAAAAAGCCAGAAACAAAAGTTAGAAGAGTAGTATAATACGCAAAACTTAAGAATAATTAAAAGCAGCAAAAAATAGATAAAACAATTTGTTGAATTTTAATTTTTTATAAAACTTATACTAAAGTATTCCGTAAGGTAAAATATTTTGGAAATCCCAGTAACACAAACAATGAATATAAGCTATAAAAAGATAAATTTTAATTAAATTAATAATTTTATACG
>BLKM01000436.1:2036058-2059004 GCA_013340265.1 Coptotermes formosanus
AAATCATAGTGACAATCATAGAACTGCCTTCTTATAGGACCTATCGACCTATCAAAATAATGGCAAAACGTTCCTTCGGAATGTCCGGATCCCCTTACCCACCGACGCAGTGCTATATCTCAGAAGAACGAAATCCTTATCTGCAACACAACGAAAACTTCAAAACTGCCGCAGGAACGTGTGTCATGTAAAATGCCCGTTTATTTTAAAGTCTTCAACAAAACAATATCAAAACAGTCTCACTCTAGTCCAACAAGAATATTTATTTGTAGAAAAAAATGCTCGCTTTACGGTTTACAATACACAGTGGGACATCTCGCATTAAATTAGACTTAAACCAAACGTGGCGTGTCGACGAATTTTGGTAAAACGTCATAATGCATGCGTGTAATTTTATCAGAAACAGTTCTGACGTTGCCACTGGTAACTCAAAGGAAAGGGGACAAACGTGACTAAGCTAACAGGCAAATTTTTGAACATTTCTTTACGAACGCACGAAAGTGATGTTCGGTAGTCCTATAGGCCTACATAAAAAATGTTAACAGATGAAAATTCACAAAACACTAACAATACGTTTCATAAATGGAGGCAGACAACGAAAATACACGCCAACACTTTGATACGGTCTCGATCAGTAACAAAAAGGCAAGCAAAGCAAAACTGGTTAAAATCAAATATGTAGGACTACAGCTTTTTTGTCATGAGACAGTGACGTAATTAAACACAACACAGTGAGTACATAGTGCAGGTAAAATATAAAGTTCACATTATAACCTGCCAGGAAGGCCCAGAGGGGGAGTAGAGGTATACATGTCTACTCTTTCTTTAACCTCTGCGCTAGATGACGGTGGGTGGTAAACGGCACGCTTCCGCCGCTTTACCCCCGCTGAATAAACTGGCACCCATTGTGAATAAGGGTGGGTGAGCCCCAGGGCAGCTCTGGACAGGCGCGGAAAACCTCGCCTTCACCGGGATTCAATTTCCCGACTGTCCAGGTCGTAAAGAGTCGCTATACCGATTACGCTATCCCGGCCCACCAATGAGCACGCAGAAAACACGTAATTGCGTCACGACGTAAACCGTCAGCTAAAATAACACTTCGACCACAACAAAAGTTTAACACTCATACGAAACGAAATTTTAACAGAGGCACACCCTATAATAAAAGTAGTATGATGAAAGGCTGCGATACACGAAATTAACCCTTTAAAGACGAAGCGTATCTGTTTTATATAAGGACTCAGTGCGTACCGCGCTGTAAACACTCTCCACTTCGGTTATAAAAACCAGTCTCTTAATGTTTTATAAGGCAAAAGTTGCTGTTTGTTCTGAGATCCGTACAAAACACATAAACGCAATGTGGACACCACTTCGAATTTTTTAATGTTAAACCTGGTGGTATGTAAAGTTACCGCTAGGCTTTAAAAGGTTAAATCCGAGGTTAAGGACACGCTGAGCAGTAGGACAACAGAGTGACTGCGAACTCATGTGGGTGTAGAAGCTGAAAATAAATATAGACAACCATTCGAAGAAAATAAATATCAGAGCAGGAACGTATCCTAGAAGTATCAGCACATGTGTGAGGAACAGACACAGTTAAACACTCTTCCGAATCTATTACAGGTCTACAGTGTTAAGGGCTTTACACTTTATGTACACAGAAATCAGACACGCTGTGTTCTTATTTGTGTAGGTCTTTGTGACTTTTAGTGTACTTTATGGGAGAAAGTTAAGGTGACAAAAAAGTACGTAATGCCTCTTGTATTAGTGTCCACATCTTTAAAGTTGTGCACAAATATTAAAGCAAATAGTCCATGTTTGTACTATTCACCACTACTGACATCCGAAAATGGCACCGTTTTACCGAACGGGTAGCAAATCTGGGCCAGCCTCAGGTTACGATATGAAAAAACTGACGCGCATCTAAACGCTGGAACTATAATTTTTAACAAAGCTTATGATATTTAAATAATTCTACCTGGACTGTGTACCACAAATTTTCACCTACGTAATTACACAGGATAAGAATATGTTGATAAAAATGTTCCCCTGAGGATGAATACTTGTGTTGAAATGTGAATTAATAATTTTATTCAATAGAAGCTTATAGTAAGGCTGTGTTTGTTTATTTTACAGTCGCGTGTAATGGTCAATTAATCTAAACGCCATGTTGATAGTAATTCTGTTGACCAGCCAACAGGTCTAGTTAATAAGCCACCAAGGTGTTGGTAAATTGTCAATATTGTATATCTTATTACAGCTATTTCTTTCGCATAAACTTATCCTCCTTATTCATGACGCAAATTTTGAATGCCGACACCCTCTAAATGATGTTTTCTGGGTCAGGATTATTTCCGTTCCTTCGTATTTGCGTACATTACAATATCGTTAAGAAAGTTCTGCAGAGCAAACTGCAATGACCAGTCAAGTTACCTGTTCCGTACACTCCCGTACAAGAATCCTGTTGATATGCATGGCTCAGCTGGCAGAAACAGCCTACAATCTGTCCTGTTTTCTTAACTCTGGACGCTCTGCACGTCGAAAAGAATTTCTAACGGGTAAAAAGACGCAGGTCAGCTAACAGCCGTAACAGGACAATTTAGTTACTACATACTGCAGTACATGAAGGCAGCTATACGGCATGACCCGGCATGTGACTAACTTAGGAGACAGACAACCGAGCAAACGTGTTTCGATTTTCGACAGCGACAAAAGTTCCCTCTCTCTTCCAAAGCGCCCAGATCGGCTTCGTACTCACTTGGTATCGCGGGCTCTTTCTCCACGAGTAAGACGTACGGAACGTGAAGCTCAACGTTCGCGTCCATATTTCTTCTGCAAAGATTACGAATCAGTGGAGCTGAGATTCCACGGTGTGTACAAGGATAAGTTTATTAAAGTATGGTCGTACGCCTTCTCACGGCTAGAGTCCAGCTTTCGAAAGGTCTGGGGAAGGGTGCGGCAGCTCGACATCGCGTGAGAGCTTCTGTCTGGCAGCGCACGTTTCTGCAGGGCCCCGGCGGCACGAAGGTTCGCGTGTTCAGTTTCTCGGTCAGTGCCATATTCCTCCATTGTCATTATGACTAACACCAGAAAATGATAAAATTTGTTCTCTCCTTGTATTTCTTCAAATCATATTTCTGTAACACAAATATCCACATGGGACTGACTGCTATGAAATTGAGTTTCTTGTTATAGTTGTTGAATTCAGTCCCATTTACAGAAAGCAAAATAGCATCTTTCACCCAACAAAGTTAAACATAAAAGACGCTTTAAAATAGGCATAATATATATACACGCATTCAACTGAAGTTTTATGGAATTTGTTTACTGTAGACTTGTGTTCGTGTGGTACTCTCTTTTAGCGTAATTGAAGCAGGTTCCAATACACCTGCACGTGCTTGGACGACTGAAGAAGACAGCGAATAAATCAGTACGCTCTGTCTGGGCACAGATTTGAGAACAGGACCTTCCAAACAGGCAGCGTGAGTGCCAGTCACTCGAACATGGTGTCCGGTGTCACTACGTGCAGTAGCAGCGATAGCGAGCAACAGCATGACGCAGTTCAACGAACGGGGGTATCAACACCTGCAGCTGAGTTCCTTTACACAACAGGTTGAGAGACGAAGCGCATTTTACGCGTGAGCGTGTGTTCAGCGCACACACATTCAGCTCCGTGCCCTGGATAACCTTCATGCTACCGGAGAACGTGGGCAGCAATCCCGCTTAAGCTTCACATCGTCACGGATACTGTCGCGGACCAAGGCACCGGAAAGTCGCGGGTTGGATTTCCGATGGTGTCAATGGCAATTTTCATTGACGTAATCCCTCCGGCTGCACTATGGCCCTCGGGTCGACTCAGCCTCTAACAGAAATAAGTATCACGAATATTTCCTGGGGGGTAAAGGCGGCCGGTGCGTACGGCTGACAGCCTGACCACTTTCATGTGCCAACTGTCTAGAAATATGGGAGCCTCAACGTCCTGGAATTCTAGGGCCTGTCCAGGCCTGTAATGGGATTGCCTTAGCTGTGCTGTCGTGGAACTCCACCTGCTATAAGACAGGCAGACTGATTAAAGATATTGTGATATCGCGATTCTCAGTATGTGTCAGTAAAATCTGTGGTGAAGAGCACTGTAGTGTTATTTGCTTGTATGTGATGAACAACGTCCATTGTGATTCAATGCAGAGGGAAACAGCAACCACAATTAGCGTACAATAACACTACCTGATTATGGCCCTATAATCGTTGAAAGGAAGCCTAATGAAATCAAAGGGCGTTGATGTATTATCCATGTGGGACCTTTCCTTTTCTAACCCCCACCACTGTGTTCCCGTACGAGAGGGGTTCAGGTTAGACTTTAGATTAATCTGCCTGTTATTCGTGTTTGCCTTCCTCTTTATAAGGCGGGGGGGGGGGGGCGCGGCCCGCTTAGATTAGACACCAGGCTACTCTTTCTCTGTTAAAACATGTCACTTTGTAGCGAAGTAGGAGTGGTGGGGTTGTAACAGGAAAGAGCCCAATTACGTAGCGCACGCCTTTCCGTATACAATCCACGTCATTTATATAACAGAATTTTTTCTCTTGTGTGTGTTCATTAAACCTTACCTTATTTAGGACTAACATGATTTCCCCACAACGTTTCAACTTTATGAATACCCTAAAAATAACACTTCATGTCTGTTACATTAAAAAGAGGCACGCAGTTTTAAATAGAGTATAAAAGTAAATACATTTATATTTTTGAGAAAAAACTTTTTAATTTAAAAGTATTGTCTGTAAAATTCACACTCAGTTTATGAATGAACATTTATTGACAATGACGCACTAGATCACAGGTTTAATTCTGCTTTAAGCATTGATGACTGCACTAAGATCGTCCTTGCTTCTGGTTCGAATCTACTTCATGCCCTCCCGAAGTCTCACCAGCAACATTGTCCTAGCTCACTTCCACTTTTGAAATACTCACCAAACGAATTTTCCCCTCAGTGCTAAACCAATTGCTTCCCCCCCCCCCCAAGAAACATTTTCTGTCATCATAGGCACATACTCATTTGTGTAAGCCCCAAGTGAGCTGTAAAATTTCTCTGCACGTTGGGCTGTTAAGAAGAAATATTTGCATTATTGTAATAAAGAAACAAGAGTATCCGTCAAGCACAAAATGTATTTGATATAGTGAAGCAAAATCAGCTACATGCTTCGGTTCTTAATAAAGCCATCAACAGGCTGTAAAAGATGTTGTACTGGCAGCGTTGTACGTTACACCTTCTGACAAAACTTGTTGCAACATGATGACGACTCAATAAAAACAGAAGCAGGCGTGTAGCTGTCTTTAGGTTCTTGATGTTAAATATATGGCAAGTCTGATGGAAATTTATTGCTATTTATATATTTAGCACAAGGGGATGAGCAACGTTCAGTAAAATGTAATGTTCATGCCTTCATTTGAAAAAGGGGCCCACATTAAATATGGTTTATTATGACAGCGTATACTCTTTTGTTTTTTCATATTTCGAAAGCCCATCCCAGCGGCCGCGCGGTCTAAGGCGTGGTTCTGCGGCCGACCGCTTGCTGGGATTGGGGGTTCGAATTCCGCCAGGGGCATGAACGTGTGTCTCTTGTGAGTGCTGTGTGTTGGCAGGCAGAGGCCCCTGCGACGGGCTGATCACTTGTGCAGAGGATTCCTACCGAGTGTGGTGTGTCACACTGAGTGTGATCGTGAAGCCTGGCGCACTAGGGGCCGCTGCGCCATTGAAAGAAAATTTCGAAAAACACAGGAAACCTGCAGTGTCCTGGAACTGACACGTAATTTGTGAATTTTATGGAAAACCTCACTAATTGATGTTATGATTGCTGAAATATTTAATTTACTACTTGACTGTTCAGAAGCACTCTTTCAGTTGCTTAGTTTAATTGCGGCGAATGAAAATAAGGAAACGAATGTTGAGCAGGCACGGATTTTGAAAGACGCGTCTAGCGTAATGATGTCCCGCAATGTGCTCGAAGGGGAAGGAGAAGCCAGAAGACCATCCGAGGCCCGAAATGGGTACCTGCGGACTTAAATGGCGAAGTCTTACCACTATGCCGACCTTCTCGATTCAGATGATTCAGCAGCCGTCGTTCCATTCGGACTTCGCCCAAGTGTTTGTCACCAATTAAATAAAGCTACGTAGGCCCTGTATTAATCAAAGAAGGAAGCATCACTTACAGAACATTTTAGAAGTTACCGTAATACTTAAGTGTGACTCTCTCTTCATTGTCTGTCAAGATGACGACTCGCGATTCCACTGGCTCTTCATTGTCTGTCGGGATGACGACTCGCAATTGCACTGGCTCTTCGTTGTCTGTCGGGATGACGACTCGCGATTGCACTGGCTCTTCGTGGTCTGTCGGGATGACGACTCGCGATTGCACTGGCTCTTCTTTGTCTGTCGGGATGACGACTCGCGATTGCACTGGCTCTTCTTTGTCTGCCGGGATGACGACTCGCGTTTGCACTGGCATATTATTTCATGGCGCAACAGCCCCTAGTGGGCCAGGGCCTCCTCTTTATCGAGGCTTCACAATCATACTCAGGTGGACACACCACACTCAGTAGGACTCTTCTGGACGAGTGATCAGCCCGACGCAGGGACCTCTACCTGACAAAAAACAACACTCACAAGAGACATACATCCATGCCTCTGTTGGAATTCGAACCCACAATCCCAGTACGCAAACGGCCGCAGACCAACTCCCTAGACCGCGCGGCCACTGGGATCGGCTTTGCATTTTCATAAGGTTATTAGAATTACCGCTTATATGTCATTTTAAGCGAAAAATTATTTACACCGCTTATCTCATACCATATGCTAACCCTATAGAAACAGGTACTCAAGTAAAAGAATGAAATGGAATATTTATTAACTTGTGTATCAGATTTAGTTTTCGCACGACCGCACAGCTTAAAATTTACGACTACTTACTATGCATATAAACATAATGTGCTTATCATACCGTTACACTGCCAGGCCGTAACATGCAAATTAAAGGCTCGGGTGTAAAGTGCAAATCAGGAAGCTGAACCCCACAGAACGCTGATAAGGTAATAAATGAAATATTTAATGTTCTGCGGCGTAAAAAGTTGCAGATACGTAAATGAAGTACGTAGTCACTATGTAAAGCATAAGTAAAACGTTAAGGAAATTGCAGTTATCCAGGGTTCTTAGCAGCAGGTCGAAAGTAAGACGGTAAGACTAACATCAAACGTGGGCGCATTGCAGCTTCACACTCGGCCGCCTTTGCCGTTAAATAAAGCATATTCAGCTCCATGCAACACACTTTGTACACCGCACTGCAGTCCTGAGCGTGGTATTAGAGAACAAAATACCGAGATATTTTCTGCGTAATAAATCTTGGTCACTAAGCTGGCAGCCTTTTCGTTTAGAAACCTAAATTGGCAATAAAGTATGTGCAAATGGAAATACTGAGTGTGTGAAAAATATGGAGACAAAGAACATTTAACATCCTAATTTAAGCGCCAGTGTAGTGAAGATTAATATTACGGTATTCTGAGTTGCACGAGCATGCAGCAGTCCAGTAGTTGCGGAGGAATACGTTGCTGCCATCTTCAGTTCATTTCAACCGTGAGAAGACAGGTAATATATTCCCCCGAAACGTCGGTGCCCACTTGCCAGACAACCAGACTGGGTCACAGCCCAACCCTTGTCCACTGTCGTTCCATTATTTGGTTTAAATAAGCTACGCAAACAAAGTTTAGCTTTAGCGGATATTTGGCAAATTGGCTTCAATGCTAAACTGCACTTCGCAATTTTTCCGTCGAAACTGTAGTGTAAAGGAAGCACATAGACTGACGGTATTTTTTAAAGTAAATAATACGAAGACGAAGAAAATTATATAACATCGAGTTTCATAATTTGTGCTCATCGACAAATATTATGCAGCGTCAAAATTAAGGAATGTTAGATAGGAAGGGTGTGACAGCACGAAAAGAGGAAATGGACGAACTCAAATATTTGAGGCTGAACCCGTCTCTGGGGCCCATCCTGCTTTCTATTAAATGGATAAAGCGGGGCTTTTTCCGGGGTAGAACCTCCAGGAGGTGTAGCTGGTAACTAAACTCCCTTTAGTGCCGAGGTTAAGAAAGAATGGATTTAGACCTCAAATTCCTCTTATGCCTTCATGACGTGCAGAGGGACAAATGTAATTTCATTTCACTTCTTGAATGGCCAAAACATAAAGGTAAGATAACATCTGCCTCAATTAAGAACACGGCACTGACAATATCAGAACCGCAGGGAGCAGCCATCCTCGACAGGTTCTAAGGAAATGAGGGCGGACGCTAGAACCAACCAAAGCACGAACTTAGGTGAAGGCTGGTGGTTGACGACGCATGACTGACCCAATTAGGTCAGGGTTACAACAAATTATAAGGTTCCTATTTTACTGTAGCGATTGACCCAAATATTTAGAGCGATTTATTCTGTTTAAACTACAGTTATTGAACATCCCTGAATAACACACGAATAACATGGTGATGAATTGTATACAAGAATTTTAAATGGGCGCCGCTCGGCCATTTGAATATACTACAAATATATTCACTCAGCGAAACAAAAATACCAAGAAGAACCTGAAGAGAGGAAAGTCAGCATTCGGGTTGGGTACCCCCCAAATAAAAGTGTGGAAAGCTACACTATATTGACCTTATGGACAACATAGGCGTAGTGCGTAATCTTTTTACGATGCTATTGGAAGGGATCTACAAATTGAGCAGTGTAAAACTGAGGCAGTCGAGAGATCACGTAAGATGAGCCAAATGCAACCTCCTAAGTTTGCAACTAACGCCTCGATATAGCATCACATCTGTTGCCTCGGTAAACAGTGCTTGGTAACAATGTCAGAAAGGTTCTTTTGATTAGTTTGCCAGTTGCGCGACACGTGACAAGCATATACACACACACACACACACACACACACACACACACACACACACACACACACACATGCTTGTCAAGAAAAAAATTTCTCCACTAACTAGTGCAATTGAACTACAAATATCCAGTACATGTTAAGAAGTTAAATGTCGAGAACAGACACACATGGTTGAGAAATAACTTATTTGCAAGCAATAATTAATTCAAAACAACACATTCAGTTTCAACGTAAAATATTTAGTGAAATTTGTTTCACAGCAGCGTTAAATGTAAGTAACTTCAGGTTATATTTTTTTCCGTATTCTTTAACGCATTTTGGAATCACTAAAGTAAACAACGCCTCTGTCGGTTATGCGTAGTCAACCATGAAGTAAATCAACAGATTTCCTCGCGTTATTTGTAACTGCGGGAGTGGAAGTAACAGAAACGTAAAAAAGGTATTTTGATTCAGGTACTTTGTTGTTGGTCATTCAACCAAAGAAATAACATTTAAATGGAATCCTAAGTTACCAGACTTTCATATATCTCGTCCACTGCTAAGGCCAGCTATGGCTTATTTTTGGTATATAAGGAAACTCTGAATAGGAAAGTGACAAATTTATACCAATATAAGTAAAAAATTGCGCCGTGTTATCGGTTTATATAAAAGGCTGTGGAGAGGTAAAGGTATGCGTCTACGCAGGTCATTTTCCAAGGACCAGGATAGTTCAAATGTACTTACAATTTAAAACTCAAGGGTCAATATTAAAAACAAATACAACACGTGCCGTTAAATACTCGTATAGTCTGTCAATGTCCTGTAGCAAGAAAATCACAATTTCTGTGGGCTTCGTGTAAAATGATCTCTTAAAAATCACTTCTACAAGTATTTTCGTAGCTTGATACCTGCTCCTTTCTTGTCCTGGTCTTTGACAACTTTCTCTTTTGTAACCCACACGTTCATTCATTGTCTGTCTTTGAAAACTTGTTGTTGCCTCTCGTGCTGTTCTGGGTGAACCTTAATGAATACTTCATCGTCACACAACTCTCCTCAATCGTAATCAATACTGAACTACGGTACGGCCACGTGAAAAGGGGTATATATGTCGTGTAGCTATTAATAGCTCCAGATCATTATGCAGCACTGCCTGCGAAGCATTGACCCACAACTTCGCCACGAGACGTTTATTTCTCTTCTTTCTACCAATCCATCTGTCCAAATGTGCAATTTTTTTCTCTCTTTACCTACACACGCTTTCTCCATGTTTCTTGCTTTCTTGTAGTCTTTAATCCTTAAGTTGCCTATGCAGTTAATGTGAGATTAGTACGTGTATGTAGCTTGTTCCCTTTCGTTTGGAAACTGGACTAACTGTCCGTCACAAGAATGGGCAAATATGCTGTTAATAATTAACTTATTGACACATGTCAAACCCTATTATTACACTGAAAATTAATTTGTTATAAAGTGCGAAAATATTCATCTGAAAGTCCGTTGGTGTCAAAATCCCGAAAAGTGGATATTAGGGTTACATTTGAATTAGTATCAGTGTACACATATAATTTTCTATGTACTGCATTAAAAGGTCAATTTCGCCGAGTAGAGTAGGCTACTGTAAAACCAATACGTGTGTTTCACATATGCAGCAAAAAACATAATTGTGAGGACAAATTCAGTGAGAAATAATTAAAAAGGATATTCCACAGGAAATGTCGCTGCCTTTCATACTTACCAATGACACACATTACCAGTTACACATTTATTGTTATACGAAATTTAAGAAATGTGGAGTTAAAATTTCCGCACCGGTAAGAACCGTGTACAGTGTAACACAGAATTCGTTTTCTTGCAGAACAAAAACTTGAGTACCATTTGTATGAATAAAACAGTGACTTTAAACATGACATTACACTACGAGAAACATAATGGCATAAAGTAGGTCTAAGATAACAATAAGATATCCGAGTATCAACAATTTCCTCTGAAACTTTTATTCGTGGATTATGAATTTAACAAGGAGAAAGAGGAATCCGCAGAAAAACTGTGTAATGACAAGTTTCATAATCCACACCGATCACCCGGTATCAGACTGTACAGAGTGGGCCAAACGTCAGGTAAATATTTAGTAAAGTGTGCGCGAACATTCGCTGTAAATTTACTTATTACTTTTTATAACACGATAATCCGCAAATCGCAGGCATGTCTTGTCTTCAGTCCGGTCCTTACATTTTAAGTGGCGCTGCCGAACATTACAAACGCGGCAGTTAGTGTTCAGATATTTTGGTAACACCCTTATACGACTAGTCCAGAGATTGTATAATTAGTAAGAACCAGGTCATAACTTCATTTGTTTAATTTGCTGACTGCCCCAATTATCTAGTGTAATTCAGTATATGTCACACAGATTTAACAGCCAGTCTGAACTAGATCTGCCCCAACTGCTTCAAGTCACTTGCAATTCAAAAGTTTTGTTCCCAGCAAATTAATAATTATACGGAAACACCAAAAAATGTAACTAGAGCTTTTTCTTATTGATGCATTGCACCTACAGTTGTTATTACATAAAACACTAATAAATGGAAATACATAATATTCACATGAAAATACTTTACATACGTAATTTCCCTACATCCATAACCATATTGAAGCCTGGAATAAATGTCCCTCAATTGAAAACTGCGCTTCTTTAGTGATACTTTCCACAGCAATTGTGATTTCTCTCTCAGAATCTTCAGTCTTAACGCGGAATATTACTAAAGACACGGTATTTTACAGATAATTATAAGAAATTATTACAAGGATTAAAATCCGGAGTGTAGCAAATAGAGCATACTTCAATGACACAGTGTATAAACAATACACGCACTCTCTATATTTCCTACCTACGCACTATGATATTTATATAGCGTTTCAACAGATAATGACAGTGGACTGGGGCTAAATTAATTCGAATTGACAAACATCAAGTGTCCTAACACAATCCACCCCACTGGAAGTGGTTCGGAAGTGCGAGCAACAACGGTACTTCTCTCGTTTGTTCATTAACCAACATGCAGGCTGTTATCTTCTATTTCAAAACACATATAGTAGAGGTGCCTACAGATGAATGAGTCACAAAATTCTGCTCTTTCTAAATTGACTGCATGTCACACTTTTAGAGGAAAATTCTTGTCGTACGTCAATGTATCGCTTGTACATAAACAGAAACACTGGGCAGCACGCGCCATCACAAAGAACCAATAGACACAACGCCATAAAACGAATATATTTTGGGGGACGAAGAAACTGAGAGACGGACAATAGCTGCCCTCCGTTACGCTCTGTCCTTATGCTCTCCGTGTGATAGGCAAAACGTCTAAAATAATAAATTATACTGAAAACCGTAATTTGTCTCTAGAATTCTTAACTAATGATATACAACTTCTGGTTTTCCGGGTTTTTATGTACGCGGTGAAGGTCTGTCCGTAACATGCGACGAAGCCACACAGGGGGAGTACAGTCATAGCTCTACGCTTTATTTAACCTCAGCGCTAGATGCTGAGGGGTGCTCAACGCTAATTCCGGCCGCATTACCCTTTGGCTAGGCGCGGTACCCATTGTGCAGGAGCCTGGGTGGGCCACAGGGCCGGTCTGGAGGCTGTGGGGAAGAAAAATTCTCTCGCCCGCCCCGGGATTCGAACCCCGAGCCTTCCTTCCCGTACGCAATCCAGTCACCTTACGTACACTAAGCGATCCTACTTCCACGTCTATAAGTTGCGTGCCTCAACTGTAATAAAATTAATACACAAAGAGTACACCATAAGTACATCCACACTAATTGCAATTCTGAGTGAAGAAAGCCTACTGATGCATCACGTGATCACATGCAACATGTGTCAATGTCGGCGCATCCATCAAATGCAATTACACGTGTATGTTTATTTAGCTTCGTCAATCACACCAACAAGTTATATTACAAATTTAATGTGTTCCATGTCCGTGCACTATATTGTACAAAAACACTAATCATCAACAAAATGCACAAAGAGTTTTATCATCAATTGTAACACACTCCTACATGTTTCTACCCTGCTGGGTCATCTTCAGGTAGAAATTTTGTTATCGTTACACTAAGGTTGCACGTTATAGTTGAGTGAGAATGTGCTGTTGGCTGCGTAATGCGTTGTTTTTGGAGGAGTGAACTCGCTGCGGTCCCGGCGTGCACAAGCCCGGACCGCAGCGAGGTCACGCCGCCAGTACACAGTCAGCAGCACATTCTCACTCAACTATAAAGCGCAACCTCAGTGTAACGATAACAAAAGTTTCTCCCTGAATATGACCCAGCAGGGTCGAAACATGTAGGAGTGTGTTACAATTGACGATAAAACTCTTTGTGCATTTTGTTGGTGATTAGTGTTTTTGTAAGTTATATTACGTACGTTTATTCCTTTGGCAGCTAGTGTCGGCTTGGGGACTGAACCATCATCGGGCCACCAACAAAGAAATATCAGCTGAAGCTATGTATGTATTATAGGTGGGAGATCCCCCCCACCGTACATCGACGAATACATTACGAATATAGGCCTATATGTACGTCTTATATACATTCATAAAGTATTCATCGGTGTAGTGGGGTGGGGGATCTTCTGCCTATAACATACACAGGGCTTCCTTTGACATTTTTTATTGGTGGCCTGATGTTGGCTCAGTTGCCAAAGAAACAAGTATGTAACGTAGCTTGTTGCTGAGATTGAAGAAGCTAAATAAACACACACTTGTTATTAATACATCAACTGGGACGTTCTATATTAATATAAACGCAATCACGCTTGAAGATCAACAGACTTTTTATTTTATTTTATTTTATGCATGTGTTTACTTATGCAGTCATTCCTTCAATTGTCTCTTTACCTCTTTATTCCTAGCTTACTTCAGGGACAATTTCCAATTCCATGGCTTATAGAATGACTAAGATAACTAAAAATGACTACGAAAGATTGATTAGATGAGGTGTTGAATGGAAGCGAAATTGATTTCTGTACAGTTATTCTTTCGGTATCCACCTGAAAAGCCTGGGGATGGTAAGGAAAACTGCAGTTAGGACAGCCAATGGCGTGCTCGACATTCGAGGTTAGTACCACCCGATGAACTGACATCGCTGCTGAAGCCCACTTTGTAACTGGCACTTGATACAGTCATGTTTACATCAATTCCAAAACACCCGTTAGAATCAGTACTTACGTCTTCTGACGTGACAGTACAATATGGGAAATGTGTGCTGATATGATTATTCCATTAACCTTTTAAAGCCTAGCGGTAACTTTACGTACGACCAGGTTTAACATTAAAAAATTCTACATGGTGCCCACATTGCTTTTATGTGTTTTGTACGGATCTCGGAACAAACAGCAACTTTTGCCTTATGAAACATTAAGAGCTGGTATTTATAACCGAAGTGAAGAATGTTTACAGCGCGGTACGCACTGAGTCCTTATATAAAACAGATAGGCTTAATCTTTCAAGGGTTAATGTTGTTAGTAACAGACTGCAGGCAAGCCCTGCAGTCTTTGCCAAGTGTTTATAAGAAGAGTTTCGCTTATTACAGTCGCATGTTAAATTCGTTGTAGCCATAGAATTTCATATTTTAACAGTACAACCCTTAGCTTACTATTGGAATTCAACTCAACACGCGTTATTTGCGATTTTAGTCGCGGTGAACAAGAAAGGATAAGGTCATGCGGTTTGTGAAGACGTGTAATTTCATAAAGAGAAACCAACGTTTGGAGGTACCTTGCTGCCTTCTTCTAGAGGTAGCAGGTCCCTCTGGAACATTAATACATATCTACCAAACTAAACGGCGTCACATTTTAGAAGTCCGTAGTCTTGAACACGACCTTGAAAAATGTAACTTCAAATTATTCACAGAGACATTCTATCCAGTGAGTCCAAATGTAAGTGAAAAGGGGCAATATTCAAATAAAAGTGCTCATGGGAAATTTGAGGATCTCTCGGCGGTATAGTGGAGATTCAGGGTTTCCGGGATGTGACGCTGTGTCGCCGGATGTTCAGTTCCGACTTTTGGACGAAACATCGACAAACACTCACCCAATGACACAGCGTCACATCCCGGAAAACCTGCGTCCTCAGACTTTTGCCATCTCTTTTGCACATTAGTACCAGCACAGGCACCGACAAGCAAATACCAATCTCGCGGATAAAATTAAAAACGTAATTAAAATTTCAGAAAAAGAGAAAAATGAAGAAAATATGAATTAGCATCTTTTCAGTGTTTGTATTTATTTTTAAATTCTAAGCCTTCACTGGCTTTTGATCATCCTGGCTCGCGCTCGCCTGTCTGAGTTGAAGAAATCAATATTTCTGGGTGGAAGTACCTTTGGGTGGGATTTAAATTTTGCCCCCTGGCGATAGGACGACAGTAAAAATGACGTCATGGATAGCATACAATATAAAGGTTTGTTCCAAATGACGTCTGGATCTTGTACCACCCACTATCTCATCTGTTAGAGATGACAGGAATATCAGCAATGGATCCCACAAGACTGAACCCGAGACCTTCTGAACGGAAGCTTTTCCAGCACGTGTTCGCTGTAATAAGTCGCAAGGATTATTTCATAGGAAGTTGGAAACAATGTCCATGTCACAGAGTGCACCTGCATAGGTATAATTAGGCTACACACAATACCGCCATGTCGGAGAAGTTGCCGCTTTCCACGGCGATTTACATACTGCCTCTGCCAACAAGTGCGACAGACCTCGCGTGTGCATATAAAGTTTAGGATGTCGATATTAGAACAGAAACAGCTTCTAGTCATTACCTGCTCGCATCTAGCAAATAAATGAGTGTATGGACAAATATTCTAAGAATCTGGCAACAATGTTCTTTATGGACTACTGCAAAATGTTAAAGACAATTGCTTGCAATTTAGATTTCGCGATATTCAGTATCAGTACTATTGTGTAAAAAATAACAATAAAAACCATATAACTAACCATATAACTCTTCAGCTTTTGTACTCAAGAAATGTGTTTTGAAAACAAAAGATCTTAGAGAAAATTGCATTCATAAAAATGAATGAAAATTCGTCATTTTAAATTACGATGAAACTCATAACGGTAAACTCCAAGGTGGAGAATAAACTGAAACACATCTCACTGCAGGTAACAGGAATGCTAACTAAACAACTCTGTGGAGCTGTCTTTCCTAAAAAGATTACACTTCATCATCTAGCCATGGAATTCCCCACAATTTACGAACAAGAAACCTCATTACCTTCTTCACAACAGCCCGCCAGTTGTCCCTATCCTAAGCCAGACAAATCCAGTCTACGCCAAGTCATCCTACTTTTTTAAGAGTCATTTTAACATTATCGTTCCAGTTACACATAGGTCTTCCAAGTGGACTCTTTCCCTCAAGTGCCCCCGCTAAAATCTTTCTGGCACACCTGCATAAAATCCCAGTACTGAAGTTTCCTTCGGGAATTTCCTGCTAAAGGTTCAAGGACTTAAACCCCAGAAATATCCAGCCTAAAAATGGAAGGAGCAGTTTGGTGTAGTGGCAACTTTTCAGAATTTTTAGAGTCTTAGCCCTGCTGCCGGTTACACGTAACTATCAGTGATTTCATGTTATCAGGAGAGTGTTTCCAAACAAGACACGATCGCCTAATGAATAATTTGTATCTCTTCACCCTTCACCATTCTTCGGGATCATTCAACCAGAATAAGCTCTGCAGTTGAAAACAGCCTCTTTAAATAGTTTTCAAGTCACACTGAATTCTCTAGGAACGGTTGAACATATAACGTGTAATGATAATTCAATTTCTGCTAGCAGAATACCTTTGAGTGCTGTGTGAGCTAAATATAAGAATATGTCCCATATCAGAATGAAGACTGAAGCAACCAGGTAAGCAGAAGCGAACGGCCTACTTTAATAACAAGCTAGGGTGGATTAAGGGGTAGATTATGATGGAGCTGTGACGAGCATGTAGTAGCTAGGGCAGTGGAAATTACTCGACACACTGAGGTAGAGCTACACACGCTACAAAATAAGGCAGGCGACGGTAAGAGCGCGAAAACTTTATTTCTGTTTAAACGACAGTGCTAAACGTAGCACTGGGGCCACTTCACACAGTCTGCTCATTGTTTCTCTAAATTGAACAGGATAATTAGGAAGAGAAATTTAACCTACTTATACTGTAAATTAATCTAAATTGTTAAATTTAGTTTCTATCTCATGTAAGATAAAAGTGTGCCTATTGCCAAGAAGAACCAGCTAACTCTGTTTGCAGAAATAATCCACATTTATTCTCAGAACCATAAGAAATGCACGAATATACTGAGCGCAAAACACAGTATGTTTTCATATTAAAACAGGCAGTATATACAGCAACCACTGTGTTAAGGGGTTACGATATTTCTCGGGGCTGTCAAAAAACTTTCCTTTGTATCATAATTAAATGACATCTTGCGTCTTAGAAGTGAGAGACCTGAAGGAAGTATCACTGCCTACGTATGCTGAGTGCAAATTTTTCCTCTAACTTCTGTTATAATCTTATAAAGTATTCTTTAATATCTGAAGACACTCAGGCTTAAAAAATAAGAATTACTGTTCTAGAGACTTCTGAATTCGTGGGAGAAAATATTTCACTTTCACGTCTTTTACGTCTGACATCAGATGATGTCCACTTTACGTAGGCTGTTACGCAATTCTGTAGTGGCGTCGGCACGCTGTAACAGTTTCTTAAACCTGATTTTAAGACCTACGCAACAGAAGATCTGACATCAATGACAAATTTTATGGATAGAAGGAGGTACGTTTATCGCAGTAAAATTTCTGTTTCATTACCAGTCAGTCCTGTTTAGATTTATCCCCTCACTTTCGTGTCAACTCTAGAATGACACGGACAAGTACGTTCAGTGCAAGCCGGGACCGCAGCGAGTTCACGCGTCCAAAAACAACGCAGTACACAGTCAACAGCACATTCTCACTCAACTATAAAGCGCAACCTTACTGTAACGATAACAAAAAAGTTCTCCC
Organism: Coptotermes formosanus; assembly: GCA_013340265.1. NCBI lineage: Eukaryota > Metazoa > Arthropoda > Insecta > Blattodea > Rhinotermitidae > Coptotermes > Coptotermes formosanus. Next base: position 2,054,003 of record BLKM01000436.1, read on the forward strand.
TGAAGATGACCCAGCAGGGTCGAAACATGTAGGAGTGTGTTACAATTGATGATAAAACTCTTTGTGCATTTTGTTGGTGATAGTGTTTTTGTATAATATAGTGCACGGACATGGAACACATTAAATTTGTATACACTACAACTTCATGTCACTTTCATTACAACTAGATGCATTACGTTCTAACTACTTTGCTGAGGTCTTTTCTCTGTGCATGGCTGGGACCACACCCAGCTGACTGGTGCTCATCTTTTTGTGTCATATCCTCAACTTCCTACGTGAATTAGTTCTCCTATTTAATAACTTATACTAGAACTAAGTAAATAAAAATGAACAAAATAACTCCATTGAAAAGAGTACTTCTCGCAGGTTAATAAAGGATAAGGTAGCCAAGAAACACCTGACTTACGGTGCCCGAAGGCTCACTGCTCTGTTCACAACAGCCCACAATTCTCACTACCCCAGCAAGAAAATTACATTCCACAGTTTAACAAAGTATTTCTTTAAGCTCCAGTTTAATATTATACTATCTGCAACGCCTGGGTCTTGGAAATTATCCCTTCTCGTCAGATGTTTTGAAGAATATTCAGAACGAGTATTTCAAATAACTCTAGTACATGCGTGCTACATATCTCGATCATCTCATCCTTCTGAATTCTATCATTCCGAAAATATTGCTGTAAGGCTTTGGCAAAACATTTAAAATAAAAGACAGGATCATCTCATCCTTCTGAATTTGACCATTCTGAAAATATCGGTGTAAGGTTTTGGGAAAAAAAAGTCAAATAAAAGACAGTGTCTGCCGATTTGGTGTCTGCACATCCACTGTTTCTTCAACATGTATAAACCACCCTATAAGAAGGCTAATTTGAACATAGGCACGATCACGGCTGACAATAGATCATCAAGTTTAGGACATTTTCTTTGCGCATGTGATACGCTGAATCACAGTTTCACACACTGCAGACTTTACCACGCGCAGTTAAACTCCCACCCAAGCATCACGTCAAATGTTTATCTTGTATAGTCCTGTACCAGTCCTTCAGCCAAACAGTGAAGGCGCCAGTACTTGACCTTATGCAGATATATGTATAACAAAAGGCACCAAATTGTTGGTGACAATGCTTTCTAGATTCTCTGTTGGTGACATAAGTATGGGCTCGTAAATGTCGCACATTACCTGACATATTTGAAGCAAATAAGGAGGTCATAATCTTCCTTCGCAGTCTGCTGTAACTTAAGGGAAAGTAAAAAACGCGCTTATGGAATTGGCTTACATAGCAGTGAGACAAAAACAACTGGAAGAACTTAAAGATGCACTGTGATATTGTGAAGAAACAATAGTGAAATTGAAATAGTGGTAATAAGATCACGCCTATTACGTAATTCATAAATATGTAATTCACACTCAGCAGTCCGCTTCTAGACCAGTGCTGCATGAATGCAATCCACAACACCATATCCTATTTCTTTAAAGCAAAGAATTGATACCCTCTTCGGCACTTCATTTTGAAACACATAATTTAATTTTCGCCTTATTTTCAAGAGTGAAAACCCGAGGTGTGCATTCGCGCCTAACAGCCGATAAGTGACTGTTTTTGTGTTTAAATCTGTAGTGGTTTTAGAGTATGACAGGTCACAGTGCTAGAAAGCCTAGTGGTAACTTCATGCACCGCACATTGTAACATTACGAGACTATAAATTGCGAGGGGGGGGGGTCACTGTGTTTCGAACAGTTCTTACAACAAACGCAGGCATTTTCCCTAAACAACACAATCGAATTGGTTTTATGTTGAACCCTGAATGCTTTCTCCGTTCTCTAGAGACTGTATTTTTACATATAATTTAGTTAAATGTCAATCATTAAAGAGTTAGTTCTCATGACAGATACGGATGCGTTTGATTCCTCATTATTCCCCTAAGTATTTCAGTTAAGCCACTTTTAACGTGTAACTTACTAATAATTTTGTAAAGATCCGCTTTGTATAACACCTTTGCCTCGTGAGAATTCGGTCACCTGTTTCCATGGGTACGACAGAGATTTGTTTCTGAGTGACGTCACAGCGGTGTTAAGGTTAAGGGTGTCGATATAAGGCATAACAGCGTACACAGCTTAAAGAGGAGCCTGTTCAAAGAATTCAAAAAACCTCTCACAGCTGCATTGCTGCGTGGCGACCAATTCAGCAGTAATCAGCGCCGCGAACACCGCGTTAACACCGGGCTGTGAGCTGTAGAGCGGACGACATTAGTTACTGCATAACGACCCATGACGCTGTCCGCTCTGCAGAGCTATTTCCCGCGTTAAACAGAAACTCCCTGTACATCGATCACTTATGATTAATAAAACATTAATTTCGAGTTTTTCTAATTCCTTTTATGAAGCTGAGTAATTAAACTTCACTGATATGTCAATTAGTGATGGTAACAAGCTGAACGCCTTTCACAGGCGATTGAAAATTGGTGTTTTAGGTTTATAATAAATAGAGTTTACATTATTTTTTTCTTTTTAAAGGGACCGTCGCAGTTGAGTGTAATAAATGTTATAAAGTCCCTACTCTCTAAGTTTATTACTTCTACAAAGTGTTTAAAGTACTTAAAATGTGTTAATTAATAATTTAAGTAATTAAGAATAACAGACATATTCAACTGGAGACAATTTCATTGACAAAGTGAATATAATAATAATAATAATAATAATAATAAATGCTCTTACCCTTAATGGAAAAAGGCTCGATCAAAGTAAACTTAATCCTCAAAGTAAGCAGCAGTTTATAAGTAATAACATACCGCCAGTTCAAATTAGCAAATCTCAAAATCACCATTCACTGAGCATGATGTCAGAAATTCTAAACGAAAGAGACGCTGCCGTCATTCAGAGCAAGAAATGTTTTCCAAAGGAAGGGGGAAGGGAAATATGGAATTTTCATCAAGCGATTGAAAATTTACGAAAAGTTGTGATAAAACAGTTATGGAATAACGAAATTATATACTGCTCTTTGTTGAATGAAGTGTGTTTCAGTTTTCTCACTTCAAAACTGACGGGTTCCTAATATGTTTACAAGAAAGTGATAATTTAATAAGCATTACTGTAATGACATCACCAATAACCATAAATTAAGAAAGGTTTGATAAAAGTCGGGGTAGACTAGCAACTTAATATCAAGTTAATCCCTTGACATGAGAGTTTCATTGCACGTTTCATTCTACATTTTGAGCACGAACCATAAATACAGGTCTATGCCACCTGTGACGTCAACAGAGTTAAATCGAATGCTGTCACCGCAACTGAAGTACTGTCATGCTTTCCGAAGGAGCAAGTGTTCACCGGGCCATTAATTTATCCTAATCCTTGTTCAGATTCTATGATCCGACATCGAGCGACTGAGATGAAATACCGGCCGTAATGATACTGACCCAACCCCTCTTTTGTACACATAAGTTACAAAACCTGGTGCTCTATCATCTGTCGGAACCACAACTCCACTTGGAAGTCAGATACAGCCTAAACTCCAACTTCCTTGAAAGACAAATTGTCAACAACTATACCCAGGAGAGTGCTACATCAAGCGATGTATGATAAAAGGACGTAAGGGGAAGATTGATGAGATAACTGTCTATCAACTTCTGTAAGATGCACGCATTTAAATTAACATAGACATTACTAGTGCAAACCTAAATTCTGTGTGAACGGATGTGCTTTGTATTTTACATTCAGAAAACTCAATGAATGGAAGCTGGAGACCTCTTTCCGCTATAAAAGAAGACTTTCAACTAGCCTCCTATTCCATGGACATCGGAGATTTTTCGATGTGCAAAGTAGGCTTTAACGTGTAATTGGCCGTTGTGCGGTCTGCTATATTATGCCTTTGAGCTGAGCATCCATTCGCTTTGTACACATTCTCGACGTAATGCCTAGGAGCTGGGATAAGTGTTATTAAACCTGAGGTTTCACAGAGCTAATAACACTGAATCTCTTTTAGATGTTTCCATCTATAGAGAGAAGCTGGTCAGTTTAGTTACTCTTGTCGGCCTGCAAAATATTTGTCTTTCTAAGGAAATTCCATTATCACATTTCTGTTAGCAGTATTAGCTTGAAGACATATGTCATTATGAAGTGTTACTTCATGCATGCCTTGCAAAAAATGAAAAAAAGTAATTGAGAAATAAGGAAGAAACAGTGTCTGTTTGCCTGTGACTTTAACCTCACAAAGTACTGAGAGAATCTCGGTTTAAGTTTGATACTCAAGTTAATCTCCTAACCCATTCTGGATCATGTTATGTCGTTTCTTATTGGTTCAATACAAGCACCAATTTTCATGCAGCTCAGATCGTATATCACCGATTAACGGTGCTTGCCTGTTGCCGACAAAAATCCGTAGCCTGTTTGCAGACACACGTGAATTATAGCAAGGCAGGCATCTGTAGTCACATTCATAATACAGGGTGTACACAAAAGAATGGTGCGGTTTCAAAAGTTAACAAGAAATTTATTTCTCACCTTACACGGGCAAAACGTACACCGTCAGCAGCGGCAACTGTCCAAGTTTCTCATGCGTTAATCTCAATCCTTCAATGTGTGCACCCTGGGTTACACTACACACATCCACACGGTAATCAAATTCATCCCAGACTCGGTGTAGCATGTCCATTGTAATGGGTCTGCAGTGCATGCGTTATCCGATCATGAAGTTCCTTGAGGGACACGGACAATTGTGGTACGTAAACAGCGTTAAAAACAGCGTTTACGTACCACCATTGCCCATGTCCCTCAAGGAACTTCATGATCGGATAACGCATGCACTGTAGACCCATTACAATGGACATGCTACACCGAGTCTGGGATGAATTTGATTACCGTGTGGATGTGTGTAGTGTAACCCAGGGTGCACACATTGAAGGATTGAGATTAACGCATGAGAAACTTGGACAGTTGCCGCTGCTGACGGTGTACGTTTTGCCCGTGTAAGGTGAGAAATAAATTTCTTGTTAACTTTTGAAACCGCAC
>BLKM01000436.1:2092542-2127918 GCA_013340265.1 Coptotermes formosanus
GTGGCTGTTAGTTTCCTAAGATAGCTTCTCGGTGGAGTCAGTTTAGAAGTTTTGGATCCGTGCGAGTTTTCGGGCTTTCGAAGTGGTACAGTTGTGATGTCTCCGTCCTCGGTCGTGGGGCCGCGTGACCGTGTCATGGGTGCCCAGTAACACGGCGCCACATCCTGGAAGGACGGAGACATGATTTGTTTTAAATCTGAAGATGGACATCCCTGCGGTTGTGACAGTAGGTGCTTAAAAGCTTCAAGTTCTTCCCTTTTTTTTTTTTTGTGGGCCCCCTAGCCCGTTCATCGCGTAGTGGTAATAACTAAGATTTTGTAAGTAATGAAATGCAAATGGCGTCAGTGTTATAGCGTGTCTGCCTTATGTTTTTGCCTGTCACATGTGACGTCTGATCTTATTAATTTTGCTATTACTCATAACACGTCAGATTGTGTTTGATTGCTGCCTACGTGGAAAATGGGGCTATGGAGTTTATAAATGTATTCCAATGTTGTTAACTTCGCTTTCTAAAAGGGAAACCAATTACGAGCAGAAATTCACTCCTATTGTACAGATTTCCATACGTGTATTACTACTACTACTACTACTGGTGGTGGTGGTGGTAGTAGTTGTAGTAGTAGTAGTAGTAGTAGTAGCAGCAGCAGTAGTCAGGTGCCCGTCATGACGGGCTAGCATAACGTTGACCCGCTAGTTCACGTCGTCTTCCGTCGCCCCTTTCTTTATTTATAGATTCAACGAAGCCGTAATTCCGTGGATCAGAGTGCTGTCATGTAGTTGTATGCACGATGCTTAATTGTTTCTTGAGCCTCAACCCGCACCTCACAGAAAAAACACTGGATAGTCAGCTGTGTCTTCGGCCTCATTGCATACATCACATGTACACAATCTCAGCCTCTGTCCTAAGCAAGACAGTTGTCGATATTATTTTATTCTATTTTTGATTTTCGTATACAAAGCTTGGATTGTAAGGTAAAGGTAAAGCAATCCCATTACAGCCCTGGACAGGCCCTTAGGGTTCCAGGAGGTTGAGGCTCCCAGATTTCTAGACAATGGGCACTTGAAGGTGGTAAGGTTGTCAGTCCTACGCACCGGCCGCCTTTACCCCCCAGGAAATTTTCCTGGTACTCATTTCTGTTAGAGGCTGAGTCGACCCCAGGGCCATAGTGCGACCGACAGGATTATGCCAATGAAGAATTCCAATGACACCATCGGGAATCGAACCCGCGCCCTGCCGGTTTGTAGCGCAGTGCCTCAACCAACTGCGCCACCACAGCCCCGATTGTAAGGTATTAGTGATAAAAATGTTATTGAGTAGCAATAGTGGTGCTTTTAGGGTTGTGTATGTTTATCTGTGCGTTTTTAACGACGCTGTAAGTAACTCAGATAATGTAGCGTCGAGTGATTAGGTGCTGGTGAATAGTGAATTGTACAGAGTGTGAAAGGAAGCAATCGTGGCGTAATTTACGGTACCGTCGCGACGTATGTCTGGGTGACCCGGGACAGTAACGGTAACCCTTTGTTTCAATTGTTGGTATCACTGTCGAGATTCAAACCAGGCGCCTCCCGACTACAGATCGTAGCTTCAATGCCTGAAGGTCGATTCCCGTTATGCCGCACGACACGACGTGACTAAATATTTTTGTATGGTTTTTACTTGCCCGAATTCACAGTAGCCGGTCACCGACAACTAAGGACAAAGATAGACAGAGACTGTCGTTTGGATTGGAAGAAAATATTGTGTCTGTCACTGCCCGTATGTGAATGCACGCTGGTTTTTGTCGTGTCGTGTCGTGTCGTGTCGTGTCGTGCCGTGTCGTGACTTACTGTATAATGTGAATCGACCTTAAATCAACTTGCTGCGTGTGACGACGCTGTGTATTTAACGTACAGGCAGTGCGAACTTTTCAAAGAAACCCGGCCCCTTTCTCTTCCATTGTATATGAATTAAGGAATAAATTTCGCGTGGCAAATTGTTTTTAAATGACAGAAAGGTCATAACGTTGAATGCAGGCCTCTAATTTGGTTTGGTTTAATTGACTGCACGGAACTTGATATTACTGAGTCATTAGAACACACCTTTACTGCTGTAAAAACTGGAGAGATCATGTAACAGGAATGCTTCAGAGATGGATGGAAGAAAGTGTTTATTGGAAATATAATCCAGGACCCCCGGGACAATAGCTGTATAAAGGTAGCTAGTATATCCTCCGAAACTTGCGAATTGTGAACATTTGTGAACGACTCTATCAAGTGAAAATTTTATTCGCGACAGAAATGGGACGAGAATAAATTCGATAGGTAGGCCTGTAGCAACAATTCAGTTGAGTCATCTATGATGTAACCCGCCAATCATAGTCTTCTAATTTTAATATTATTCACGATATTTAGATCTTTGTAAAGACTATAAATTTCGCAGTTCTGTGTAGGTCGTCATTGCCTTTTCTCTTTGTGTTCCGTCATTTGTGTCAAGGTCCAGGTTACTCCTCCATAACGCAATGCTGGCCTGATTAATGTTTTATATGGTCTTATTTTATTATTTTGGTAAATTTTAGTGCGAAATATAATTTGCAGAAAGTAGCGGACTTTATTACTAGTTAGAAATCTGGATCTGATTTCTTCTCTTTCATCATCAGTACTGTATATAGCACCTGCTGTACAGTCATGTCACTCTACAGTTTGCCCCCACACAGTATATTGGTGTGTTCCATATCAGTCCCGCAATCAACACCGATTATTCTCTAAACAAGATGTACAGATAGGTCTTTCTAATGTGCACGGATTGTGTTCTCTGTTAGGTTTTAAATGAAATTTTGTATAATTTAGGCTGACGATCGGCAAACTGGATCAAGGTTGTCCGTGGTTTTCCTCCGTCCTAGAGTAAAAGCCGTGATGGTACCCAAAGCCCAGTTTGCACCGAATGCTCCTTGCGCACTCGTTCCAAACTAACTACGGAACGTTCCGTCAGAACGCCTCCCTCGTACCGTTATTTAGGTTTCTTCATATGCCACCCTCCAAACACATAGTTCAGGCCAAATGCTCAGCTTTTTCGCCCTGTTGCATACTTTCAACAGTCCGCTTCTCATCATCCCAATGCTTTACCTTATTTCCAGCCTGCTTTTACCAGGAGGAGGAGCGGGCACTGCCTGGGAACCTTCAGAGAAGCAAATTTTGTGCCACCTTCCCACGCGATGATGATGATGATGATGATGATGATGATGATGTATGTATGTATGTATGTATGTATGTGTGTATGTATGTGTGTATGTATGTGTGTATGTATGTATGTACGTATGTATGTATGTATGTATGTATGTATTTATGTATGTATGTATGTATGTATGTCATGTATGTATGTGTGTGTGTGTGTATGTATGTATGTATGTATGTATGTCTTGTATGTATGTCATGTGTGTATGTATGTATGTATGTATGTATGTATGTATGTATGTATGTGTGTATGTACGTATGTATGTACGTATGTATGTATGTCATGTATGTATGTGTGTATGTATGTATGTATGTATGTATGTGTGTATGTATGTATGTACGTATGTATGTATGTATGTATGTATGTGTATGTATGTATTTATGTATGTATGTATGTATGTCATGTATGTATGTGTGTGTATGTATGTATGTATGTATGTATGTATGTATGTATGTATTTATGTATGTATGTATTTATGTATGTATATGTATGTGTGTATGTATGTATGTATGTATGTATGTATTTATGTATGTATGTATGTATGTATGTGTGTGTGTGTATGTATGTATGTATGTATGTATGTATGTATATATATATGTATGTATGTAGTACTGTTACTACACGCCGGTCTTCCATTCTCTTTCGTCAGTCTTCAAACGGTTTGTTGCCTCTGCAAATTCTGACGGGACTTGCGTGCTTCTTCCTTTATGTTTCAGAATCCATTATGCGCCAATACAAATTGACGGTAAATACAATGTATTCACGTGCTGCGTTATTCACTTGCCGATTACTTCGCTGGCATTGTTACAGTACGCCAAACAATACAAGTGTTTACCGCGTCTGATCGATAGCAGGGAGTACGAGATGTAGTGCAAAGTTCCAGATATGTGGTCAACAGACGAGGGTAATGTTCAACCTTTTAAAGCCTAGCGGTAACTTTACGTACGACCAGGTTTAACATTAAAAAATTCTACGTGGTGCCCACATTGCGTTTATGTGTTTTGTACGGATCTCAGAACAAACAGCAACTTTTGCCTTATAAAACATTAAGAGACTGGTTTTTATAACCGAAGTGGAGAGTGTTTACAGCGCGGTACGCACTGAGTCCTTATATAAAACAGATACGCTTCGTCTTTAAAGGGTTAACGACTGAGAACCAAGAGCTAGCTGTGCGTTTGGTTAAAGAGAATACGTAAGTGGTGATATTCATCGACCCCTCGTTCGTCGCGGGGGTTATAGGGGGATGGTCACGCGGCGTGTTGGGCAAAACTGCGTTCGCGGACTTCCTTATGGATACACTAGCTTTACCTGAACTCTGAGGCTTATGGACTCCACTGCCACTTCAGATATGTACTTTTTGGACATTAAACATTGACACAGTGCTTGGGTAGCCCATGCTGACAGCTTCCGCGGCGGTGTGTCAGTACCCCCCCCCCCCCCCCCGCGTTTATTCGCGTGCATTTAAAAGTTTGAAGTGTTGGGAAAATTTTACTCCCCATATAATTTCATTTTATAGCGACTGGTTCTTCTTGACCCTTGAAGATGGGACCGATACTTTGTCCCGAAACGTCAGTAAACAACTGCCACACGACACTGCCTAAGATCCCAGAAGAGCGCTGATCTCAGCACCATTGCGGCGGAAGCCTGAAATCTCGGTTGATATGTTTCTTTTCTTCGTTTATGTAACCACGAAATGCAGGGCTCTTGCTTGGATTAGGCCACAACCACTTCCAAATGGATTCCAGTTCATCGAGTGTCATTGTGATAGTGAGTGACGAATCAGGGAAATTGTCGAAGTGCTGGTTGTTACTGTTCAAGTAACTGATTGCATCAGAATTTTCTTGAAGTAACTGTTGGCAATGTATTCCACAGTCAACTAAACTACACGGCGTCACATCCCGCAAGGCAATAGTCTCCATAGTCCCCGTCATGATAACTTTATTTGATAAATGTTAACCTTTTAAAGCCTAGCGGTAACTTTACATACGACCAGGTTTAAGATCCAAAAATTCTACGTGGTGCCCACATTGCGTTTATGTGTTTTGTACGGATCTCAGAACAAACAGCAACTTTTGCCATATAAAACATTAAGAGACTGGTTTTTATAACCGAAGTGGAGAGTGTTTACAGCGCGGTACGCACTGAGTCCTTATATAACAGATACGCTTCGTCTTTAAAGGGTTAATAAAGGTAGGAACGTTGTTGACTAGCTAAGCGACTACTAGCATCTTGGGAATCATTCTTTTGCGTGTAGTTCTTTAATGACAACGTTCATTTATTTTTGAGAAGAGTGGCGGACATTAGACAGCCGTTATGGGGGCCGAGAAAGCAAACAGCGTCAGAATTTCTTGAATAAATGTCATCGTTAAATATCACTTTTTTAAAGACCTGGTGCACGTCCAGTGCGATATAATTTAGTGGCGAACACAACAACAACAACAACAACAACAACAACAACAACAACAACAACAACAACAACAACAACAACAACAACAACAACAACAACAACAACAACAACAGGAATTTGTGCTAAGATTCTTCAAGAGCTCGAGACAAGTAAAGACGCAGACCAGTTAGTTGGAAAATCACTTTTCTTTTTCTTGGGCGTTTTCTTATATGGATTCTGTCTGATCACATTGAAGAAACTGGCTTTTACTGTGTGGGTGGACAGATTTTTGAACTTCTTAACGGGAAAGCAAGGTAGTTCAGTTCGTCTTGAATTTGTAGCTGTATTATGGGGAAGGGGCAGCGGAGATGGCAGGGGCCTACTGCCAACTTGTATCAGAGTTTGCAGCAGTTGACTGTAGAAGGATCTAGTAAGTTAACACTATACCGTAGATAACTTGAAAGTAATTTATGGGCGAAAGGGATGGGTTAAGTGTAACTATGCGACCCATTCTGTCTTTGTTACCACCCCCTCTGCCTACACTCCACGTGTAGCTAACTTGCTCAGACATATGCCGTATGTTCCAGTTTTGCAGGTTATGCTGAAATACTGCCATGGGTTTTTAGCCGGTGTTATACGGACCAGCATTTTCGTCACTTTAAGACTGATGAAATGGGAAGAGAAGAAGAAAAAAGGAGAATGGGGAGAAGGAGAACAATAAGAGTGAGAGGAGGAGGAAGAAGAAGAAGGGGAGGAAGAGAAGGTGGAGGAGGAGAATAAGAACAAGAAAAACAAGAGGAAGAAGGAGGAGGAGCGGAGGAAAAGAATAAGAACAAGAAAAACAAGAAGAGGAAGAAGCGGAATAAGAAGGGGCTTGTAGTTAGACGCTAAATATATTACGGGAAGGGTAATATTTACTCCTATAACGGTTCCCAGACTGTGCCCGTTCGTCCTTCGTGTAAAGTCAAGGTGAAGCACTGAGAACTGAAAATTCAAGGTGATGGGAAATGGACTGTTAGAATGTGCGTTTGAGGAAAGAAGCTGAGCATCTGGGCTGAGTTTTGAATTGGCGAGCAACATTCTGCCGGAGTTTTTGTAAATGTGGGAGAGCTGCATTTTTATGTAACGGGTAGGCGATACAAGAGCGAAGAAGAAGAAGACGAAGAGGAGGAGGAGGAGGAAGAAGAAGAACCAGAAGCGGAGTGTAGAGCGGAACATTATATTTATTGCGAGGGGTAACAAATTGTACTGCTGTGAAGGTTCTCAGGCCTTGCCCGCTCGTCGTTCTGCTTAAAGTAGTCTGGAGGCAAGGTGGTTAACCCTTTAAAGACGAAGCGTATCTGTTTTATATACAAGGACTCAGTGCGTACCGCGCTGTAAACACTCTCCACTTCGGTTATAAAAACCAATCTCTTAATGTTTTATAAGGCAAAAGTTGCTGTTTGTGCTGAGATCCACACAAAACACATAAACGCAATGTGGGCACCACGTAGAATTTTTTAATGTTAAACCTGGCGGTACGTAAAGTTACCGCTAGGCTTTAAAAGGTTAAAGAATAGGAGACTATACGTTTACATGAATTGTATGGAACAATTTCTGTCCTATTTCACAGAGAATAGACTCCGTGTCTGTTATAAACATCAGTCGGTTGATTGTGTTTGGATATGCAGTCTGTATTATAGTGAGAACCGCGCTAAACACACCAGTAAGCCGTGTGGGCAGATGTCGAGTTCCGTGATTATTACACGTAGTTACGGCCGTGATTTACGCGGTTGACCGGTGCGTTCGCAACGAGAAGTCGCAAAAAATGCATGTAGTTTCTGAGCCATTCCTGTACGTCCATGTTTGTTCCTTGTCTCGATGTAACAGTTCAGAAACCGCTGAAAGAATTTGTACGAAATATTGTTGTTCGAGAATTTTACTGTAATTTATCGAAACTTTCCTGTTTGGGCTAAAATCGGACAAAAATAGCTGAAACGTTACATGAAAACCAAATGCTACTTTGCGTGCATCTCGCCTGTAATTCACGAAGTACTTAATGACTGGGACAGACAGTGTGGAGAAGGCTGAGTTACAATCTGGTAGCATTTCTGTGGGCTTGGAGTTCAAATTATTCTTTATACAATGCAAACTGGGGTTATTCCTTGGGGGTAAAGCGGCCGGGGGTTGAAGCTGACCATTCACTTCCATCTAGTACGGAGGTTAAGAATGAGTTGAGCCGTACCTCTACTCCCCCACATGCCGTCATGACGTGGAGAGAGAAGGCTTTAACTTCGTAATCAATAGTAGCCCTACGAACAAAAGCGAATTTCACCGAAGTCTTTGGTGGACAATAACGCAACTAGTCTTATTTGCGCCTGAATATGCGTTACAAATACATACTGTTTAATGGAGGTATAATTTATTGTGATCCGATCCCAGTGGCAGCGCGGTCTAAGGCGTGGGTCTGCGGCGGCTTGCTTGCTGGGGCTGTGGGTTCGATTCCCGTCGGGGGCATGGATGTCTGTCTCTTGTGAGTGTTGTGTGTTGTCAGGTAGAGGTCCGTGCGACGGGCTGATCACTCGTCCAGAGGAGTCCTACCGAGTGTGGTATGTCTGAGTGTGGTCGTGAAGCCTCGATAATGAGGAGGCCCTGGCCCACTGGGGGCTGTTGCGCCATGGAGAAAAAAAAATATATTGGGATAGACAGTGAACCTTTTAAAGCCTAGCGGTAACTTTACATACCACCAGGTTTAACATTAAAAAATTCTACGTGGTGCCCACATTGCGTTTATGTGTTTTGTACGGATCTCAGAACAAACAGCAACTTTTGCCTTATAAAACATTAAGAGACTGGTTTTTATAACCGAAGTGGAGAGTGTTTACAGCGCGGTACGCGCTGGGTCCTTATATAAAACAGATACACTTCGTCTTTAAAGGGTTAATATTGTGTGCGTTGAAAGACAGGGAGTGACTTTTGAGACAGGTGGTAGAACATGGCGAACTGCTATCCCTTCACCCGATTGAATTATGCCTACGCGCACTGGTGTGAGCTATGTTGGTGTGCACAAGAATACCAATATGTTCATACCAAAGCCATGTAAACCGAAAGGTAAACAGCCCACCCCGACCTTGCATCTACCACGCCGTGATTTTACTTCAAACAGCTCGGGGGCTGCAGACACAACAGCAGGCCAGTGTGATTTTTTTTTCAAAACTTCTTGGTTGGTGTGTGTATCTTCCTTGTTAAGTCGTATGGCTTGCATAGTAAAGGCATATTATATGGATTTTTGTATTTGTATGTCCGCGTTCATCGTCTGTGTAGTTGATAACAGATTTAGATGAATTTCTGTATTTTATGGGCCTGCATGAACAGCTGTTGATCGAATTTCGCTTTGTCTGTATCCGTCGAATATAAAAAAATCACGTAGTTCAAATTCAGTGCTGTGCGTATGGAAGTCTGTGAAGTATAATGCGAACTGTTCTGATTGGACTCGAAGCGGTTACAGTAGATAACGAGGACTGTTTTAAACTGGTTTTTATTGTGTCTGGTTCAATCTTAAGAACTGTGTGCTAACGAGAACTGTTTTGAACTGGTTCTGGATGTGTCCAGTATTCTGTTTTGTCATATGAGCTGTGTGCTAAGGAGAACTGTTGTGAACTGGTTCTGGATGTGTCTAGTATTCTGTTTTGTCATATGAGCTGTGTGCTAGGGAGAACTGTTTTGAACTGGTTCTGGATGTGTTTAGTATTCTGTTTTGTCATAGCTGTGTGCTAACGAGAACTGTTTTGAACTGGTTCTGGATGTGTTTAGTATTCTGTTTTGTCATACGAGCTGTGTGCTAACGAGAACTGTTTTGAACTGGTTCTGGATGTGTCTAGTATCCTGTTTTTGGCGTACGAGCTGTGTGCTAACGAGAACTGTTTTGAACTGGTTCTGGATGTGTCTAGTAGTATCTTGTTTTGTCGTACGAGCTGTGTGCTAACGAGAACTGTTTTGAACTGGTTCTGGATATGTCTCGTATCCTGTTTTGGCGTAAGGACTGCGTTATAATGAGAATGTTTTGGGCTAGTTAAGGGCACCGTCCAGTCATGTGTTCTGTATAATGAAGTCAGTTCGTAACCAGTCAGGATGTCTGCGTGGGCTTAGACGAAGTTTCGCGGTTTTTAATATTGGCAGATTTTCAGGTAGGTAGTTACGTTTGGGTTCTGGAACAGCCTCTACTTGCCTTCCTGTGGTTTCATGATTTTAGTTCGTCTAAAAATGTGACCACTTCTATTGGACTGGAGCAAAAGAAAGGGTGATAAATACTAGCTTAGCACATTGGAATTCAGAGTTATGTTCTTTCCTGTGGAAGCGTACCCACACTTGCAGCATGCTTCATGTCCTCGCATCATTCAGTTACATATAAACGCAGTGAATCCGTTATTTCTAGCAAGCGCACGAAAGCTGGTGATGATGACGATGAAAACATTTCAAGTAAGCTGTATGGAATCTGCATGAAATGGCGTGTAGGATTTTGAAATAGTTTTTTTTTTTTGTATGGGCGTAACCCAGTTGAGATTTGACCTCGGGAGTGTAAGTGTAACAGCATGTCATTTGCTGTGTTCAAAAGCATGGATGCACAAATTCATTAGATTAAGAATTAGGTGACAGGGGCCAGATACTTTGTATGTTGGACGGCCAGCTAAACACATGCTGATACAGGTAGCGGCGTTCGTGAATTACAAGTGCCTAGCCTGGTCTTTATACCGACCGAGCCGTTCCGGCTGCTCATAACATTCTGTAAATATGGTATTAATATTAATAAAGTAATGTGGGCAAGGGAATGACGTCAGTGATTAAATTATACAAATCATTTCTGAGAGTAAACTAATATGTGGCCCACTGTGTGTATACGGTGTACGTGCGCGCGCGTCTGTGTGTACACCGTTTGTTTAATGCTGTACAGGGAAGTAATCATTGTTTGTTTTGAGGATTATGCGGAACACAGGTAACACTGTGGGCAGAATGCAGAGTTCGGAGCGTCAGTGCAGGTGGTTTGTAGTAGCAGGCACTCTGGTTTGGAGGGTCAAATGTACTAAGAAGAAGAAGAAGAAGAAGAAGAAGAAGAAGAAGAAGAAGAAGAATGAGGAGGAGGAGGAGGAGGAGAAGGGGAGGAGGAGAAGAAGAAGAAGAAGAAAGTCGATGTTTTTAAGTTTTATGCTATTCGTGTTGTGCATATTGTTATAATTAATGCATTAACCAACTTACGCACTTAATGCAATACATTCAAAAGTAAGTGTAAGACTGCTACATGTTTCGGCACCGAAGTGCCATCATCAGGGAGCATCTAAACAAGAGAATGCAAGGCCAGCACGCTTATGTAGGAATTGTGTCGCCTTCATTAGAATGACTAAATATTAAAATTCCAAACGCACAAGGTTAACAGTCATAACATTTTATTATTGTAAACCTTGTGAGTTTTGGAGTTTGAATGTTTTACAGTTATAAAATTTTATGATTGTAAAAGTTGTGCATTTTGGAATTTGAATATTTTACAGTTATAAAATTTTATGATTGTAAAACTTGTGCATTTTGAAATTTGAATATTTTACAGTTATGACATTTTATGATTGTAAAACTCGTGCATTTTGGAATTTGAATATTTTACAGTTATAAAATTTTATGATTATAAAACTTGTGCATTTTGGAATTTTAATATTTTACAGTTATAACATTTTATGATTATAAAACTCGTGCATTTTGGAATTTTAATATTTTACAGTTATAAAATTTTATGATTGTAAAACTTGTGCCTTTTGGAATTTGAATATTTTAATTGTTTTAATCATTTTAGCGAAAGCAACTCAGTACCCACATAAGCGTGCTGGCCTTGTACTCCTTTGTTCAGACAACTCCCCGATGATGGCACCTCGGTGCCGAAACATGTAGCAGTATTATAAATACTTCGGAAGGTATTTTAGTAAGTGCATAAATTGGTTAATGTATTAATCATATGGAAAATTTACTTCCACGACAAGCGGGATTCCACTGTTTGTTAAGTTCTGTTGTGCTTTTGTTTTTTTGTTTTGCATGATGGCTCGCTTTTGTGGCACAAGCAAGTTACCACGACCCAGTAGGTCTGCACAAGACGAGCTGTGGTTACCGTAGTACGATTGGCTCGTTTTGCTTACATTGTCACAGTCTACACGCGTGGCCCTGGAAGTGTATTTACTTGTTGTGGGTTGAACTGGAAGCTGTAGTATTCAGGTCTTCAGGCACCGACCTTGTTTCAAGTGGGTGTACAGAATTCGGCGTTTCGACCCACACAGACTTTTTTTCTCCTGCAGTCTGGACATGCACGATACAAGACAACATGCTTAATGTCTGGGTTAAGATGGGGCATTATATAAGTTATGTCTGAAACCTGAATCAAAGATTGGAAGTACAACAGCACAGTCGTGTGTAAAAATGTACGTTCAATAGACGGTAAATAATTTGTCAAGCTGTGACTTTGTGATGCAATTTATGGCGTTGCTTTTGACATACGGAACAGTGAAACCAACAGCTGTGTGTAGAAGGTTAGAAATTGATTGTCTAATAAAATTTAACCTTGATCGACTTTTAGGTGAGCCTGAGAGGCAGGAGTTGCGCCGGTTACAGCCTATTACGTTACAGTTTTTAGGTTCTAATTTTTAGTTATATATCTAATGTACTACACGGTTTCGGTGGGGAGACCTTAGGGAAAGAAACCATTTGGAAGACCTAGTCATAGGTGGGAGGATAATATTAAAATGGAGCTTTTAAGAAGTGGGGGAATGGACTGGATTACTCTGGCTCAGGATAGGGACAGGTAACGGGCTCTTGTGAATGCGGTAATGAACCGTCGGGTTCAAAAAATGCGAAAAATTTCTTGATCAGCTGAGATGACCTGTTAGCTTCTCAAAAAGGACTCGGCTCCTTGGAGTTGTATCTCATGCATAGGACTGTTGAATAACTTCATTCTAGCTACATAAGTTCATGCAGCAGAATCCTGAAGCTAGTATTTCCTCCGATAGTCAAGGAATGGCTCACGTTTTACGAAACACGAAATTGTACTACCGTCTTGTCAAAAACTCCGCAACTGGTTCCTCCTCTGAGTCAGACCCCCTCCGTCTTTATTTCTTTAAAGATTCTCCCATCTACGGCTAAATCTTTCGCGTGCTTGATTTCAGGCTTCCACCTCGATGTACATAAAGCCGTCGCGCTTCTTCTGTGATGTTACGCAACGTATGCAGCTTTTTTTTTGCCGACCTTTGGGACAGCGTGTCAGTCCCAGCTTGAAGATAGAACCGATAGGATATCCCGAAACGTCGGTAAACAACTACAAACATAGTCTGCATAACAACCCAGAAAAATGTATTTCTTATCTTTCGTGTGGTTTCTTTCCTTCCGGGGTTTGACCAAAACTATACAGCGTGTACCTTTACCGTCTTGAGCGTGGCTTTTAGACTGAGATAAATTCTTGAGCTCCGTTCACTAGGCTTAGGGATTTAGAGCTACGCCTGATTGGTTTCATGCAACATATAAGCCTGTACATCTACAGTGTGCTGGACGCCTAGTCAGGATGGATGAGTCTCTTATCCCCAAAAGAGAAATGGGAGGATGTTTCGGAGCAAGAAGGCCTGTGGGAAAACCTAGTGGAAGATGGGAAAGTTACTGTTTGATAGGATGCTGGGGATTTGCTACAGATATGGAACTGGAAGGCGACAGCAAGGAAGAGAGATGGTTGGAGGAAGGAGATTGGGGTGGCCATGGCCTGATAACGGGCCGAGACGTCGTTGACGAAGGAGGAGGAGGAGGAGGAGGAGGAGGAGGAGGAGGAGGAGGAGGAGAAGAAGAAGAAGAAGAAGAAGAAGAAGAAGAAGAAGAAGAAGAAGACGACGACGACGACGACGAAGAAGAAGCGTGTATCCATGTTTGTGTAGGCGTACTACGACTTTTTAGATAATCATATTCAACAAGTTAAAGAGCAGTGGCAGCTGTGTACGTCATCTGCTTCAGGATTCAGGCACTGTACATTTTTTCTCTTCACACTGTCTATTTTGTATGACGAGTATGAGTTTCAGATAAACAGCGATTATCTTCTTGAACGACGTTAATTGGTCTTTGTGGTGGAGCCACGTTGTGGTTACTGTGACACAGGTACTCATGTCAGGCTTCGAAGGCTACACCAAATATTATAATTTATACGTCTTTTATAAAAGCTATTAATTTGTTGATATTTTCTGCATATTACAAAATTGCGACCCGATCCCAGTGGCCGCGCGGTCTAAGGCGTAGGTCTGCGGCCGAGCGCTTGCTGGGATCGTGGGTTCGAATCCCACCGGGGGCATGAATTTTTTCTCTTGTAAAGTGTTTGTGTGGTCAGGTGGAGGTCTCTGCGACGGGCCGATCCCTCGTCCAGAGGAGTCCTACCGACTGTGGTGTGTGTCTGAGTGTGATCAAGTGCAAATAAAAACCCTCTACACCTGCTGTGAACAGGTAGGTAGAAGAGGGAAGGACTACGAAACGAAATAAAAGTGTGTACTTACAAATGAAAACACAAGAAGTGTAGTTCAAACGTTAATGTACCCAACGTTACATCAATTGTATGCCTTGGAAATACTGAACTGCTTTTAGCCCAGGGGAATTTTTATGGTGAAGGGCCCCGCAGCAGACGCTACGGACGCACCGCAGCCATGAGGCTTACTGTGCAACCCTGTGATGAAGATGATGATTATTTTTTGTCCTTTTCGTAGTAATGGCGCACCGGTGGAATGAAATTGACAGGGGAAGACCGAAGAACTCTGGAAAAAACCTGTCCCAGTGCCACTTTATCCACCACAAATCCCACGTGGACTGACCCCCGATCGAACCCGGGCCTCCGCGGTGGGAGGCCGGCGGCTAACCGCCTGAGCCATGGCACGGCCAAAGCAAAGTATTGGTTGTGATTAATTCTCTGAGTAATTGAAATCTATACCTTATTTAGTGATGCTTCGTAGGCCCGTTACACGCTATAGAGACGGTCACGTTTCTCTCAAACTTTGTTGACTGTGTCCAAATAGAATTGCCTACACTAACGATCACGTTCAAGGCACGGTATAGTCACGAACAGATAAATTTAAAATAGAGGCAAATAATATCTTCTTCCATGACTGTGAGCGGACCGTGAGTGGACCGTGAGCCTACCTGTATTGTGAATCGGGACCATTTCGTGTCGGTGATTTCTGCTGGTTGTTCTGTAAAGTTAATTTTCTGGTCAAGGTTGGATGGTAGCGTGCAAGTCGGGCGAAATTCCATAAGACATGTAACATGCAATTTGCCATCTCTTTACATGCTAGTGGTTAAACACGTAATGTGTTGTGTTTGGAACGTGCATTGATAAGAAATTCATATAACACGTACTTCAGTCGAAAAACTTCAAGGGAAGAAGAGACTGCAGGGGCATGAACTGGGTGGGACTGGCTGAGAACAGGATCCAGTGTCGGGCTTTTGTGAACACGGTGATGAACCTTTTTAGTTTTATAAAATTGTTTAAGTTTCTTACCAATATTAACGTCGAAACGCGTTTGTCGTTATTTGGGACTTAGGTGTAGGTTGTTGGTAAGTGCAGTGTTAACTCGTTGGTTACGTTGTTGGTAAGTGCAGTGTTAACTCGTTGGTTAGTGTACTATATACACCACCAGACTGCGCCTTCGGATAATCTGCGTCCTGCTCACACAGTGTGTCTTTGTGCTTTGTATAGGTCACAGAAGGATCAGCGATTAATTTCCTTGTACAGCAGTAAGTCGTTGGTTTTTTTTTTTGGTAAACGAAACGTCGGTAAAGGATTACCATTCGACGCTGCGTAGTGCCCCAGAGGAGGGGAGATCTCAACGGAGAGTTTGTTTACTGCGCGTTTCGAATTTGGTCTCATTACGTAATGTAGGTTAATTTTAACAAAGTGGCAGTGTGACAGGTTTTTCTCTGAGTACACCGGTTTTCTCTTTCAGTATTATTCCACCAATTCTGTATACTCATCAAGGGCGCACCCAGAGGGGGTGTTGCAGGGCTGCAGCCGCCCCCAAATCCCCCCAAAACTGAAATTTAATAAACACAGATTTTGTAGATACTATGATAAAAAGTTTTACTTGATTTCCCCTTCACCTGAAATCAGCCGCTGAAATCGGCTGATGACTAGTACATGAAAATTTGGAAAAATAAATTAATAAAATTGAAAACAAAAACAAGAACACAGGACACTGTGATTGAGTCATGGAACATGTAGCTGTATTTGTATGTATGTAAATGCAGTTGCAGGCAGTGTTATGTTGTACTTACAGCATGATTTTTACAATATAATTTTTAAAATCGAACGTAAATTACACATAGCGTCATGGTCAGCCCCCCCTCTCCTTCCCGCCTCTGGGTGCGCCCCTGATACTTATCTTCATCTACACGTTGATCTTGTCAGAAGGAGAAACGGTCGAAACTTGAATATTATCCGAACAGTAATCCTCTGGAAATTGGGGAGCATTGGGTAGGAAAGTATTTTCGTGTAGTCTTCAAGAGTTCAGTTGTAGTCAACACGCAGTGTGCGTAACGTAGTCCCTTACCAACTTAACAGCTTTGAAATGGGCAAGGAGGACACTGAATTGACCAGCAGTTTGTTACAAATGTCACAGACTTTTTTGTCGGATACATTGCGTGGAGTTTTATGAACTTGTGTTTAAAGTTAGTTTCTTTCTGATGCTAACCCATGCATATTTTACTTCTGCCTGTGTTGTAGAAAGCATTACGGTGATTAACAAAGTGCTTTTCTGTTGATAGTCCGGGTTATCTTCTAGACACTGCAGCAAATGATTGATGACAGTACCATAAATCAGTAACTTGTCATAAAGTCTGCAGATGTTCTGTACGGCAGTAATTACCCTTTCGTAGCCAATTTCCGTTATCTTCTAGACTGTGTAGAAACATAAAAGAGTTACTAGCAGTGAGTGCAGCTACTGTAGGGTAATTGTGACATTGGGGGTTCTGGGTGCGATCGCCCTGAGGCACGCTTGTGGCAGTGTGCACTCTCATTGAAATTTAACGACGTTTGGTAGTACCCTGTTGTCCCCACTTCTAGAACAAAGGGCGGCAGGTTCTTTTTGAGTGTCCGTACATATGTTACAAGACTACACGGCGTCACGTCCCGTATCATATTACTTAAAATGTAATGTCCGTCTCACGTGTTCCTATGTTCCAGCTAGTTCTTTACGCCTTCTTTGAGCACGGTAAAGGTAGGCCTAAATTCGTTCTATACGCACCTTGAAGGCGTAGAGGGCCAGTAGAGGTGTAGTTCCACTCATTCTCAACCTCGGCCCTAGATTTAGGTGATTGGTAAACGTCAGACTCCGGCCGCTTTACCCCCGGGAAAAAATCGTGGTACCAATTAGTGGTCCTCAGAGTCGATCTGGACATGTTTGGAAATCCCCTCCGGCCGGGATTCGAACTTCGGTCCGTCCAGCCCCGTAGCCTTGTCATTGTTGAAAGCCTAATGGGGGAGATCTTGTCTTCGTCCGTATGCTGGATCTTTTCAGTTCTTCATCCTCCGCCTACAGGGCCCGTCTGCAAAATCTCCGGATGCACCGCAGTCTGAGGCGTATTGTGCAGCCCTGTGTTGGATTCTCTCAGTACAGACTCGTTAAACCCCGTGTCTTTTACAAAACGACACACGTCTTTTAATGAGACCGTGCTTATGTGTTTGGTTTCAGTCAAGAACTTCCTAAAGAGGCCTCGCAACAGCAAATGACGTGGTGATCTTGACGGTAACACCGAAACTACGTTGTGTTTTCATGTCTCTTATGAAGCTGATAGGCAGTTTGTCAACCTTCTGCTGATTTTCGTCTTTAAAAAGTTATCGTATAGAGAAATATTGCTACTGTGTTAACGTTTCAAAGCCTAGCGGTAACTTTACGTACCGCCAGGTTTAACATTAAAAAATTCTACGTGGTGCCCACATTGCGTTTATGTGTTTTGTACGGATCTCAGAACAAACAGCAACTTTTGCCTTATAAAACATTAAGAGATTGGTTTTTATAACCGAAGTGGAGAGTGTTTACAGCGCGGTACGCACTAAGTCCTTATATAAATCAGGTACGCTTCGTCTTTAAAGGGTTAAAATGCACAGTGGATAATCGAAACGAGGGAAGAGAAATTTGTAACTAGTAAAAAAGGTAAAGGTGCACCCTGTAACAGGCCCTGAGGGTCCAAGAGGGGGAGTAGAGGTATAGCTCCATCCGTTCGTGAGCCTCGGCACGAGGAGGGGAATGGGGTGGCTAGCCCTACGCCCCGGCCGCTTTACCCCCAGGAAAGAGACCCGGTACACATTGTACAGGAGGCTGGGTGGGCCCCAGAGACTTTCTGGACGGCAGCGGAAAATCTCGCCTCTACCGGGATTCGATCCCCGGACCCTCCAGTCCGTAGCGAGTCGCTATACCGACTGAACCGTCCCGGCCCCTTTGAAACTAGTAGTTGATGTGAAATAATACTGTCTTCTGTGACGACATATTTCTGTAGATAGGTACGGACGTTTCAGAGGGATTTTATGTCTCCATTTATAATGTAGAATTTTTGGAGGAAGTGCCAACCTGATCTGTAGGGTGTACCATCCGAAACGTTGGTACCTACCAAACTACACGGGAGTCTCATCTCAGAAGACAGTAACCTTCTAAAGCCTAGCGGTTAATTTACGTACCGCCAGGTTTAACATTAAAAAATTCTACGTGGTGCCCACATTGCGTTTATGTGTTTTGTACGGATCTCAGAACAAACAGCAACTTTTGCCTTATAAAACATTAAGAGACTGGTTTTTATAACCGAAGTGGAGAGTGTTTACAGCGCGGTACGCACTGAGTCCTTATATAAAACAGACACGCTCCGTCTTTAAAGGGATAACGTGGCAGTAAGAGTATCTTCAATAGCGGTCATATGCAGTGTACCGGCAGAGTCTGCAGTCACGCTGAGCAAGTTGTAGCGCTGGCACACTGTGTACACTTTGGGTGTTTTCGGGTCAAAGTGTGGGGCAAACAATAGCTGTTTGAAGAGGCGTGAGTGATGACCTTCACGCCCTCATTTTATTTGCCGCAAGGTCTATAACCCGAATCGGATTATAGACCTGGCAGTGATTTTTTGATAAAGTGAATCCCTGTTGACATAAAGTTCTTCCCCTGCAGATGTCCGTACAGTATAACTCCAATTGTCCGGACTAACTGGGACCGCGAGACGTCCGGATATGCAGAAAATCCGGATGATTGGATTTTTCTTTGAAAATAGGCTACGTTGGCAGTTTAAAGTGGGGAAAAAATCTACAAACGGCCATTTTTAGGCTACATATTTATTTACGTACAAATAAAACATTAACCTTTTAAAGCCTAGCGGTAACTTTACGTTCGACCAGGTTTAACATTAAAAAATTCTACGTGGTGCCCACATTGCGTTTATGTGTTTTGTACGGATCTCAGAACAAAGAGCAACTTCTGCCGTATAAAACATTAAGAGATTGGTTTCTATAACCGAAGTGGAGAGTGTTTACAGCGCGGTACGGGCTGAGTCCTTATATAAAACACGTATGTTTCGTCTTTAAAGGGTTAATACACAATTCCTAATGTGTATTTGACAATTGGGAGGAAAAAACTTAAGCCACAAAAAAAAAGATGTACAATTACAGGAAGAAAATGTTTAGTTACCTGAAGGGCCATGCCAATCCGGATAACCAGCGTCCGGATAATTGGAGTTATACTGTATGTGTTCGAGTGTGTCGGAGATACGTACTGCCTGCGGCTTCGAAGTGGCTGAAGAAGAGACTGCAGGCAATATTTTCGCCCAGACGTTGATACATGTATGTCTGGGGGTGAAGAAATTGGGGGCTCCAGGTCGCCCGGGCGACTGAATTTTTTACAGTGGCAGCTAATATGTTCAGCATAATCACTATCATCATCATCATCATCTTCTTCTTCTTCTTCTTCTTCTTCTTCTTCTTCTTCTTCGTCTTCTTCTTACAATGGCGTAACAGCCCACAGTGGGTCAGGGCCTCCTCATTGTCGAGGCTTCGCGATCACACTCAGACACACACCACACTCGGTAGGACTCCTCTGGACGAGTGATCCGACCGATGCATAGATCTCTACCTGACAACACAACAGTTACAAGACACAGACATCCATGCCCCCGGTGGGATTCGAACCCGCAATACCAGCAAGCGAGCGGCCGCAGACTTACGCCTCAGACGGCGTCGCGACTGGGATCGGCCAGCGTAATCACCGCAGTTTTCTTTTCCGCTTAGATTTAAAAATGTGCATCAGTTCAGCTGATGGGAGCAGAAAACGTCACATGACTTGAGATTCACAGGTTAAGTCCAAAATTTTCAGTCATCAGTATGGAATTTGCTTCATGTCACACCTCTGACGCCAAGAATTGAGATGGGCGCCTATATTACTGGAAGAATTTGTGCACCCCTGCTGGAGATATGTCAGTCTGCAGGGCGTCATATCCGAGAAGCCCGAAATATCGTTTCCCAGCATTCGCCAAGCAAATATTTGAACATGCCCTTTCACTACACAAGTAATGTGTTTGTTTTGGGGAACCGTACGAAACCAATAAATAGTCTGTGTGAATGAAATTCAGTGTCTTTATGTCGCAGCAGGAACTGTGGCTATTTGGCACGGTCTTAACGGGGCTGACACCTTCGCTGCGTTGTGGTCCAGTAGTTTCGGAATTAAATATGGGGACAGACGCCATCTTCCCATTATGACACAAGAACTGCTCACATCCCACCGTTATGGCTGTACTGTTCTCTTGTATTGTCTGTGAAATATAGCTTTTTTACGTAACCCGTGGTAACAAGAAATCCCTTCGTCTGAGGCAGTGTAATGGCCGATTTTTTTTCGTGGAAAGGTCGCAGTTGTGAGTGCGGTCATTCAGCTCACGTGGATATAGAAATAACCGCCCGGTGTCTTACAGCCAACTGGAAGCTTTCAATTCAATGCCGCCGCCATTTGTTACTAGCAGCTTCGCCGCTAAATAAGCGACTGCTGACTGCTACATGCTCAGCATTTCCGCAGAGATGATCACAGGGTTTCCTTTTTATTCTTCTTGTACCTCTGAAGCACGTTTATTTTTGCTGATTGCAGTGATACTGAAAAATCAAGCATTGAATTAAAAGGAGTACTGTCTTCTGGGATGTGAGACCGTGTAGTTTGGTAGGTCATTTATTTTTCCGAAGATGGAGGCAGTAGGTTACTCCGAAACTACACTGTGTTATTTCCTAGAAGACTGTGACCTTAAGATTTAAAAGGTATCAAAGAAAATAAGTCGAACCCGGTTATAACGACATCGATTTATGCGACACCTCGTTTATAACGTCAGATATTCTGTGGTACCAATTAATTCCTCTTTGTTAACCATAGCATTATACTACTCGGTTATAACGACATCGATTTATACGACACCTCGTTTATAACATCGGATATTCTGTGGTACCAATTATTTCCTCACTGTTAACCATAACGTTATACTCCTCGGTTATAACAACAATTCTTTATAACGACACACGTCCCTTTCAGGACGTTATGGGGTACGCGGTGGCGCAGTTGGTTGAGGCACTGCACTACAAACCGGAAGATCGCGGGTGCGATTCCCGATTGGAATTTTTCATTGACATAATCATTCTGGCCGCGCTATGCCCCTGGGGTCGACTCAGTCTCTCGCCGCAATGCGTCCCCCGCACCTCCCCCCGGGGGGGGGGGGGGCGGTGTAAAAGTGGCCGGTGCGTAGGGCTGACAACCTTACCACCACCTTCATGTGCCGACTGTCTAAAAATCTCGAATCCCCAACCTCCTGGATCCCTAAGGGCCTGTCTAGGACTGTAATGGGATTGCTTTACCTTTTTTTCATGACGTTATAGCCGAGTTCGACTGTATAGCGTAACACACGATGAGTTTGTGAGTCAGCAGTCACGATCTGTTGTGTTGAACCGTGTATATTTTTTTTGGAATGTCGAGTTTGAAACGGTATCTTGGTGGTGGTGGTGGTGGTGGTGGTGGTGGTGGTGGTGGTGGTGGTGGTGGTGGTGGTGGTGGTGGCGGCGGCGGCGGCGGCCGCGGCGGTGACGAGTTCAGCTAAACGAGTTGTCAGTTGTGTTGGGCGGGGCTTGTGGCACGCTTAGGGGAAGAATAATAATACAGGCAGGGTTTTGGTGACGGAAACCTGAAAGAAATAACAACATGGAAAACCTAGACGTAGATGGGAGTATACTATTCAGATGGACCCTAAATAAAGATGGGAGGGCATGGACTGGATTCGTATGGCTCAGGATAGGTACAAATTGTA
Source organism: Coptotermes formosanus (assembly GCA_013340265.1). Taxonomy (NCBI): domain Eukaryota; kingdom Metazoa; phylum Arthropoda; class Insecta; order Blattodea; family Rhinotermitidae; genus Coptotermes; species Coptotermes formosanus. Next base: position 2,114,472 of record BLKM01000436.1, read on the forward strand.
GGCTCTTTTTAGCACGGTAATGAACAGTCGGGTTCAGTAAAGTGCGGGCAATTTCTTGGCTAGCTGAGAAACTGTTAGCTTCCAAACCAAGAAGGGCTACTCCATGGCGTTGCTTAAGTCTAAGCCCATCCCCAGCGGTCTCCTAGTCCAATCTCTGCACCGTGGCATGGAGGCGGTGGGACAGTGTTCAGTTGTCTTGTCTAGTTAAAGTGTGGCGGGTCAATTATGACAAAGTGCGTGACGTGCAGAGGGGCATGCGCAGTGTGACACCGAACTGTAGGTGACTGATGTGTGTTTAACTGTCCGGGATTACAGGAGGGAGATGGCCAAGATGTTATTACGGCGGTTGTCTGTATCCTGCTGACGTCATAAGACACGCAACGTAGCCTCTTCGAGGACAACAGCAGCACAATGCGGGCAATGCATTTTGTTATACTTAAGGTAGAGCGACTCCCATTCTAGAGTATAGCATTGTAATGCAGTTCACGGTTTGGTGTTCTGTTATTCCTGGAATCCATGATTTTGCTCATATTTAGCCTGTCACCCTGATGATAATTCGTATTATCAGGTATATGCCTAAGAGGAAAAGAAACGTAAAGATGTCCCTATACACGCCATGAAAATGTATAGGTGGAGTGGAGATATGGCTCCAGTCTTTCTTAACGCCGGCAGTATCTTGAGGTGAATGATAAACGTCATGCCCCGGCCGCTTTACCCGTGGGAAAGAACCCGGTACCCATTGGCTAGAAGGTTGGGTGGGCCCCAGGCGCAGTCTGGATGTTTCGGAGGACTGAAATCTGTAGCTGAGAGTCGGGTGTGCGGACAGACACTTTGCGTTTAATTGAGTTGTTGTTTCTAGAAACAAACAGACAAATTGTTTTGGTTTTGTTATTGAATTATGTGACTTTGATGACGAAAATTCGAGGTCCTTATTATGCTGCATAAGGCTGATTTTTTAGCTGACTGATTTATCAGCGCACCATCAAACACGACTATATTTATCGTATAAAATTATCCTGTTAACAGTAAGCTACATGTTTCGGCCCAAAAGGAACATCGTGAGGCTTTATACAAAATATAAGACGAAGTGAAGTACGGTGTGTGATTGTAACGTGTGTCCTTTGGTGTGAGGTCTCACCCTTACATGATGCATTTACAGTTGTTAATTGTGTCTAAAAATTGTCTTTGTAGTAGTTAAAATATTCTTTTTGTTGTGTGTGTTTTAAAGCGTAGTGGTAACTTTACATACGGCCAGGTTTAACACTAAAAAATTCTACGCGGTGCCCACATTGCCTTTATGTGTTTTGTACGGATCTCAGAACAAACAGCAACTTTTGCCTTACAAAACATTAAGAGACTGGTTTTTATAACCGAAGTGGAGAGTGTTTACAGCGCGGTACGCACTGAGTCCCTATATAAAACAGATACGGTTCGTCTTTAAAGGGTTAAACCATTTTCTGTTCCAAATATTGTAACATTTTTTTTAGGATAGCAGAAGCAAAGACAGAAAGTGAAGAATTGCCATGCATATAATTCTGTTGACTGAAACGTCGGTTTACCTTCGTGAAGTTAACAAGTTTCCTTTGCCCCTTGCAACGCCATTTGATATTTTTAATCATGTCTCACAGTACGTTACAGCTGAGAGCTCAATCAAGCGAACGATTCTCGTTTAAAGTCGCTGGCTTAACGGCTGGACTAGGCAGTTGGTGCCGGGGGCGGGGGGAACCCGTAAACTGTGTATTTATTTATGGCTCACTTCCTAGTTAAGCCAGCACAACGTTTGGCAAAGACCATTATATACAACCACTCTACGACTTTTCTCTGCTTTCTCTCTCTCTCTTTTTTTTACGTATTTACCCATTTCTCCATTTTAATTTTTCTTTCCTTTTTTTTATGTAGTCGTTAGCACGTGTTACGTTTTAATTTGCTGTGCTCTTGAAATTGTGTTATAATTTGCTTCTTCCTCTCTGAAACATAGCAATCTGCAAGTAATAGTCTTGGTTATATATGATGTATACTGGGGCTGTTTGGAATTACTGTACCAGCCTGTTTTCAGGAGTCGTAAGTAGATTAAAGACAGCGTCAGGGAGTGAGAAAATTTCCCACAAGGGGTGTAAGTTGACTATAATGTATGAACAACGACCAGAAAGCCAGAATAACACTGTAACTGTGTGTTTTAGCTGTTCGCACAAGACGTATAGCGCTGTTGCATAAACGTGGCTACTTCTCTGTCGTCTGCCAGTGAACTTTTGTACCGCCGAAAATATTTCAACGTATTTACATGAAATTTGGTATTATCATCATCATCATCTTTATTCGAATAAACGTATTGTTTTTTATACTGTTCGTCGGATTTTGAATTTTAAAAGCGTTTTCAGCGTCAGTTGGGGCCCGGATAACGTACTCGGTTTAATAGTGACTTGGCAACGGACTGGACGGTCCCGGCTTCGATCCCGCGGTGGGGGCAGGAGATTTTTTTTTACCTCTTGTCCAGTACACTTTCAGGCTGGTCCTGCCGCCATCCTAGCGTTTTCTGCTATGTGTGCCGGTGCTCTTCCCCGCGGTTAAAGCAGCCAGGGCGTGGCGTCGCGTCGCCCACCCGCCCCATCTGGAGGCGAGGTTAAAGACTGACAGTGTAGTTGAACTCCCGCTATTGGTTAAAACCCGTAATGTTTTGCACTGTTGATATCACAACGTATGTGCGCCTGTTGTTACCTCTATTATTGCTGCACGTTTTATAGAAACTTTGGTGTCAGCTCCCTGAAGATGGCGTGACATAACGCCGAAACATGTAGGAATTATGTAAAAGATAGTACGAATAAAATGCAGACTAGTGCATTTGTTGGTGTTACATGAGTTGCGAATTCTCCTCTTAATTATTTTCTTGTGCGTGCAACTTTGATTTATTAGGGTCGTCCAATTTTTTTTTTTTAATTCGTGGGGTTTCTTTTATAACAAAATTTCACTATATTCGCTGTTGTTTCTATGCGATACGAAGCAAATCCAATACAGGGCGATTTAAAACTTACTAAGACGCGTTGAGATTGATATAAAAATCTGTAATATTTTTCTTGTGCATTTGTGTACTAACGCATCTCACTCCGGACCACTGCGTTCCTACTTTCCTTCACGTTCAGTTCCCTTGTAATTTCAAATGTTTATTCAGTATTCAGATTCATATAGCTGAAAACGTCATGTAGCTTGTCAACACTTTTAATCACCCTGTATAGTTACAGTGTCTGAAACTGTGGAACGTAACTAATATATTGAATTATAATTTTATCTTGTTTTTAATTCTTTTTTCATATCTGATTGTTACAGGTAAGTGAAGGCGTCGTGCTGTATCAGGTAGCCTTAGCCACTGTAAGCATGTAAGTCTGTAATCAGAAGAATAATGTAAACAAGAAGTTTGGAGGATGCCGGTATGGCTATTGGTGGGGTTATAAGGTAAAGTTGCCTCTGTATACTGCATGAAGGTACGTGTGGTATGGAGGTCTGGAGCCACTTTCTCTTAACTTGGACACTAAGTGAAGTTGAATGGTCGGCTTCCCCCCCCCCCCCCCCCCCCCCATCTAGCGCCGAGGTTGAAGAAATAATAGAGCTATACATCTGCTCCCCCTGTGGACCTTCATAGGCTGTTCTAGGGGGTTGAGTGGTTGGTTTCATGCCTTGGCCACTTTAACACCGGAGAGAGAGGCCAGGACTTGAGACTGACCACTCAGTTCCATCCAGTAGCAAGGTCAATGAGTGGAGTTCAACCACCATTTCCCCATATAGCTTCGTGGCGTGATTCGTAGTTAACCGCAGGGACAGTTTTCTTTCGTTCAGTGTGACCGATGTTTTGAAAACGCATCGTACGTCGACTAAAACGGAATTTTGTAAGGATTTTTTTTGGTCTTACGTGCTGTTTATTTGTCTGAGCTCCACAAACCTGTGTTTCGAGCCACAGTTCGCTGGCCTGTTTCCTAGCCTAGCACTCTGTCACTGTATATACATTTCGCGCAACAGATGTTCGTTGCTTAGTTACCCGTCGGATAACATGAGACTTCGATGTTATGCATGCGTGTGACAGTCCTGTAAATATATGTGTGTGTGTGTGTGTGTGTGTGTGTGTGTGTGTTCCCTTGTCTGTAACCCCCTTGAGGGGTTACCGCCCTTGTTGCACGTGCGTCGTTTCATTTTCTACCCCTTTATGCCACACCCACAATCCCCCCCGCCACAGTAACTCATTTCCCTCTGGCGGTGGAATGTAAAAGTTTGGATATAGAGTTCTTGGTGACACTTTCCGTCGCGAGCCACAAGCAGGTCCACAAATGGAACGAAAATCATTTTACTACTACTGCAGATACTACTACTAGTACTACTACTACTAGTAGTAGTAGTAGTAGTAGTAGTAGTAGTAGTAGTAGTACTGCTGCTAATAATAATTCAGTTCAATTCAATGGCGTTTATTAACGTGCAGGCTTAACAGCACAAGTGCCAATTACAAAGCCAGCACAAGAACGCAACTACAACACAAAACAGTAGAAATACACAAAAACAAAACACTAAACAGACAAAACAAAACCAATATTGCAGAAAGTAAGTAACATAAACGTATTGGGGCAAAACCCCTATAAAGTGGAAAGACATAGATAAATTAATTTAAAAATGTGACAGATTAACGCAGAATCTGTTATAATAATAACAAACCATTAATTAAAACAGAACTACATTGAATATGCAGTTACCACTAATAACGATTAAAATTCAGTTTAATTGAATGCAGTTCAAAGGACACGAACAAAACACGTCGTCACAAATACAAAACACAAAACAGAACAAAACAAAATCAATATTGCAGGAAAAAAGCAATGTAAAAGTACTGGGGCAAAACCCCTATACCCTGAAACCTGGTAACAAATCGTTAATCAAAACTGGCCAACAATCGAATGTACAACTACCGCTACTGATGCCATTAGCCGCCGAAGCGCATCTAGTGGAAGGGCAGTTGCGACGGCTAAAGTCAACATGAAACAGCTTAAAGTCTCTGAAATTTCGATTCGGCATAATATAATGTATGGTAACGTCCTAGGCTTGATTAAGAATCATAACATTATGATGTATGGAGAAGTGTAGGCATTTTTATCGTTGGCTGTAGATGCAGATGAATGGTTAACTTTAGTCCCTGTTCACTTCGTCCTCCGGTGAAGAGATCCGCAGTTACCACTGGACACGGGGCTGGGTTGGCCCAACAGCCGATCTCGACGCTGTGCAGTGGAGAGAAATCTACTGACCCTGTCTGCAGTCGAACCCCTGTCCGAACCTGTAATAGTATGCTGTGATGATAGCAAAAAAAAAAATTAATAATATTGCACCACGTTGAAGGCTGCTGTCAAAGAGCTGGGGTCAGTCCTAAGGGGAGCCTTGGAGATAAAATTGACGCTGAATCAGGGACAGGATGCCCTGTAACTGATACCGTGTTATGGTGCTAGTGATCATAACTAAGAAAATATTAATACTGGTACAGTTATCCCGCCTGTGCCTAAACGGCATGGCTCGGTCGGTATAGTGACTGGGCTACTGGATCGACGTCCGTGGAAGTGGAAGTAGATTATAATAGTTAATTTGAAAAGTGAAAAGTTTTCCTTTTCTTGTGAACGTGGGTAATTGGTGGGTCTATTCGTAATGAAATGAAGGGTTGTATGTTTCTGTAAACTGCTCGTGTATGTGTGTACGTGAATCACATACTGGTAAAAAGGCTGAGTAATTTCCGCGGGTCGTATTTCCCATATGTGTTGGGCTGTACAGAGCACGCTGCTAAGGTCAACTACTGGCTGCTGCCCACTTAACGTTTCTGCGTTCTGTAGGTACCGGCTTGATGACGCCTACTTTTACATAATTGCCGTAGCTATATGCTGGATGACGTGTGCCTATACGCCATTGCTGTAGCTACGTTCTGAATTACGCCTGTCTTCGCATCACTGCTGTAGCTACATGCTGAATGACGTCTGTCTTCGCATCACTGCTGTAGCTACATGCTGAATGACGCATGTCTTTGTGTCACTTCTGTAGCTGCATGCTGAATGACGTCTGTCTTCGTGTCACTGCAGTAGCCAAATGCCGAATGACGCCTGCCTTCGCGTCACTGCTGTAGCTACATGCTGAATGACGCATGTCGTTGTGTCACTTCTGTAGCTACATGCTGAATGACGTCTGTCTTCGTGTCACTGCAGTAGCCAAATGCCGAATGACGCCTGTCTTCGCGTCACTGCTGTAGCTACATCGTGAATGACGCCTGTCTTCGTGTCTGCTGTACTTACACGCTGGGTGTCGCCAATATGCACGTCACTGTACTATAGCTACGCGGTGAATGACTACCAGCACGTCGCTGCTGCAGACACGAGTACGTGCTGGATGACGCAGTTTTGTCACTGCTGTAGGTACCAAACGTAAAATCGGTTGCAAGTACTGTTGTTTTTACAAGATGCCTGTCGTTTTAAACATTTGCATTCGAACAGGGACGCTCTGATGAAAGACTGTGTTGAAAAATCGTTAATTTCTTAGAAGCTGGGGCCTGTTCGACTTATGTGTACAGCTTCACTGTTTGCTTTATTCATTATAGCATATGGCGCGAGCTCTTCTAGTCATACACGTGTCTATCTCAAAGTGAAGTTTGCTATTTGGAATTGTGTTCATGTACAGAAAGCAGTTGGTTCTGAAATTACTGTCGTATTAACACGTCACTTCCATTTGTTTCTGGTGATCTAAGAGAACACAGGCTGCAGCATAGAATACGTAAACAGCAGGCTGTTGAAATGAATTACGGGAATCCGCTTTTTCCTCACCAGATCTGCGCAGCCTGTAACTTCCATCTGCCTTTCCTTCAGCGCACAGCAGTAGAGACGGTAGATACATACATACATACATACATACACACACACACACATACATACATACATACATACATACATACATACATACATACATACATACGTACGTAACACACACACACACACACACACACACACACACACACACACATACGTACGTACATACATACGTACATACATGCATACATACGTACATACATACATACATACATACATACATACATACATACATACATACATACATACATACATACATACGTACATACGTACATACATACATACGTACATACATACATACGTACATACGTACATACGTACATACATACATACATACATACATACATACATACATACATACATACATACATACATACATACATACGTACATACGTACATACATACATACGTACATACGTACATACATACATACATACATACATACATACATACATACATACGTACGTACGTACGTACGTACGTACGTACGTAGGTTGTCAGTCCTACTCACCGGCCACCTTTACCCCCCAGGAAATATTCCTGGTACTCATTTCTGTTAGAGGCTGAGTCAACCCCAGGGCCATAGTGCGACCAAAAGTGTTATGTACGTACATACGTAATAGTGGTGCCTTTAGCGAGGTGATTAAATGGCAATTTGTCATTCCTTTTCGTTACATACTTTTTAGCGTTGATTGCTTATTTTATATAACGGTGTATTGTAAACTGCCGAGATACAGATGTACTGAGTAAGAAGACGATTCGGAGTGAAGAATTGCGGACTTTTTGAAAGGAGTTCACCGGGGCTTTGTTTAAGGCTTTTTTGTAGCATATATGTTTATGAACTGAAGAAAACTGTGAAAAATCTCATTACAACCGACGTGCGAGCCAGGTACCTTAATTCAGTATCGCACTGCGACCGACGTGCGAGCCAGGTACCTTAATTCAGTATCCCACTGCGACCGACGTGCGAGCCAGGTACCTTAATTCAGTATTCCACTGAATACGATGCAGTACTTCGTAGCTTATTATTATGAATAACACAGGAATGTAAAGTAGCGGAACGTAAAATTAACACTAAAGTTTTAAGTTATCTGGGGTGTGAAGCTGCGGCGTATATTTTCGGACGTTTCGGCGGGTCATGTTGCCTTCATCTTCAGGGTCAAGCTGTCCAAGGAGATATCAGCATTCAGCATCACTGAGAGAACCTCACAAATATCATAATTAGTGGGAACCAGAGCAGGGGCAAGGGACGCAAGCAAGTAGTCTTCTTGTCTGCAGTCAATCAGTTGGAATGAGCTCGGACGAAATAGGAGTTGTCTGAGATCTGAGATCCAATTACATGCTATTATAGCTATAATACGATTTTACGGACTTAATCTTCTTGATTTTATAAGTCCATTGCGTTATGCAAGCACCAGTAGGTGGGCCAGTTGTGTGTAGGTATGTTATTTTTCGACGCCTACAGGTCGACTTTAATGTGTATCTTAGGGTGGAGGGGGGGGAGTGGAGGCGCAGAGTTGTCTGGCGACTGTAGGAAAGATGCAGGACCCGGAGATCCGTACGGCAATTATGTGGCTTTTATGTCTTTGCTTATGGAAGGTCTTTGTGTTCAGCTCCATGGAGCAGAGTGCTTCTTGAGAAGCTAATAGTTCCTCAGCTAGTCAACTGATTTACCGCGTCTTATGGAACCAGAAGGTTCATTACCGCATTCGCAACAGCCCGCCACCTGTCCCTATCCTGAGCCAGAGCAATTCAGTCCATGCCTGCCAATCCCACTTCTTGAAGATCCGTTTTAATATTATTTTCCCATATGCACTTAGTTCTTCTAAATTGTCTCTTTCACGTTTCCCCATCAAAACCATGTAGGCACCGTTCCCCATGCGTGCCACATTCCCCTGCCATCTGGTTTTGATTTGATTTTTCCAAATAGCCGATCCCAGTGACCGCGCGGTCTAAGGCATGGGTCTGCGGCCGCTCGCTTATTGGGGTTGCGGGTTCGAATCCCTCCAAGAGCATGATATCTGTTGTGAGTGTTGTGTGTTGCCAAGTAGAGGTCTCTGTGTAGGGCTGATCACTCATCGAGGGGTCCTACCGAGCGTGGTGTATTTGAGTTTGATCGTGAAGCCTATATACTGAGGAGGCCCTGGCCCACTTGGGGTTGTTGCGCCATAAAAAGTATTTGAACATAACAATGTCGCTCCTGTACGCGTGCATGTGTTTACACCGTTGTAAAGTCAAATCAGGACGTGGTATGAACAGAAGGTGTTTGGCCTGCTGAATGAAAGTAGGTGCGAAGTGTGCGCTGGCTGCTGATGGCCAGTCACGGTCGGGCTGTGCGACCGATTGCCCGTAACTGATCGCTATAACCAGGGACTTCTGCACGTACTGCAGGCAGCTTCGCACAGCTGTGCACTGAATGTCGCTGTGCTTAGCAAACTGGATACACTGGAAACAAAGACGCACCGTCACAACAAGTGAACGTATGTTTGAGCGGTAGTGCAGTCGTCTGAAGTTTCGATTATGTAGTCGCTCTAAAATGGATGCGATTTTATGTGCGTGCGTGGTGTATTTAACGACGATGCTTGAAACGCCGTTCACGGTCTGCCTTGTGTGCATTTAGAGTACTTGAGTATTATGTGTATTATTTGTATTATTTTTTTTTTACCTGCAAGTTGTGCGAGCCGCGTTGTGACCAGTGCTGATATAAAGGTAAAGGTAAAGGTATCCCATTACAGCCCTGGGCGGGCCCTGGGGTTGCAGGAGTTTGAGGTTTCTAAATTTCAAGACATTCGGCACATGAAGGTGGCAAGATTGTCAGCCCTACGCACCGGTCGCCTTTACCCCCCAGGAAGTATTCCTGGTACTCATTTCTGTTAGAGGCTGAGTCGACCCCAGGGCCATAGTGCGGTCGGAAGGTCAGTGGAAAATTCCAATGACAGCATCGGGAATCGAACCCGCGACCTTTGTGCTTGTAACGCAGTGCCTCGACCAACTGCGCCACCGCGGAAGAAGCAGTGGTGCCGTAAATCGATGCACTATGCTGGCGTTGTCGGGAACGACTGAGGATAGTCGCGAAAGACATCACTCAGGATAGTCGGTGTCACGACCGATTTTCGAACCTGGCACCCGCTAATGCAAGTCAAGCGCTGACACCTGAAACAACTCGCAGATCGTTTGTCTTCTTGCTGTAGGTATTTTTTAAAACCTTATTAAGAGATTAGAGAAACAAAAATTAATTTCCTAAGCTGTAATATAGTCCATTTTTTGTTCCTTTGCGTCATTCGCATATTTATGTCGTTGTACAAAAAGTCTCTCGTCCCACCATATGTTGTGTACTGTAATTTGTCGACGACGTAGCATGCAGTGAATGCAGACCAGGTGACGTAATCATTCAGTTTTGGTAACTGTTATTTCAGAGTTCCATTAAGTGAATCTTGCGCTGGGGAGCTGTAACTAAGTCGAGCTGATTTGTCCTTGAGAAGGGAAGGTGTTCAAGAAACATCCCTTTCCGGAAACCCGGAGTTTGTTGCGGTGTTCCAAAGCTATATCACTAGTCTCTATCCCGAGCCAGGTGAATGGACTCCACTTCATCTTATTTATGTGAAATTTAATAATCCCTCATCTACTGTTGTGTCACCCAAGGGGTCTGTTAGCTTTAGGATATTTTTTCCACTGACGCAACAGCCCCTAATGGGCCATGGCCTCCTCATTATCGAGGCTTCACGATCACACTCAGACACACCACATTCGGTAGGACTCCTCTGGACGAGTGATCAGCCCGTCGCAGAGACATCTACCTGACAACACACAGCACTCACAAGAGGCAGACATCCATGCCCCCGCCGTGGGATTGGAACCCACGATCCCAGCAAGCGCTCGGCCGCAGACCTACGCCTTAGACCGCGCGGCCACTGGGATCGGCACCTTTAGGATTGTCAACTGCAATTTTGTATGGGGGCATGGACTGCATTAATCTGGCTCTAGATAGAGACAGGTTGTTGGGCTGTCACGAGCTCAGTAATGAACCGTCGAATTCCAGTAAATGTTGAGCGGTTTGACTAGCTGAGGAACTGTTAGCTTCTCAAGAACGACTCTGCTCCGTGGGGTTAGTTATTGTTACTGGATAATGCCGTTAAATCTCATACGTTCCTGGAACGGCGTGCGTAAACGACTAGTCGCGCAAATTAGGACGATTGATTGGTTCGTTCATTTCTTCATTCATTCATTCATTCATTCATTCATTCATTCATCACATAGTCTGCAAGACAGCTATACTTGGAACATCACACACAATACGGAGAGTACTGCAGTCTGAAACTTGACACCTAAGCGGTGGGGATCACCGCTGGTTCAAGAGGAGTACCAAGGAAAAATGGCCTGTGACAAGGGACAACGAAAAATAATAACTATAATCATAATAATACTTATAAGAGTACGGTATTTCAAAATCGCGCAAAAGAAGACCGCGCGAATCGCGCTGGCACTGTATTTATTTTTACAGCGAACAGCGAATTGAGTCACATCACAGTTTCGTTCACAGGGCCTGTGCCGGTACGTGGGCACTTTCACCCAGTGAGTTCCATGTAACATATACCCGTATTCAAATAAGCCAAGAAAATCTTGTCGGGCCTGCAGCCACGTCAGGTTGTGTATATCATTCGACGTTTCAGAGAGGGAGACCGGCCCCAACATCGGTGTGTGGTGATCACATGCCTGGTGTAACGAGGATATCGTGTTTATGTGTGTATGGTAGGCCTGGATGGCGTGGTCGGTATAGCAAGTGGCCGCGGACTGGACGGGGTGGGGGTAGAATTCCGGTGGGGGCGAGATTTTCTGCATCCTTTCAGACCGGCCCTGGGCCCCACCCAACTTCCTGTAGGATGGCTACCGGGTCTGGTTCCCGGTGGTAAAGCCGCCGGGTCGTGGCGTTGATTACCAAACCCATCTAACTAAGAAGTTAAAGAAAGAGTAGAGTATGCCTCTACCTCCTCTGTGGGGTTTCTTGGCCTATTCTAGGGTGAAATTTACATTTGCCATTACTTATGTATATATGTATTATGTATATGTACGTATATATTTACGTTATATATATATATATGGCCGATATATACTATAGATAACCGAATTCGATGGTAACAGACCTGAAGAATCCATACCGTAAATGAAGTCAGGAGACGCTGTGGGTCAAACTGCATCCTTTCATAGTAACAGCTTTGACAGTTTTAAGTACAGTCATTAAAATCTTCTGTTTTGTCTTGTCTCTTACTATAATCTGACAAAATGGGAAGTGTTACGTGTAACGACAGCTTGTTTGTACTGTACTGGAAACATGGCGTCCATGCGCGAAGGAAGGAGGGCCAACTTGTTAGTCTTTCTCCTCTCGACTCCCTATTGAGACGGTTTGCTGTTTGTTTCTCCTGTCCAAGTTGTACGTAACTGCGTGTTTCTGTTTTACCTAGGGGCAGAACAAAGCTTTAGTGGAGCTTAGCTCGGACTTCGTGACAGGAAGCAGTTTCTATATGTTTCAAGTACGAAACTGAGTTACATTTACGAATACTGTATTCAGCAAAAGACGGCCCTTGCACCTTTGCAATGCGGCCCGCCATGTTAGTTCAGAAACAAGAGACAAAAAGATAGAAAATTCGAGAATAATTGTGTAATCAGCATTCGTACAAAAATATTATTGAGAAATGCGTTGTATTGGGAACACAGTAAGGCAACCGACACTAAGAAATATGCCGATATAATTCAGGTTCTTCGACAAGAATTTAGCTCTTGATTCTAACAGTCCAGAAAACACGAGGTCACTGTCATCGCTTCCTTATCACCCTCTGATGTTAAGTGTCGAAAGCGTGCCAGATGGATTTCAACTCATAATCCTAGATTTACCGTGCGGTGGAAACCTAAAAAAGTAAATTTCGTGATACTGCACTTCTTGAATTTATTCTGCCTAAGAATTTTTTGGCTGCTGAGTTGAAGAAAGACAAATAAAGAAATTGGGGTGAGAGTAGGGGGAAAGAGGTGTACGTATATTAACCTTCTAAAGCCTAGCGGTAACTTTACGTACCACCAGGTTTAACATGTTTTGTACGGATCTCAGAACAAACAGCAACTTTTGCCTTATAAAACATTAAGAGATTGGTTTTTATAACCGAAGTGGAGAGTGTTTACAGCGCGGTACGCACTGAGTCCTTATCTGAAACAGATACGCTTCGTCTTTAAAGGGTTAAGGACTGGTTGAAACCAGTCTTCCCCCACCCCTTGCAACTTGACTCCCAAAACCCATGATCGAGTGTGCACCCCCGCCGCCCATGTTATTAGCTAAATTACGCCTATGGTAGTAGCCATACCGCCTCTACCGCGGCTGCTTACTATTTCAGAATTAGCTGTTAATCTGAAATGATCAGAGGGCCCGATGCTTAATAAGTATAGACAAACTACTGCGTGGAGTTTTTATTCTTGAGGCAACGGAAATAAGGGGGGGGCCCCCCCCCCCCCCCGCCGGCGGCCGAGCGAGAAGAGAAATGAAGGCGGGCTGGGGTGTGTGGGGGGTGGGGGGGGGGTGGTGGTGTGGGGGG